>JAPTMU010000380.1:0-167251 GCA_028583405.1 Pogonophryne albipinna | reverse complement strand
TGTAGCTCCGGGCAACTGTTGCCATGCATACATATCCATAGATACGCTCGGCAGCGCAGGCTTCTCCTTATTTTATTATTATGTTCTCAGCAGTGGGAAGGCGCTTTGGCGAGGAGGAGGGCGAGAGGAAAGGTGGAGAACGAACCCAGGGGAACATCGATTTCCAAAGAGTGGGAAAATAGAGCCTTTTCCAAACACTGTAAAAAGAAAGTGTGCTGACCTTAGTGAAGTACAGTGGTGGAAGAAGTACTATAACACAGTTTAGGAATACTCTGTTACAAGCAAAGGTTGGGCATAGTAAGTACAACATATACTTATACTGCAAGGACCAAAAGCACTCATTATGCATGTATTACAGCACTGCATTATTATTAGTGATCCATTATTGTGAATGTAACTTAAAGAGACTCTATTCTGCAAGATGTTTGTATTTGTTATTTAAAGTGTGGGAAGACAAATATGTAAAGAAGGAGAGAAAGAGGTGTATCGTTATATTGGTGTGTGTGTGTTTTGCACCTGCTTGTACATGCATTTAAATCAGTGCTTAAGGTCCCTTTAATTACTTTTAAGACAGTATTAAACCATTAAATGTCAGTTTTTAACATTGCTCGGATTGTCGATGAAGAATTGAACTTAAAGAGGCCCTATTCTGCCAGATGTTTGTAGATGTTATTATCCAGATTAAAGCATGGAGGAAAAGATGCAGAAAGTGTCCAGGTATAGGAAGTCATCAACATTTTATTAAAAGGACGTAATATTGACATTTTAAAGGGTTGGGGGAATTGTGCAAGTATGTACATGATTTAGTAATTGCTAAGGGTCCCCTGAATGGCTTTTTAGACAGTATGAAACCATTAAATGTCGTTTCCTTTTACGTTTTTGCTCGGATAATCGATGGGGAATGATCCAGATTAAAGTGTGGGAGGAAAAATATGTAAAGAAGGAAGCAGACCGTGTCCAAGTTCAGGAGAAAGAGGTAAGAACTCATCAAAAAGGACATAGTATTGACATTTTAAAGGGCTGGGGGAATTTGTACATGCTTTCAAATACATTTAAATGAGTGGTTAGGGTCCCCTGAATTACTTTTCAGAGCGCATGAAACCATTAAGTCAGTTTTTTAACATTACAACTCGGATTATTGCTTGTCGACGGAAAGAGAATGAAATAAAGTTGGAAATAGAAAGACGTGGCATGAGGAAAATGCATGGGATTGTGCAACCAGCGTAGTCGTGTGTGTGTGTGTGTGTGTGTGTGTGTGTGTGTGTGTGTTGTGTGTGTGTGTGTGTGTGTGTGTGTGTGTGTGTGTGTGTGTGTGTGTGTGTGTGTGTGTGTGTGTGTGTGTGTGTGTGTGTGTGTGTGTGTACACGTGAGCAGCCTATCTGTTCCTCCTGCCTGCTGTGGGCAGATGTTTTGCAGAAAGCTTCCGAGAAAAGAGACCCCTCCCCATGTAAACATCTCAACAATACCTTAAGCTTCTTATAGACTTATATGTATGTCGTAGCTGTGTTTGACCCGCGTGGCTTTTAATTTACTTTCATTCTTGTGACATAACTCTTTATTCATCCGTACATCCACATCTCAGCGAGGGGCAGTGCAGCTTAAGGAGGAAACTGCAGCGTGTGCATTAAAGTTTCAGAGTATCGTCGCTTCCTTTTCTGAAACTGAGCTCTGAAACTGAACACTTGACACGACATGTGATACCTTTTGTTCCGCTAAACATCACTTCCTCTCATCAGATCTCAGGAAACAAGCTTCAATAATATATATTCCCTCGATTGGGAGCAGTTTTAGGTCAATATGTATTCGCTGAGTCGACACTTGAGGAACCCTATGACTTTATGAATCACGTATTCCTCCTAGAGAGTGTGTATTATTTAATTACATTGTGCTAAGAGCAAACCATCTGACTGTTTGAAGTTCAAATAAACATGACTCTTGCTTGGATTTAATCGAAAGATGACGTTTTATTCGGGTCCGATTTGACCCTTTTTTCATGATTTGATTTATTGTTTAATTACATTTCAACAGCAGCGAGGTATAAGTCACCTATAGACCACAATATTAAGAATGTAAATGCAGATTGTGCGATTATGAAAGGAAGTCATGAGGTCAAATACATTATTGGGTAAAAGGAAGACATGCCTTTTGATGATATTTAACAAAATAATCCTTTCTTGCACAATAAGTGAATATAAGAAATGAGACCTTGAATAACTCTTTGACTTGTGCAAATTCGGACTAGTTGACTTCCATAAGACCTCGCGTATCTGTGTGCTGTCTGGAAAGTCAAATGCAGCATTGATATCTCTTTCATCTTGCTCACTTCCCTCTTGAATCTAAAGCACCGAGGGGGTTTCAGTGTAAGCCTCAGTAAGCCACTTTAAAGACATTTGGATTATATATAAGGTGTTTTTTTGAGTTGGTTCTCCCTCGTGCAGTGGAGGGACGGTGTGTTTGCTAACCATGTCCGGTGATCACAAATTGAAAAGGAGAGGAGAGGGAAGCAGAGGTTAGGACAACAGATTGAATTTCCTCAGCTTCGCTTCATCTATACATGGATTTATCCCAAGCGAGCCTTAAGCTGCCATTCTTACCTCATTAATTCTGGACTGTGTGTGTGTGTGTGTGTGTGTGTGTGTGTGTGTGTGTGTGTGTGTGTGTGTGTGTGTGTGTGTGTGTGTGTGTGTGTGTGTGTGTGTGTTGTGTGTGTGTGTGTGTGTGTGGTGTGTGTGTGTGTGTGTGTGTGTGTGTGGGTGTGTGTGTTGTGTGTGTGTTGTGTGTGTGTGTGTGTGTGTGTGTGTGTGTGTGTGTGCTGGGCTGGGCTGACACGACGTTCCCATTCCTTCCTCACTTCAAAGCAGCGTTTGATGGGACGTGGCGGTGTGGGAAGCAAAGGGGAACTTTGTCTCTGCCAACTTGTAGAGTCATTGATCGGCTGCTAATCAATTTGATTATTTATCTTTCAATTTCATGGAGGGGTGACCTAGAATAAAGCTGAATGCATTAGTAAAGGAAGAGGAGGAAGAGGAGGAGGCGGTATTTCACTTTTCGCGGTAATGCACCACTGAGAACTGCTGGAAGAGAAACTTTAGAGCTTTAAAAAGTGAGCAAATGTGTTCAAATCACTGTAAATCACACAGTAATGTTTGTGGTAACACTTCGGATTAAGGTACATATTCACCATCAACTAGTTGTTCATTAACATATTAGAGTCAAACCACCAGCTTATTGGTTATGAACAGTGTTGGGCAAGTTACTTTTAAAAAGTAACTAGTAATAGTTATAGTTACTGCTCTCAAAAAAGTAACTAGTTACTTTATTAGTTACTAAATTATAAAAGTAACTAGTAACAAGTTACTTTAAAAATAATAACATTGTGTGTGTGTGTGTGTGTGTGTGTGTGTGTGTGTGTGTGTGTGTGTGTGTGTGTGTGTGTGTGTGTGTGTGTGTGTGTGTTAGCGTTAGCATTAGCAAGTGTTCGTGTGTGTATTTTCCCCATAAGGCAAGACCCGCCCAACTCTGTCTCTGATTAGCTTACCCTGAAATGTTACCCCGCGTTAACACTGGTTATGAACAAAACTTTAAAATAGGGAACATATTCTGAGTTACAAATACCACATTTTGAGTTATTTTGACACAATTAACACTCGTAGTTTCATGTCTTGTTACATAGGAATAGACCATATTTGTGACCCGCTCTATCGAAATCAGTCGGAAGTCTCAACGGCTCATTTCAAAATAAACGTGGATTTACGTAAAAAACAATTTTTTCGGGGATCGTGTGTTTTGTTTGATTTTAAACAAACAAAGTCTTGGCTTTCAGAATATGAAACTTTTATTTCCAAAATCACACGATAAATACATGTTTGAAGCTTGTAAAGGGAAGATGGCACCTCTCCCTCGCCACTCTGCTGTTCCTCAGCGCCGCCCCCCCTCCCTCCGGCTGACATTATGAATGTAAGAGTATAGTAATCATAGATAACACGGCAGGGTCCGTTACAGTTTGTTTTCATCTGATTTAGAATAAACAAAGTCTTGGCTTTCAGAATATTAAACTTGTTTCGGCAAATTCAGATGATAAATACAACTTTGAAGCTTCGGCATAATTACAAGCGGAGAACGGAGTAACTTGTCGTCACAGCAGGCAGAACAACAGCCGGGGTTTCTCGTGAGTGTTTTCCCCGGGAAACAAACACAATACACACAAACTCAAAATTACACACCACACACACACACACACACACACACACACACACACACACACACACACACACTCAATCTTTTCTCAGCTGCAGCTCCGCCGATTTCTCCTCCCTGAGACGGCGGGACACGGCGAGGCTGTGAGTTGGTGTGTGAGCACACACTCCCAGCCAGGCTGCGGGTGTGTGTGCTCGGGCTGGTTTCGGGCTGGGTTTCGCGGTGTCTTGCAGACGGCCAGTGGGCTCACAGGGAGGGGGGGGGGGGCAGGAGCTGTAGGACAGAGAGTGAATACACATACTATACAGAGATGCTGTATGAGAAACCAATGTGAGTTTGGAACATTGAACAATGTAATTCTATTCTAGTAGACCTCAACAATGGAAATATGATCAGTAGAAATGGCCATGACATGGGACCTTTAATATAAAGTATTACCATGTTTGTATTACTTACTTCCCTCCAAAGAGAATTGTACTCAGCCAATCAGAGTCTTTGTACTGCCGTACTGTAAATGCCGGAGTGACAGTATCGCCTCGTCTCTTAATTTAATCACACAGAGGCTGTAATCTAATCGCGTAAGAGCCGTGTTGTGGCGGCGGGGATGTCCCGGTGTCACGGCAGATTATCCTCCGTTTGTGTCGGGATGTGCATTTTATACATCATAAAGAGTGTTTCTGAGAGATGTGAAAACAAAGAGCTGTCGGAGGCGCAGCTTGGATGAATCTGCAGAAATGAGTTCCACTTTGGAGAGCTTTTGCATCTAACTGCAAACTGGCTCGATCTTGCTGCAAAATGATGATTTTTTTACGAAGATTTTTTGACAATCAACTAATAATCCCAACATGGAAACATTATTATTTTGCTCTTTTGCATATTTTCTCACAATCTGGTTCAAAAGTGCATTTAATTAGGAAAGGGAAAATAGCTATAGCTTTAGGTTTTAGACTTAAATCCTGTCAAACCAATATGTAGTGTCGACTTTAAATGATGTTTGATTCAGGGCGATGCGTTGGTCTCCAGTGAACGGTGAGAGAACACGGAATCCCCCGTTAATTAGCCTCAAATCATCCTCGCTCCAACAAGCCGTTTAGGACAGAGAGTGAATACACAGACTATACAGAGATGCTGTGAGAAACCAATGTGAGTTTGGAACATTGAACAATGTAAATCTATTCTAGTAGACCTCAACAATGGACATGGGACCTTTAACTTAATCTCCTCTTATGCCCCTTTCACACCAACGCGTTTTCAGCTCCGGCTCGGAGCTGGAGCCTGAAAAGTGCCGGTTTTTCCTGTTCACACCGCAGCGGCGCCGCCTCTTAGCTCCGGAATCCGGTTCACTTCCAGCTCCAAAAAATTGTCGGTCTAGAGGCAAGAGCTTCGGAGCTAAGAGGTGGCATCGCTTACGTCTCTCTTACGTCGAGGCGTGCAGGAAACTAAACCCACCTCCCCTGAACATGGGTCGACTGTCATGCCTGCCTACAAGCAGTAGTGCTTATAAACACACTTTATAAAGTCAGGCAACACTAACCAGGCTGCGTGTGGTTCTGTTTATTTGTACCTTACTTTGACCATCCGTTCACTGTTATTGATCATTGTGGAGAGAGGCAGACGTTTTGTTTTGTATTATAGCAGCTATCGGATGGAATCAATACATGGGCTGCACAGGTTGTCGTGTCCGACTATCACAAGTAGAATCATAATAAAAATACGCCGGTAAAATGTGCCTGTAGAAAACGGTTTATGCCACAATAGGATAGCAATAGCAAGTAGTCAGTTTAGCTTCGGTTGCTATGCTAACATCACCCATTTTATACCAGAGACACTTTCATAACAGCGTTGTGATGCCAAACAGGGTCAATTCAGACTGACACACATTCACTTAAGGGGAACTGGGGATATGTATCAGCTGCTTGTGTGAGTCGGACAGTGAATAATTTAGAGCGGCCGCTGCAGTGTGAGCTAACCGGGAGCTAACGGGAGAATAAACTCCCGTGGAAGAGCAGCCAGCACTGCAGCGGTCGGTACATGCCGCAGAAACACATTAATAAACAATGAACCACGGCACTCTGGAGAAAAGCATAAGGTTGGAGAAGTCGTTATTTAATTTAATCTGGCTTTGTGTGATTAAAAGCAACACGATCATCGACCCGACGCAGTTCCCCGTTGTTGTTGTTGTTGTTGTTGTGAGCGCCGTAATGCCGTTGGGGAGCAAATCAGCGATGTAAACGGTGACGTCATGACGCAGCAGCGGCAGCACCAGTCGGGCTCTGGGCGGTGAGAACAGAGCGGGAGCAGAAAAGGGAAACCGGAGCTGAACCAGAAAAGCTCTAGCTCGGAGCTAGAAAGGGAAAAGCGCTGGTGTGAAAGCCGCATCTGTAACAGTGATGCTGATCCTCCAGAGTCACTGGCCTGTAGTTTGAATGGTATGAAAACGATCATTATCTAAATGGTACTCGATGATGCATAATGTTGTCAAAGTAAGGGGTGATTAGTTCTGATGAATAAGACTCCATTGCAGTCGAGGTGTCGATGCATATAAGAGAAAAGCCCAAATAAATTAAGTATAAGGTCAATAAATAACCCATCCTTTTGTTAGACCATGCTGGAGGTGTCGATGCATAAAACAATTAAACAATTAAAGAGGTCCAAGCATTTTTCTGCATTTCTTATTTTCTGATGAGCATGTGCTTAAAGACACAATAAGCACAATTCCCCTTCTTAATAACTCACTACTTGTTCACAATCTGCTATACAAACTCTATCAAATATGTAATAATAAAGATTAATATTAATGATGGAATAATGGCATTAAAAGCTGCTCCAAATCTCAGAATCAGAAATGTTACATTTGAGACATTTACAGCGTTACAACAGCAAAGACACAGGGACATAAACAAAGAAATAACTACGTAAGTGAACATATAAAAGTTGGGAAATAGCACCCAGTAATAAACATTAATACATCTTGGAGAAATAATGCTATATATATATAATCTGTATTGCACTTAAGAGTGATTTTTACACAATCTCTGACCCTTACGACCTAAATGTCGCCCTTATTCTAGAAACATAATGTCTGTAAGAGTGATTTTTGCACTACTACCAGTATGTGTCACCACTGTTCCCACTTCACCTCCTCATAGAAAGCCCAGCATGCACCCTGTTTAACTTTGAGCACCTTTAAAGTCTCTGCACACTAAAGTCATCATGAGTTCGCCCATGAAAGTCTCTCCAGCGTCATTGTGCTGACTCGTCTTCGTGTCCGGAGGGTTCGTTTCTCCTCTGAGTCTGCCTCCATCTGTCCTCCTGCAGCCTCCGTATCTCCTACTGTCACACACTGACCTGTCATGTGTGTGATCACTCTTCAGGACCACACACACACATTCCCTAACAGGATCATATCCAGCGTTTTCCTTTGGGTTCACCCCACTCTACCTGCAGGAGGAATGCCTCGCTGCGTTTCCACCTCACTTCAAAGTTGAGTCGTGATCCTGGATTGTGTCTAATCTCCTTTTCATGCGTGTTTTCTTTACAAGCTTATCGTCATAAAGCAAGACAGTTTTATGCAAATGAAGCTGGCACCGAGAGTCATGGTGTGTCTACTCCTTCTATTTATACTGTGTGTAATATTTATAACCTACCACTTTTGATTTAAACTGAAACAACTCGCTGCCAAATGGAGAGATACGCCGTTATGTAAAACATAAAGACCTCTCAGTATAAACACTATAAGAACACTTTGAGTGCTTCATTTGGCCTGTCACACTGCTGTATACATATATATATATACACAGGTGATTAAAGGAGTTAGAAACAGTGTTTATGGCTGTTATCTCTGCAGTATAATGTTATGATGGGGGGTTTAAGGGTTGAGCGGTCCACCTGCTGATGTAAAGGAAACATGGAGGGATGCTCGGAGGTTTCGAGCTGCATTAAGATATATTTCTGAATCAACGCCCCGATAAAAATCAACAAAACACGTCAACGCCAGGTCCTATAAAGATGAGGGCACATAAAATACTTCAATACTGAGGTGATAAGCTGTCGTTCTTTCAAACACAATCAAAGAGTTCAAGTTTTTAGCTTTTCAGGAAACTCAGATCTGTCTTTGGTGACGATTGAAGATTTGTTTGAGCCCTTCTTTATCAGTGTTGACAAACAATAGACATGTCAGGGTGTATTGGTAACAATAGGTCCATGCTAAGTGTGTTTTTGGGGTACTGGAAAACAACAATGCATAGAAATACTTAATTTATTTTAAACAGACACTAGTGCAATGTCAAAAACGTCACAAATCTAATTATGTTGATTTGTTAGATTTTTTTTGTATATTTTTATATCCAAAGAACAGCTTTAGAGTTAAAAGCACTTATCAATGTTTTCAATATCACATTTAATCTTGCTTTTATTCCAAAGTGCATTCAACCGTAGAACTAAAAATACGCACAAATCCTTTCATTAGCTCTCATTAGCATAATGCATAGTGATATATCTTTATTTTAAAATGGTGTTTTGTAATTAATAACATCTGATTCATTTGGCTGTAGATATCCTGCAATGATTTGGCATCAAGTGAGGGGGACGGTAGAGTATATTTGACCTTTACTTAATCCCTTCAAAACGAAATGTAGTACGACTATAAGGAGGAAAAGCCCTCAACCTTAACGCCAAATCTTTTACCTCATAGTCTCACACATGATGTAGGAAATGAATAGTTGATCATGCAAAGAAATGTGACTTTTCCAGGTCTTCATTAGGACTGTCGATCACACTCAGGTTCAGAAGCCGTGATGGATTACTCTTTATTACTGTATGGATGTTTTATCCATCCTGCTGCACAGAAAGAAACTGTAACCATGGTCACCTCTATAAAGGAGCAGAGGACACACACACACACACACACACACACACACACACACACACACACACACACACACGGTATAACAGTGTGAGGAGGTACGGCTTGAAGTCAGGGTTTTTCTGTTGCTTTTTGAACGCCAATATATCTTAGAGACAGGGGCGTTTTTGACGTGAAATGAATTGCTAGAGGGCTATTTGTAACAATGATATCAAAACAAATGCCTCTTGGATGCTTCCAGGGAAGCACTTTGGATATTCGTCCCATCGTATCAGGTCTCTTGGCCCCCAAAAATGTGGAAAATTCAATACAGCCCTTTGTCATTGTCCCTGGAATAGCTGTGGCGTATCGACCATCATTTTTCTCTGTTTTTGGCAAGAAGTCACGTCCCTCACTCTGGAGGACAGAGCACTCCCCCCAAAATAAACTGGCTCAAAGAAACCTGCAGTTTTTTGGGTTTTCACTGCAGCCAATTTGGCCTGAGAATACTCTCATCATCTGAGAGCCCTGCTGGTAATGTCTGTCAGATGGTGCAGGTTCAGGCTTTGTGTTAATGTGCAGCTGTAACGCCTTTTAGGAACATTTTACCATCTGCTTCACAGTACAACGGATAAATAATTAATTTGGAAATTCAAGACGGATGAAAGTCGAAGTAATGTCTATATTTCCCATCACTGTTAGATCAGATGAAAGTTTAATCAGCACCTCAAGGGGAATTAGGAAATAGAAACACTTTTGAGCTGAAAAGAAATCCTAATGAAAAGGCAGAGGTAAAGACTTTAAAACAATGAAGGGATGGAACTCTGCACATCTGGCTTTTCTTTTTAAATAATCAATTCATCTAATGTCAGAAAATAGTGACAGACAACTTTCTGGAAGTCCAACAGGTTGAGAATACCCTCAGATATTCACTTTAATATGAAATATGGCAGGAAATCTCCATATTTGAGGGTCGGACCTTTTTGCTTGCCATCGTTGCCATTTTACAAATATATAGCAGCAGTATCTTGTCCGTGTACAACAAGCTCTTTAAAGGTGACATGTCATGCTTTTCCGGTTATTACCCGTCCCCTTGTGTGTTATGAAGGTTTTTCTGCATGTAAATGGTGTGCAGAGTCAAAACCCTCAAAGTACACCCTGTAGCGAGTAAAACTCTAACACAGAAAATACCTCCCCAAAACGCCTCGTTGGAGATACGTCACTGTCCATTTGATTCTTCCGGGTACATCATGATGTCATGTGGTCCCCGGAACGAAATGGACCAATCCGTGGAGCCGTTACGTTACGTCCGCAGAGCCGTTACGTTAAGCCCCCGCTGATTGGTCCAAATTGACCAATCCACGGACTTCCTCACACACTCAGTGCAGGCAGCTCTGCTGATTTCTCCTCCCTGGCTGCAGGCTGATAACAGACAGTTGGGATCGCGGCGAAATTCTCTCTGCAGACCCATTCTCACAGCGTTTATCAACCTTTTTCTTACTCAATATCAAGCCACACTTATTGTTTTTACTTCGGCTGTGACTTTGTGTGTGCTCAGGATGAGTTTGGCTGTGTTTCGCTGTGTATCGCTAAACAAGGAAATCACACCTCCACGGAGCTCAGCGTGATTCACAACGTCCCGACCAATCGGAGCACACTGGGCTCACAGGGAGGGGGGGGGCCAGAGCTGCAACGAGCCGTTTAGTGGAGAGAGTGAATACACATACTTTACAGAGATGCTGTATGTGAAACCAATGTGAGTTTGGAAAATTGCACAGTATAATTCTATTCTAGTAGACCTCAACAATGGAATTATGATCAGTGGAAATGGCCATGACATGGGACCTTTAAAGCACTTCAATGACAATATTATATGCAGACAACATTTAAAACAGATGACGTAGTGTTGTCACGATACCGATGCCAAGTCAAGAATTGCGATTCCGATTATTTTTCGATACTTTTCTTAAAAAAAGGGAAACAGTCATAAATGTAATTATTGTGCTTTATTTCACATCAGAACCAGAACACAAACTTTTAGACAATGAGAACAATAAATAAAAATAAATTATAAATAATTCCTATTAAATAAAAATAAGCATCATCTCAAACTACTTTTTTGTCAAAATAGATTTGTATATTAAACAACAGAAATGACATTCAACACAATGAGGTCTTTGACAAAAAATAGAACCTAACCTCACTGTCAGAGATATAGCTCAAATACTTCCAAATTTCGCTTCTGGAGTCTTTTGTCAACAAGCCGAGGCGCAGCGGCAGTTGCACTCCCACTTGCAGCCATGCTTCTCGTTTTCTCACATGCTCTGGCAGCTAGCGCGTGCACGAGAGAGGGGAGGGACTTAGAGCGTGCACGAGAGGGGAGGCACTTAGAGCGTGCTTGAGAGGGGAGGGACTGAGAGCGTGCACGAGAGAGGGGAGGGACTTAGAGCGTGCTTGAGAGGGACTGCAGGCACGGCTGCAGGGAGTGGAAGCAGAGCGCTGAACACACACGGCTCTTATTAAAACGGCGCTTTCTCACCGGAGTACTTTTCCCCGTCATTCTTAAAGTACCGATACTAACGGCAGGGTATCGCGGTACCTTTCAAGTATCGGTACACCGTGCAACACTAAACACATGTGCTAAATACAGTTTACATTAACCCATTCATGTTTGTTCTTTAAATTGTCCGAAAATAGTGAAAGTATTCAGTTTCAACAGGTTTCCTTACATGTCTTGTTTTTTAAGTAGAATACCTAAATATATTCACTTGTATGTGATACATAACATAAGAAAGCAGGACATCTCCATGTTTAAAAGGCTGGAAACAGCATTTAATGACATGTTTGCATGAAAACAGTTGCGGTAATCTAATGTATTGTTCGCACTATATTCTAAAATGTTCCCAAATATATAGAAGTTTCCTTTTACAACAAGCTTTTCAAAGTGTGCAGTTTCCATGTATCCATTAATGTTTGGGCTATAACATATCAGAAAATCGTCAAAATGCCATACAAGTCCAACAGGTCAGGCAAATACCCTAAGATATTCACTTTAATATGATATATAACATCAAAAAGGAGGATATCTCTATATTTGAGAGGCTGGAAACAGCGTTTTCTGACGTCTGCAAGATGCATCGGTTATCAAAGATAGTTGATGATTGTTCCCGTTGTTTTTGACTAATCGTTTAAGCTTGAATGTCCTATCTGGCTCTATATGCTTATAATGCCACAGATGCATAGTAGCCGTAGCATTCCCATTCACAACCAGCTCTTTAAATAACTGTTAAAGTCACAGTTCTCTGCAGCCACAGCTCCCCAGGTGTCTCAGGTGTTTCATCATCTCTCAGATCTGTCTCGGGTCATAACGACTCGCATCTAAACCCGTCAGAGCAAAGGTCAAGGGAAGAAATCTATCTCTGGAGACGCCACAGGAAGGAGGGGCTTCTGCCCGGCAACCCAAATGTGGTCACTTATAGCTATGCTTCTTCTGATAACTTATTTGATACTTAGCTCTCCTATATTAACAGTGTAGATTAGACTACAATAGACTCACTAAAACCTAAGTTAAAAGGCAGCAACTCTTCCTCTTCATCAAGTGCTTTTCACAGACATTGAATAATTATTCCCACAAATCAGTGATGAATGAAAAACTGACCTAGGTGTCTCTTTCCTTTCCATTCATACATGTTGCATACGTTTATATAGTTGTCTTTGTGTCCTTCATAATAAGCAAGACGTTGCCTCATTACCTCGGTGTCTCGTGAAGAAAAATGGCTATTCGGCTTCTGTAGTTTCGCACACTGTTCAAGATGAATGGATAAGATTTCCCCCTCAATGTGTGGCGGTCATTGCTGATACTGTATTGTGCCGCCACAAATGAATCAATGTGTGGGTTTCTCTGCAGCCTGGCATTGAGTTGATGTGCAGTGACACGGTTTGAATGCGATGCCTCTGATTGGACGTCTTGTTCCCACTGACTCTGACGGAGAGGAACCAGGTTTCTCTGCAGGACACACTGATCAATGTATTCATGTTTATGCACAAGCCATATGGTCATTTGAAGGCACAAGAGAGGCCTCTTTACGCTGCTTGTTGTGCAAAGATGTTTCAGGACAAGCTGTTCAATCTGAGCCGACGCTGCTGTTCAGAATTCACGATTTCTGGTGTTTTGGTCGCTGGACGAGCGTGCAGGGTGTTTTTGAAGATGCACGCATTCAGAAGGGATGTTAAAAAGCCTCTTGTCTTCGAAACATGTTCACTGACTGGCTCCTTGTAACTGTTTTTTATTAGTTGTTGCATTCCCTATCAGTTATCAGCGTGAGGGTTGCAATATTCAAAGCAGAGATCAAGGACTCTTAAATGCTATGATTGTCATAAATGATCACTGACTAGCTTTTTATAGTAGTTGTTTTTTACTTTTCTTATTAGCAGTGTTGTGCTAGTTACTGAAAATCAGTAACTAGTTACCATTACTAGTTACTTCATTTCAAAAGTAACTCAGTTACTTTACTGATTACTTACACCAAAAAGTAATGCGTTACTGTGAAAAGTAACTTTTTAGTTACTTAAAAAAAGGGCTCCCATTAATGCCCTTATAGCCTTCATTTCAGTACTGTTATTGCATTGGAGAATAATACAATCTGTTGATCAACTTGACATGCATTATATGCAATCTGGATAGCATCGATATTAGCTGGCTTTCCATTTTTGTATATTCTTTCTCCAGGTAGTTGGAAAAGTTTTCCGTCCCATATGCCGTGTGCCGCCCGGACATGGTATCATGCTAACTAGCTCCCTGAAAGCTGACAGCGTTTTAATTGTCGGGGCTTTTAATGTGCATGTCTGTTGTATCGCTAAACCACTAGCTAAAGACTTTCTTGATGTTTTATATGCTTTTGACTTCATACAACATGTCTCTGGCCCCACGCAAGAGCATGGGCACACATTAGACCTAGTCTTATTCCATGGTCTGCCCATTTCAAATGTCAATGTGTGTGAGGCAGCTTTATCGGATCACCTGCCTGTGCTATTTGATTTTATTCTGCCCTGTCATAGTCTTAAATCATGCGCTCCTGTCCGTCACGGTCGTATGATGAAACCTTCCACTGCTGCTAGTTTCTCCCCTGCCTTTGTTAAATTAACACAGTCTGATACTATGTCCGCTGACTCCATGGACACTGAGCTATTAACCTCAGCCTTTCTCTCTTCCTGCACTGGAGCTCTTGACATTGTTGCTCCCCTGAAACTCATGCGCCCCAAAGTTAAATCTGAACCCTGGCTCAATGACGTCACTCGTGCTGCCAGGCGTGAGTGCCGGCAGGCTGAGCGCAGGTGGAAGAAGGACAAGCTTCATGTAACTCGTGACATTTTGAAAGAGAGTTGGAGAAAGTATCAGAGCACTGTAAAAGCTGAAAAGATGAGTTACTTTTCTGATATTATTTCTAGTAATTTAAACAAACCTCGTGTTCTCTTTAAAATAATCGATGCTATGTTAAACTCTCCTTTATCCACTTGTATTGATGCTTCAACTGAGATGTGTGAACAATTCCTCTGCTATTTTATAGACAAGATCTCCACTATTAGAGCCAGTATCTCACCACCCTCTTTTGACTCCTCCATTGACTTCACATGCACTGCTGTCTTCCAGCAGTTTGGACCTGTGTCGTTGTCATCTCTCAGTGACATTGTTGCTAAATTAAAACCCTCATCTTGTCCCACAGACCCAGTCCCTCCTCGACTTTTTAAAGAGGTATGGGACACTATTGGACCTAATGTCCATAACATTATAAATAGCAGCCTAGAGTCCGGTTCTGTGCCAGTTTATTTCAAACAAGCGGTTGTGGCACCCCTGATAAAGAAAACTAATCTGGACACTTCTGTCTTCTCAAATTACAGACCCATCTCGAAGCTTCCTTTTATTTCAAAAATATTGGAGAAAACCGTACTCTTACAGCTGCAGTCTTTTATACATGCACACAATATTTTCGATATTTTTCAATCCGGTTTTAAAGCGCTTCACAGAACTGAGTCTGCCCTTCTAAGAGTGTTCAATGACCTCCTGGTCACTACAGACTCTGGTGACTGCCATCCTTATGCTCTTAGACCTCACAGCTGCCTTTGATACGATTGACCACTCCATCCTTATCTCTCGTCCAGAGCACTGTGTGGGTATCAGGGGCGCTGCCTTAGAGTGGCTCAGGTCCTATCTGTCCGTGAGATCTTTCTCTGTTAGGCTTGGTGACTTTACATCCTCTTCTGCCCCCTTATCCTGTGGAGTTCCCCAAGGTTCTGTTTTGGGGCCTATTTTATTTTCCTTATACCTTCTCCCCCTTGGACTGATTTTTAGAAAATATGGCGTCTCCTACCACCTTTATGCGGACGACTCCCAATTATATCTACCCCTAAGAAAAAACACTAGCTCTCTGATGCCCCTGGTCGACTGTCTTAATGACATAAAGGCCTGGATGGCGCTAAACCTTTTAAATATAAATGAGAGCAAAACGGAGGTAATTGTGTTTGGACCATATGGTGATGTCCCTTCCATTGACCTGGGTTCCCTGCAACCGTATGCAAAACCCATGGTCACAAATCTGGGTGTCAAAATCGACAGTGCTTTTAAATGAGATAAACAGAAACTCTGTGGTTAAATCCAGTTTTTATCACTTGAGGCTCCTGTCCAAAATTAAACCGGTTTTATCCTTTTTAAACTTTGAGCGTGTAATTCATGCCTTTGTTTCAACTCGTTTAGATTATTGTAATGCACTTTATGCCGGCCTAAATAAGACTTCGCTGGCCCGCCTGCAGCTGGTACAAAACGCTGCGGCGCGGCTGCTTACAGGAACCCACAAGTTTGACCACATCAAATGATGATCAGCTGCTGCTGGTAGTCCCAAAAACAAAGAAAAAGACCAGGGGAGACCGAGCATTCTCATCGGTAGCCCCCAGGCTCTGGAACGACCTGCCCCCTCATGTAAAATTGTCGCCCACTCTTGAAGCTTTTAAGTCCCGCCTAAAAACCCACCTCTTTTCCCTCGCTTCCCAGTCAGTCTGAGCTATGTCTTACCTATTTGTATGCTTTTACTGTCTGTCCATAGCCTTTATGTGCCTTGTATTTATTCTTATGTGTGCTTTTTATCTATTCGTGTAATATTATATTTTATTATAATGTTATGTTCATTGTGAAGCACTTTGGCAAACCCTCTGTTTTTAAATTGTGCTATATAAATAAAGTGGATTGGATTGGATTGGATTGGGTGACTCCACTGTAGCAATAGCCTGCATGTGTTCTACAACATACCGTGCAATGGCTTTATCGACTTTTCCCTGGCTAGCAGTCCCTTGGTTAAAATCCAGCCGCTGTTGCTTAGGTGGAGGTGGAGGTGGAGTGGCGTCGGCTGAGTCTGGGTCTGTGCCGGTCTTAGTTACTAGCTTCGTCCCAGCATGTTGTTTTTGCAGATGTTTTAAGAGATTTGAATTACTGGTTTGGGCAGTAGATAGGCTCTTTGACCCGCCAGGACACAACTTACATTTAACAGAAACGTTCTTTTCTTTATGCTCGACAAAAGTGAAATAGTGAGAATATCTCCAGGTGGAGAAACTAGACTTGAGCTCCGCCGCCGCCATGATAGTCTTGTTAGTAAACAACACAAACACGCCCACAGCCCGTCTCCGCATGTGACACATGAAGTATCTAAGTACATTTACTCAAGTACTTAAGTATAGTTCTCATCTCTGTTCGCCTGGCTGTTGACTATATAAAAAAACTAGTAACGCACCATATAGTAACGGTAACTGAGTTACTGAATTTAAAAAGTAATGCGTTAGGGTACTAGTTACTGCCAAAAATAACGGCGTTACAGTAACGCGTTACTTTGTAACGCGTTAGTCCCAACACTGCTTATTAGTAATCAATTCATCTTGATCTCCGCTGACGTAAATGCATGTTTTGTTGTTTTAAGAATCAGTACATTTCTTGTTTACATGTCTTATATCTTTCTCAAACATCTGTCTGGTGTTTCTCTTTCATTAAACTAAGACTATAGGAGAGTGTCGTCTACGTCCAATAACTCCAAGTGGCATTCAAACCGTAAATCTCCATCGCATAAGAGGTACTTTCTGCATAAATGAGTCAGAAATGAGTTTGTGCAAAAGTCCTGAAAACATTCACAGCTTCAGACTGTAGCACTTCCTTCATATCATATACACCTTCTGTACAGTGCTTCGGACAGAGGTGTGCATGCTCACGTGCACAGACCCCGCGGCACACCCTTATCTCTGCGGCCATGTGACTAATTGCGTCTGCAGGAGGCCGTAAAGTGAAGGTCACCTTGTGTTTGGCCCTTGCTGATAAACTGTAACGCTCTCCAAGGACCCTCTGCAGCTTACTGCCGCTGATCAATACACTACATCAGACCCGCTCGTTATGGCACCCGTGGGCGTGTGTGTGTGTGTGTGTGTGTGTGTGTGTGTGTGTGTGTGTGTGTGTGTGTGTGTGTGTGTGTGTGTGTGTGTGTGTGTGTGTGTGTGTGTGTGTGTGTGTGTGTGTGTGTGTGTGTGTGTGTGTGTGTGTGTGTGTGTGTGTGTGTGTGTGTGTGTGTGTGTGTGTGTGTGTGTGTGTGACCTTCCTTTAGTGATGCAGTTATTTGCTCAGACATTATTGTCGTCACTTTAAGGACGCGCTGAGCTGGATTTGTCTCTTGACATTTAACGAGTTTCCTCGTCGTTACCACGGTATGAAAATCAGGATTTTCCGGCTAAATGTCATTTATATAATCCTCAGCTCATCGGCACATTTGACCCTCTAAATGTTGACCAAATGACAATCAATTGACTCTGGAAGTGTAGCAGGACGTTGACCTTTTCTTGGTTTGCATAAAGGTGTTGTTGTTGTTGTTGTTGTTGTTGTTTGTGAATGCGTGTCTTCAATCATCCAGCAGAATAAAAGCCTGCAGCCAGCAATAGCTAAATTCACCTTCAAAACTCCAGATTACAACTTGTACCTGTCTCCTCTTCCTCCTCCTCTTCCTCTCGTCACTCCCCTCTCCCCCAGTGTTGTTTCTTCATCTCGCTGTAATGCATGTCCTCGAAACCCATCACCTCGGCTGTCTGGGAATATCACAGCAATGAGAGCCTGAGGATTGCTGCCTTCCCTCTCATGTGTATACTGTACGTGTGAGATGGCGTGAACCCTGTCAGTGTTTCTCTGCAGGAATAAAACCCCTCTATGTGGAGAAATCCATATTTATCGTAGCAGGATTGACCATAAGTCTGCGTCCCTGATGGCTGATATGTTGTATTTAGCTCATTGTGTCCTCGTCTCAGTTTCTCTCTTTTTATCTGCTCTATAAATGATAAACATAATTCCCCACTCCAAGCACGAAGGTATAGAGGAGGACTGCAGCGTGATATAAACAATCCTGTGCCGGTGTTTTCTGCATGACTTTAGAGGGCGGTGCTACAACAACTCAACATCTTGCTCAGTATGTGTCTAATGTCTGATATAAGACACGATAACTTCAGAGGTGACACTGCAGTGAGATATCAGGTCTTGTTTTTAGACAATGCTTCATCTTGTTGAGTCAAAACATCTTATTTTGAGTTGTATCTCAGATGAAACACATATTTTTGTACGTATTTATTAGAAAATCACGAACTAACTTCAGAGAACAGAACACTTTTGAGTATTAGCGGCTTATTTTGTAACATAGCATTTCCTGATTCTGGTCAAATGTTCAAAATGAGTTCTCCAGCTGATTAGAAGATCTGATTTATCTAAATATCCCTTCTTATGTCAAGGATTCTTACCAAGCACATTCTCACTTGTTCTATTGGCAGATTGTTGGACTGATTTCAAGTGGAAACACCATGTTTTCATTATTGTTTAACTTGTTTTAGGAGCAGCATTTCTTCCAGTGTGTAGTACATAGGCAAGGCAAGGCAAGGAAAGTTTATTTATATAGCACTTTTCAACACAAGGCAATTCAAAGTGCTTTACAAAAAATGAAAGACATTAAGAAAATGGCATTTAAAATCAGTCATTAAAAAGAAAAGCGAATAAAATAAACATTAAAAGAAAAAAATACATGAATAAAAGTTACAGTGCAGTCTAAGATGTGAATAGTTCAATTAAAAGCAGCGACAAAAAGAAAAGTCTTCAGCCTGGATTTAAAAGTAGTCAGAGTTGCAGCGGACCTGCAGGTTTCTGGGAGTTTGTTCCAGATATTTGGAGCATAATAACTGAACGCTGCTTCTCCATGTTTAGTTCTGACTCTGGGGACAGAAAGCTGACCAGTCCCTGAAGACCTGAGAGATCTGGATGGTTCATCATTTAGCAGGAGGTCAGAAATGTATTTTGGGCCTAAACCATTCAGTGCTTTATAAACCAGCAGCAGTATTTTGAAATCTATTCTTTGACACACAGGAAGCCAGTGTAAAGACTTCAGAACAGGAGTGATGTGATCCACTTTCTTAGTGTTAGTGAGGACTCGAGCAGCGGCGTTCTGAATCAGCTGCAGCTTTCTAATAGATTTTTTAGTGAGACCTGTGAAGACACCATTACAGTAGTCGAGTCTACTGAAGATAAAAGCATGGACAAGTTTTTCCAAATCCTGCTGTGACATTAGTCTTTTAACCCTAGATATATTCTTTAGGTGATAGTAGGCTGATTTAGTAACTGTTTTAATATGACTGTTGAAACTCAGGTCAGAGTCCATGACTACACCTAGATTTCTGGCTTTATCTGTTGTTTTGAACATTGCAGACTGAAGCTCAGCGCTAACTTTTATACGTTCTGCCTTGGCTCCAAAAACCATTACCTCAGTTTTATCTTTGTTTAATTGGAGAAAGTTCTGACACATCCAGTCATTGATTTGTTCAATGCACTAACTCAGTGTTTGAATTGGAGCATAGTCTCCTGGTGAAATTGTTACATAAATTTGTGTGTCATCCGCATAGCTATGGTAACTTATTATTACATAGAAAACAAGATGACTTTTAATGACTTGTTTCTACTTCAATCCTTTCTCTTTATGCCGAGGATCTTTACGTGAATGTTGATTTTTCCACCATACTCCTAGCTGCTGTTTTGTATAAGTCTGGTTCAAAGTAATAATAATAATAATACATGGGATTTTTATAGTCAATCAATCAATCAATCAATCAATCAATCAATCAATCAATCAATCAATCAATGTTTATTTATATAGCCCAATATCACTAATGTTACATTTGTCTCAATGAACTTCACAGTTTGTACAGAATATCAGTATGACAATACGACACCCTCTGTCCTTAGACCCTCTGTCCTTAGACCCTCTGTCCTCAGACCCTCTGTCCTTAGACCCTCTGTCCTTAGACCCTCTGTCCTTAGACCCTCTGTCCTTAGACCGTCTGACCTTAGGCCCTCTGTCCTTAGGCCCTCTGTCCTTAGACCCTCTGTCCTTAGACCGTCTGTCCGTAGGCCCTCTGTCCTTAGGCCCTCTGTCCTTAGGCCCTCTGTCCTTAGACCGTCTGTCCTTAGGCCCTCTGTCCTTAGGCCCTCTGTCCTTAGACCTTCTGTCCTTAGGCCCTCTGTCCTTAGACCCTCTGTCCTTAGACCCTCTGTCCTTAGACCCTTGTCCTTAGGCCCTCTGTCCTTAGACCCTCTGTCCTTAGACCCTCTGTCCTTAGGCCCTCTGTCCTTAGACCCTCTGTCCTTAGACCCTCACATCGTAGGAAACACATCCAGAGAAAACCCACAGTTTAAAGGGAACATGGGAGAAACCTCAGGGAGAGCAACAGAGGAGGGATCCCTCTCCCAGGACGGACAGACGTGCAATAGATGCCGTGTGTAAATCGAAGAGATAATACATTTTACAGCATATAGACCGAATGTTAGGAAATGCATGTGTTTGTAAGAAGAAGATGAACCCATGAGGATGTCAGCTGTCCTGTGGGAGCCATCAGGGAAGTAGTATGATGAGAGTCAGGCAGGACCGCAGAGACAGGTTCAGCCATGCCTCTAAGTATTTCACCTCAACTTGTTTACAATAACTGTGCAAAGGGCTTTTGGAGCAGCCTTTTTCCAGTGTGTGAGGAAAGGTCGAGGGAGGAGGGAGGAAAGAGGGAGGGAGTCAGCATAGCCAAATGAAAAGAAATCAAAATCTTGCAATTAATCTGCTTATCTCCACTGTGGGCAGATGTTGCAGCAGGTCAGGGGAATAAATAGACGAAGAAGGGGGGAAGAAAAACGTCATGGCCGCCCCTTCAAATGTTACAGCAGACCTCTGCATAATCACGGCTGTCCTTCCCGCCACCTTGTCTAAATCTTTGCTTCTGTTTTTCTCTTCCCGTCCACACCAACCATCTGGGATCGGGGGGGTCTGATCACTCACCGAGATGCCAGTAACGCTCGGAGTCTGTCTTTGTGCCCTAGAAAATTACTCATCCTTGACTACAGGCTGTTGACCACTGAGACAAACAACCCTGTGATAAAAGACAGGATTCCTCATCAGAAGGAACGGGGGCACAAACTGATAACTGGAGTTTAGCGTAGTTTGATTATCGGTTTTGAGTGTTTACTGGTGCCCTTACTTTAACCTTGGAAAAGTGCATAAAGACTAAATGAACACATGACATCTAAATATGCAACTTGAAGATTTATACAGTGCATCGAATGTTTGCTTATCTTCTTGGTAGAGTATAATATGTCATGCAAGATTCTAACGTTGATAGCACGAGTTTTTCTACTGTATTCTCAATACAGTAGAAGAGGAACTGTATATTTACCAGTGCACATGTGGACTATAGGCTTAAAAGCAATCGATCGCACAAAAGTGACAAATATTATGTATTTATTATGCATAAAATATGTGAATCTCAAAAAGAAAAATGATGATTTAAGCTGGATTTGGTTTAATAATAGTATTTGTTACTCTTATAGTTATACAGGCAGATCCATACAATATCAATACCTGCACATTTATCAGTTAATTTCAACTAAAAGCTCATATAACGGACAGGTTGCTACATGATGCTAGATGTTCTTGCACCTTCTCGAATATGAAAATATATTCTACTTAATTACATGAAATGCTTTTTAGACTCGTCTTTTGTTCATGCTTTCACACCACGTCTCTTCTTCATGTGCATTTCTGGGTATTTCCCTGATGGAAGACAAAGCGTCCTTAGTAGTGTGAGCCTGAGGGGTTTGGTTAGACTCACATTTTACTGAACCTGCAGCCAATATGAAGGTCAAAGACCTGTCCTTCCCCCCTCTCTGTATCCACGAGACACTGATGCAGATTTCTAATGAACCGCACAGAAGTCCATTTCCTCACCTTGCAGATCGCCTCGGACTCTCATCAATGACAGGGAACTAAAAACTGTGCAAGGATGAATACCTCATCATTAGCCTCAGAGTGTGAGACTCCTGCCCTCATTATTCTCTAATGCAGACTCATTTAACAAACAGGGGACATTTTAAGGAAACTCCTTCTCAGGTTTTAATCTACGGCTCAATTTGCCGTCCTTCCTGAGGAATAAAGATCGTTCTTCCGGGCTTTAATCAGCTCGCTCGGCACGATCTGATTAACAAGATAACTTTATTTCAGGTGGACCTCGCCGACAGGGACATCAGATAAAGAGATGGAGGACAGGGTGGCATAAAGAATACATAATTAGGTATTTCCACTGGTCATATAGACTTTAAAGCATGCATATAGACTTTTCCGGGGCTTCTGAATTGCAGTAATTGAGTTATTTCAACCGATAAACTCAGTTTTATCGCTCGAAAGTTGGTAATCTGCTGAATTGAGCTGCACCTCAGTGTGCCGCGAATGACTTCTTCTTCTTTCGTAAGCAATGAAATAATGATAGGTGTCTGAAATGGCTTTTCCCCATATCTGCTGAGAGCGTATGGATTACCTCCGTCTGAAATTGCTGAAGTTTCCTCTCCTTTGATAGCAGGCCCAGGTTGCTGGAAATATTCATAGATCTATTTTCAAAGCGAGCAAACTATATATGGAGGGCGTGAAAAGAGTGTCTGGAGTACAGGAGCTCTTAAAGAGAGATGGATTAAGCTTGTGTTTTCCTCGTCTTTGCAAAATGGAAATGATTGATTTGGCTATTACGTCTTTACAGGAAATAGAATTATGTTTTTCTTCCCCAGACTGTGGATAAATCTGCTTTTAGGGTTTCCATTAACGTTGTCAGAGTGTGTTCCCATTGTGGATCATTATATGGATTAGAGGGAATCTCAGTGTGCATAAATCTTTTCATCAAGGCTGTCCTGCCTGCGTCACGATGTAATCTTAAATGATGTAAGTCAGACTCCAGCCTTCATGTGAAATCTCTCTGTGGAGTATCCGTTGTTTCATTTTCCCCACTTTTTTGTCTCATTTGAATGAAGAGTCATCTTTTATCACTGATTTAATTGTCGTGGCAGCAACACTTGTTATCATCGGAGTGATTGCTCTGCTGCAGATTTACTGTCAAAACAGAGGAAAAAGCAGCTTTTTATTTAGAGTCTAAAGCCATGCATTTTGTATTAATCATTTGGCACACACACAATTGTTAATGCCCTTTTCTGTCTTCAATATTGTTACGCCCAGATCTAGGGGAACCTAGGCGCAGCATAAAATGTGCCCTCTCTCCTCTTTTCCCACTCCCAAGAACATAGACAATGAGACAGTGAATGCCTTTTGGTCAATGTAATTACCAAAGTTTTCTTTTTAAGTGCAACAACCCACAAAAACAAACAAATCTCTGAACACAAAAATCTTGCCTAACAAATAAGAAAATAAACATACAGACTTAAGGCGTGTCCAACAAGGACAGGTTAAAGTTATGTCTATCCTTCCAAGGTTTACAAAATATACCAGGACAGAAGTACAAAAGGACAGATACAAATACGCAACAGTTGGGAGCAGGAGAAGCTGAGTCGGAGAGAGGGCAGAGTGACTGCATGGCTGCAGCTTAAATGCTCCCCTCTTCTTCAGGTGGACCAATCAGCCTGTTGAAGGTAGCTAATCAGCTAACGGGCACCGCCTGCTTGCTCACACACACACACACACACACACACACACACACACACACACACACACACACACACACACACACACACACACACAGACACAGACACACACAGGAGGAGGGAAAAGTCTCTACACACAATACACATAACGACCAGGGTCGTAACAAATATAAACACATGTTTATATGTTCATGTCTTCAATATGTCTATCTATCTCTCTATCCATCCATCCATCCATCTATCTCTCTATCTATCTATCCATCTCTCTATCCATCCATCAATCCATCCATCTATCTCTCTATCTATCCATCTCTCTATCCATCCATCAATCCATCTATCTATCTCTCTATCCATCTATCCATCCATCCATCTATCTATCCATCTCTCTATCCATCCATCAATCCATCCATCTATCCATCTATCTAGCCATCTATCCATCCATCAATCCATCCATCTCTCTATCTATCTATCTCTCTATCCATCCATCAATCCATCCATCTCTCTATCTATCTATCTATCTATCTCTCTATCAATCCATCCATCTATCTCTCTATCTATCCATCTATCTATCCATCTATCCATCTATCTATCTATCTCTCTATCCATCTATCCATCCATCCATCTATCTATCCATCTCTCTATCCATCCATCAATCCATCCATCTCTCTATCTATCTATCCATCTCTCTATCCATCCATCTATCCATCTATCTAGCCATCTATCCATCCATCAATCCATCCATCTCTCTATCTATCTATCTCTCTATCCATCCATCAATCCATCCATCTCTCTATCTATCTATCTATCTATCTCTCTATCCATCCATCAATCCATCCATCTCTCTATCTATCTATCTCTCTATCCATCTATCCATCCATCCATCTATCTCTCTATCTATCTATCCATCTCTCTATCCATCCATCTATCCATCTATCTATCTATCTATCCATCTCTCTATCTATCTATCTATCTCTCTATCCATCCATCTATCTATCTATCTCTCTATCCATCCATCAATCCATCCATCTCTCTATCTATCTATCTCTCTATCCATCCATCAATCCATCCATCTCTCTATCTATCTATCTCTCTATCTATCTATCCATCTCTCTATCTATCTATCCATCTCTCTATCCATCCATCAATCCATCCATCTCTCTATCTATCTATCTATCTCTCTATCCATCCATCTATCTATCTATCTCTCTATCCATCCATCAATCCATCCATCTCTCTATCTATCTATCTCTCTATCCATCCATCAATCCATCCATCTCTCTATCTATCTATCTCTCTATCTATCTATCCATCTCTCTATCTATCTATATGTATATTGAGCTAAATGCTAATAAAAGCTTGTTTACGTGGTAGTATTAGCCGGCATCAGGTAGTACTCCCTTTTTTAGATTAGATTACATAACATTTGCCATTAAGCATCAATTGCAAGAAACCACCTGGATTTATTGTAATCTTTTGCCATAAACTATAGCCTTTTGATTAAAACATGTAGACAATTCTTTAGTTCTTTGTACGTAAAACAAATACCAACTAGAAGAGAACTTGAAGAATGCAGACTTTTGCCAAGGCAGTTTCCATAAGTGGAAAATAATTTGTGCAACTGCCTCGTGAATTGGATCTGCTCCAAAAGCGTCATCCTTCTGCAGAGTTTAATGAAAATTGGACGAGTAGTTTTACTGTAATTCTGCTGACGAACAAACCAAGCTCAAGCTGTAAGTCATAAACCTAATGACTGCAATAACACATGAAAGATGCAAAGAATAGGAACAGTTATACTGCACACTGTATCAAAGTATAAATCCCAAGTGTGTTGTTGAAGTCGGTGCATGTCTAATTATGAGTGTGTGTGAGAGGAGGAACAGCTGAGGTTTGCAGGTGTTTCTCATAAATCAGGTCTTGCCCCGATGAAGTTGTTTGGAAACAAGTGAAGGTGTTGCAAAGTGATTACATCCGTCCTGAGGGGACATGAACGTCTGTGTGAAATGTCAAAGCCCTCCATCAGAGAGTCTGCAGCAGATACTTAAGTACATGTTTCTGGTATCAGTACTTTACTCCACTACTTGTTTTTCTGACGACTTTTTACTTTTAATACCTGTACTTTCTACTTCTTACATGTTGAACACAAATACCTGTACTTTCTACTTCTTACATGTTGAACACAAATACCTGTACTTTCTACTTCTTACATGTTGAACACAAATACCTGTACTTTCTACTTCTTACAAGTTGAACACAAATACCTGTACTTTCTACTTCTTACATGTTGAACACAAATACCTGTACTTTCTACTTCTTACATGTTGAACACAAATACCTGTACTTTCTACTTCTTACATGTTGAACACAAATACCTGTACTTTCTACTTCTTACAAGTTGAACACAAATACCTGTACTTTCTACTTCTTACATGTTGAACACAAATACCTGTACTTTCTACTTCTTACATGTTGAACACAAATACCTGTACTTTCTACTTCTTACATGTTGAACACAAATACCTGTACTTTCTACTTCTCACATGTTGAACACTAATACCTGTACTTTCTACTTCTTTCATGTTGAACCCAAATACCTGTACTTTCTACTTCTTACATGTTGAACACAAATACCTGTACTTTCTACTTCTTACATGTTGAACTCAAATACCTGTACTTTCTACTTCTCTCATGTTGAACTCAAATACCTGTACTTTCTACTTCTTACATGTTGAACTCAAATACCTGTACTTTCTACTTCTTACATGTTGAACCCAAATACCTGAACTTTCTACTTCTTACATGTTGAACCCAAATACCTGTACTTTCTACTTCTTACATGTTGAACCCAAATACCTGTACTTTCTACTTCTTACATGTTGAACCCAAATACCTGTACTTTCTACTTCTTACATGTTGAACCCAAATACCTGTACTTTCTACTTCTTACATGTTGAACTCAAATACCTGTACTTTCTACTTCTCTCATTTTCCAAACAGCTGGTTCCTTTAGTCTGAATGTGTGTTTGGTGGCGTGATCATTATTCTTTAGAGTCATTGCGTGCCTATTGATTTGAACACGATCCGTGTATCCATCATTTCCTGGTCTTCTCTAAAGAAGAGGGACCAATGGAAACGTTGTCATGTTGCCGTTGTTCAGCATGGAAACATTCATTAGCTAACAATGACATTATTGTTCTATTAATATAAAGGGAGGTCAGGTACTCTTTAAAACAGCTGCTAGTTATGGGTACTTTTTACTGAAGGACATTTCAAAGTTCTTTACTTTCACTTGAGCAGTGTTGTGCTAGTTACTGAAAACCAGTAACTAGTTACCATTACTAGTTACTTCATTTCAAAAGTAACTCAGTTACTTTACTGATTACTTACACCAAAAAGTAATGCGTTACTGTGAAAAGTAACGTTTTAGTTACTTAAAAAAAGGGCTCCCATTAATGCCCTTATAGCCTTCATTTCAGTACTGTTATTGCATTGGAGAATAATACAATCTGTTGATCAACTTGACATGCATTATATGCAATCTGGATTGCATCGATATTAGCTGGCTTTCCATTTTTGTATATTCTTTCTCCAGGTAGTTGGAAAAAGTTTTCCGTCCCATATGCCGTGTGCCGCCCGGACATGGTATCATGCTAACTAGCTCCCTGAAAGCGGGTGACTCCACTGTAGCAATAGCCTGCATGTGTTCTACAACATACCGTGCAATGGCTTTATCGACTTTTCCCTGGCTAGCAGTCCCTTGGTTAAAATCCAGCCGCTGTTGCTTAGGTAAGTGGATGTGGAGTGGCGTTGGATGAGTCTGGGTCTGTGTCGGTCTTAGTTACTAGCTTCGTCCCAGCATGTTGTTTTTGCAGATGTTTTAAGATATTTGAATTACTGGTTTGGGCAGTAGATAGGCTCTTTGACCCGCCAGGACACAACTTACATTTAACAGAAACGTTTTTTTCTTTGTGCTCGACAAAAGTGAAATAGTGAGAATATCTCCAGGTGGAGAAACTAGACTTGAGCTCCGCCGCCGCCATGATAGTCTTGTTAGTAAACAACACAAACACGCCCACAGCGCGTCTCCGCATGTAACACAGGAAGTATCTAAGTACATGTACTCAAGTACTATACTTAAGTACAGTTCTCATCTCTGTTCGCCTGGCTGTTGACTATATAAAAAAACTAACGGAGTAACGCACCATGTAGTAACGGTAACTGAGTTACTGAATTTAAAAAGTAATGCGTTAGAGTACTAGTTACTGCCAAAAATAACGGCGTTACAGTAACGCGTTACTGTCCCAAAACTGCACTTGAGTAAAGAAGTTTAGTCAATACTTCTACTTTCACCAGAGTATTTTTAAACACGAGTATCTGTACTTCTACTTCTAAAGGATGTGTGTACTTTTGCCATCTCTGGTCTGCAGCAGAGTGGTGGACGATGCTAACTCCTAGCTGCTCTTCCCATCACATTAATTTAAATATAATTCATCGTCCTCCGGCAGCAGCAGCTACATCTGGTCCCTCCGCTCTGCGTGGAGCCATGTTTTTCTGATTTAGCTACTGCAGCTTGCAGCCTTATTAGCACCAACAAATGTGTTCTTGACACTAATTACAGCTTCACAGCGAGCGGACCAATGACAGGCAGCAATCTCCCCATCAGTGAGAGGGGAGGGGGGGGGACAATGAACAATGGATCCTCTTCTTCAGGCTTAAAGGTTAAAGGTGGCCTCCTCAAAGGAAGGAGATCTGGAGGAGTAAAGGATGGGAGGCTAACAGAAGAGAGGTCATTCAGAGGGGACGTCTTTCTGTCTTTATAACGGGTTGAAGGAAGTCAAACCCCAGGCTTTAGTGCTGAACGCATCAGTGGAGAGGAGATGTGTCTGAGTTAGGATTCCTCCTCTTCCTCGGCTGATGCTACTATAGATCCCCCCCTCTCTCATTTCATTTCTCTCCAGCTCTTATAAATCACAGTGCAGTCGTATACCGGATCGTATTGTCTTAGAAAAGTTATATTCTCCTGCGAAGGTCCAGCAACATGTGCAAACTTCCACTTGTTAGAGTACATGCATACAGTTGTGTTTGTTGGTTTGTTTTAAAATAACTTTTGAATTGAGTGTTGGATTCTTTGCTACAGATTTGATGCAAAACATGTCATTTTTAATCTCCAAATAACCCTAAAAAAAAATCCACAATTCTAATGAAACCATTATCGTAAAGTCTTGCATGTTGTGTTATCAAATCATATTCACCTTTTTTAATTGTTTTATTTTGTGGTCAATTTATTGAACATGTCAGAAACAAAACATACAACAATAATAATAATATATATTTTTTCTTATAATAATAATTTTAACAAAGACAACAAAAAAACGTTCAATGTACAAAAAAATTCAAAATAAAATACATTCTCAAATAGTCTCTGTCACCTCAATGCAATTACTAAAAAACCCTTTGTGAATTGCCCTCCTCCAGCTTCACTGTAGCTGCACCTATCTTTCTTTGTCATAGTTTTCATCATATTCTGCCTCAAAGTGCATCCCAGTAGGGCGTAATGAAGGCAAACAAGGATGGTGACAAGTTGCCGATTCCTTGACCCCGCCCACACTTGTATTGGTTGATTGACATCTGACACAGCCAATCGTGATAGCTCTCTCTTGTTTACTACACTGCCATTGGATGAAATGCAAGTTTTAGAATGGCGAGTGTCAATCAAATGCAGGACTTAGGCTCGAATTTGTAGACAAGTTTTGAAAATACTGAGCAGTCCTGCTGCACAAAAAGCGGAAAGTGAAAAGACATTATTACACTTTTTTAAAAGCATTTAGGATAATAAAAGTGCAAAACTCAACGAAATAGATACGACTTGTTGATGCAGAAATAAACATAAAAGAAGAAAAGAGACAACTTTTTCTCTTTGCAGGGTTTGTGTCTCTCTATACTTCCCGGTTCATTGTCAGGTGGATTACGTACGAAAGGATCTTGTGGGATATATAAATATATGACTTACAGTGCATTACTTTTCTCAGTACAGCTTCCAGCGGTAACAGGAGCTCTCCCTGTCAGGATGCATTTCTGATGTGTGAGCTGCTGCAGGTGTATCCCCATGTGAAGGAGAGTCTGTGACTGTGCAATCTAAACATGGATCCGTTCCCCTGATGTCAAGTTCCTCTCAAAACATCCGCTGTGCAGGATCACGGTGGAACACTGTCGGCATGTTAATGTTCTCTCTCACTGGACGCACTACTTTAGAGGATGCAACTGATGATGAGGAAGATGTGGGCGAACCACCAACGCTGCTGCAGATCAGTGGAGCACACACTCCTGCTCCTACACTCTGTGTGTGTGTGTGTGTGTGTGTGTGTGTGTGTGTGTGTGTGTGTGTGTGTGTGTGTGTGTGTGTGTGTGTGTGTGTGTGTGTGTGTGTGTGTGTGTGTGTGTGTGTGTGTGTGTGTGTGTGTGTGTGTGTGTGTGTGTGTGTGTGTGTGTGTGTGTGTGTGTGTGTGTGTGTGTGTGTGTGTGTGTGTGTGTGTGTGTGTGGCCTAGCATTACTATACTTGTGGGGACCTAAATCTGTTTACACAGTCACGTGTGGGGACTCGCCTCCCTTATGGGGACAAATTGGAGGTCCCCATGAGGGGAATCATTCATTTTAGGGTGAAGACTTGGTTAGGTTTAGGTTAAGGTTAAGGGTTAGGGTTAGGCATGTGTTGGTTAAGGTTAGGATAAGTCTCCAGGAAATGCATGTAAGTCAATGTAATGTCCCCTGAAGTGATGAAGGTGTGTGTGTGTGTGTGTGTGTGTGTGTGTGTGTGTGTGTGTGTGTGTGTGTGTGTGTGTGTGTGTGTGTGTGTGTGTGTGTGTGTGTGTGTGTGTGTGTGTGTGTGTGTGTGTGTGTGTGTGTGTGTGTGTGTGTGTGTGTGTGTGTGTGTGTGTGTGTGTGTGTGTGTGTGTCATAGAGCAGTGATTGTGCTTGTTTCTGGTCAGGGATCATAAGCTACAGGATGCCTGGAGGACAGTCAGGCTGCTTATTTACAGGTTTTATTGTCACACAAGGCTTGCTATGAGCGGACTTTGTTGAGTTTTTAGGAGCCAAAATGGATGAAATGTGCAGAACATTTAGGGACGTATCTCGAATATACATTTCTGGGAACATCTGGCTCATCTGAATAGTGCTGATGATACGGTAAATGCCACCCATCAGGGTAAAACAAACTGTCGGAATTATTTGGAAAGGCTTTTTATTCGTACACACTGTGCTCGAAACTTGGCTCGCCAGCTTGACTGACAGCGATTCTCTGAAGCACCAAATATGGCGAGGACTCTTTTGGAGATTCCTCCCACATGAAATCCCATCTGCGGGATTTTGTGGTAACGTCTGACTCCCCTCAGCCTAAAACAACACACACACACATTGACACACACACTCGTGTCTGTGAGGAAAGCCTCCAGTCCATCAGCCGGCTGTAGATCTGCAGCAGGTATTTGATCATGTGTCTGTACTCCCTGGAAATTACAAATGAATCTGAAATGAGGAAGTATGTTGATAAAGTAGTGCCTATTTTAGTCAGAAGAGGGAGTCGCCGGGGATATTTACTCATTTCGTCAGACATTCATGCATGTGATCTTTTCCCCGCTCTCACATCTTCCTCTGATTCACTCCCTTCACTCTCGATGTATTCCCCTCCCTAATTTACTCAGGATTTATGCAACAAATGCTGTTTTTTCGCCTCTCAAATATAGAGATTTCACACTGTTTTACATCATATTATAGTTTATATATCTTTGGGTTTTGAACTGACAGAACAAGACATTTAAAGACATCAACTTGGACTTTGAGAAAGTGGGATTTTTAATATTCTTATCAAATCAAATCAAGGTTTATTTATAAAGCACATTTAAAAGCGATTTTTGGTCGAGCCAAAGTGCTGTACATGTAATAAAAACACATTACTACAATAAATTACAACAGATATATAAAAAACACAGGGACAAGTCAGGAGTCTTCTTTATTGTTCCTATTACACCTTTTTAAGAGACTACAGGAATGCATAATAGGGCCTCTTTAAGGCCTCACAAATTGAAGAAAATTGACATTAAAGGTGGGGTAGGTCATTTTGGAGAAACCAGCTCGAGTGCGCTAGAATTTGAAAATACACAGCCGGAACAAATCTGCCACTTCCTTCCAGAGCCCCTCCTCCAACACACACGAACACGCACATGACCAATGAGGGCACGAGATAAGTCTGTGCACAGATGGAAGGCTGACAGGCAGGTAGGCCATCCAGTTACTTTAGCCGGCTCAGATGATTGGTCGTGCTTTTTACAGCGCCACGGCTTCCACAGATGATATTTTTTTATATATTGTCAAAGCACTTAAATGTCCCATGTCATGCTTTTCCGGTTATTACCCGTCCCCTTGTGTGTTATGAAGGTTTTTCTGCATGTAAACCCTCAAAGTACACCCTGTAGCGAGTAAAACTCTAACACAGAAAATACCTCCCCAAAACGCCTCGTTGGAGATACGTCATTGTCCATTTGATTCTTCCGGGTACATCATGATGTCATGTCGTACCCGGAACCAAATGGACCAATCCGTGGACCCGTTACGTTAAGCCCCCGCTGATTGGTCCAAATTGACCAATCCACGGACTTCCTCACACACTCAGTGCAGGCAGCTCTGCTGATCTCTCCTCCCTGGCTGCAGGCTGATAACAGACCGTTGGGATCGCGGCGAAATTCTCTCTGCAGACCCATTCTCACAGCGTTTATCAACCTTTTTCTTACTCAATATCAAGCCACACTTATTGTTTTTACTTCGGCTGTGACTTTGTGTGTGCTCAGGGTGAGTTGGCTGTGTTTCGCTGTGTATCGCTAAACAAGGAAATCACACCTCCACGGAGCTCAGCGCGATTCACAACGTCCCGACCAATCAGAGCACACTGTGCTCACAGGGAGGGTGGGGGCTGGAGCTATTGGAGCTCCAACGAGCCGTTAAAGGCAGAGAGTGAAATTCAGTGAATACACGTCGTTTACAGAGATGCTGTTTGAGGAACCAATGTGAGTTTGGAACATTGCACAATATAAATCTATTCTAGTAGACCTCAACAATGGAATTATGATCAGTGGAAATGGCCATGACATGGGACCTTTAAGATATTCATTGTTATCGGGATGTTGAGAGCATTCCATGGAATATAACAACAAGTGTATCTCGCGCCGGTTTCTCAAACTTACCTACCCCACCTTTAAATGAATATCTTTAGGTTTTGGACTGGCTATACAAGACATTTAAAGACATCATCCCATATACAGATGTCTCTAATCTCTAGAAGGACTTTCTTTTTATACTTTCTTTATAAATCTGTGCACTGTTGCTGATAAACAAACATCCAGAAAGTAGATGAATAAATGAAATGCATATGCAAATGTGTGTATAGTCCTTTTTAAGAGATGTCCCTATTGCATTTTACAGTAAACAAACAGCTAATGGTCAGTGTGGGAAATGGAACTTTAAGTCTTTGAACATTTGCACTCCTGTAAAAACCCCAAAGTGCTGACCCAGAACACAACGCTCAAAAAATAAAGTTTGGGGTATTCTCCACATTCCCCGTCAGGAGGATCAGCAGTTCATCCATTAAGGATCAAAGTAATTGCACACCTGGGAGATCGAGATGCATCTCCTTCTGTTTTCAAATTCATAATTGAGAGAGATTGATTATTGAGACAGTATACTCTCTTTTAATTGTCTCTTATTTCTGGTGCTCTGAAGGTCATGAGAGGTCACATTACGATCATTATGGGGAGGAAAAGGAGATAAAGTAAAAAGCAAGAAAAATGTATGTTTCAGCACATTGCGTGTTTGCACGATGTTTGTCTGATTTTGCACGAACATGCAGGGTATAAGCATTTCAGTGCCTAAAATGCTGCATCACCCAACAGGCGTCCACTCTACGGCTCACACATCATCCCTCACACTTCAGATGGTATTTCTCCAGCGCAGTGCAGCATATGAGCGGTGCCACTTGCTATCATCAGTATCTGCCTCTCAATACACGTCAGGAGGGATTGATCCTCCGACAGGAAGACGTCCCGCACAGACGTGTCACATTCTGTTGATTCTTCATCCCGTCACTCACAGGAGAGGATGAGTTAGTGGAGGAAATGAGGAAAGGAAAAGGGAAGGAGGTAGTATTGAGAGGGGGGCATTTATTACATGACATCCAAAGCATAGTTGTATTTAGTAGACTATAAGTATTCCCTTTATCAGTGAAAGAAAAGGGAGCTCTTCTTCTTCTCTTTCTGTTTATTTCTTGTGTCTTTATTTCTCGTATGTACTTTAGGCGCTTTCACACCAAGTACTTTGCCGTACTTGGTTCATGAGAATTTAAACAGATCGCGTTCACACCGGAATAAGTCCCTGGGGGGAGGATTAGGCAAATGAGCCGCTGACGTCACTTCTTCTTCTGCTTTGGGTTTACTGGCAGGCTGCAAACCACTTGACGGCGTATACTGCCACCCGAAGTCCCCGGCCGGAAGTCCCCGGAGTTGGGGAAGGCTTCAGTAGAAGCTGCTGGGACTCCCAGCAGCTTCTACTGAAGCCTTCCGAGTAAATCGCCAGAACGCCAACACCTCCTCATCTCCACCGCTCCCATGTTTTCTTTTGTGTTGCCATAAGTTAGTCTCTCTGCGTTTCTGCGCTGGGCTAATGCTAATGCTAATAATGCTAATGCGAGGATAATAAAATGGCGGCTTCACAAAACTTTTGGGAGTTTTACGAGGCGTGGTTTGCAATCCGCCCAGCCAATCAGACACAGGAACCTTTTTCTCCCATGAAAGTACCTGCTCTCTAGTACCTCATTCACACCAACGCAACTCCGGTTCAAGCTCCGTGCTAGAGCTTTTCAGGTTCAGAACCGGTTCTTCGGTTTAGCTCCGGCTCTTTTCACAACGCCCAGAGTCCGACTGGTGCTGCGTCATTGCGTCATCGTTTGCGTCATGACGTAACCGTTTGCGTGCCTGCTTGCACAGCTGACACCGACCACAACAACAATGGCCGATTGTGGTCCAGCTTCCTCTGTACCTCTTCGGAAGACCAGATTCCCAGCAGGTAGCTGGTCTCTTCAGTGGACCACTGCTGCTTGTGACGTTTCTCCATCGTTGTGTACAAGCTGGATAAAACGCCGGCTTCTTGTTGTTGTTCAGGAGTTGATCTGTTTCTGCCCCTGCCCCCGCCTCGAAGTAAGCGTGACGTATGCGGTGCTTTTGCTCTGGCCGGACAATTTTTTGGTGCTTGAAACTAACCGGATTCCGGAGCTAAGAGGCTGCTCCACTGCGGTGTGAACAGGAAAACCCGGTGCTTTTCAAGCTCCAGCTCCGAACCGGCCCTGAAACACCGTTGGTGTGAACGAGGAATAGCAGGGACTAAAAAGGGGGTGGAAAGGTTCTGATGAACTAAGTTCTAGTTCCGGATTTTTTTGGTGTGAACGCACATTTTCTGAACTATATCGGAACTATACTGGGAAAAGTACTGCGATGTGAACGCGCCTATTGCCATGTGTATTCTGCTGCTGCAATGCAAACATTTCCCACATTGGGATCAATACAGTAGCTATCTATCTATCTTCTTTGGAAACATGCCTTACACAGTTTTCTCGAAGACTCAGACATTCATCTTATTATTTGGGATTTGCTTTGAGGTTAGCACAGGAGATAGCACACTTTTTAGTGTCGGTGTACAAAACATTTGGTTATTGTGTTTACTTCAGTACTAAAGTTGTAAAAATAGTTTAAAAATATACGGTTAAAAATTCTTCCACATTCACAATCTTTTACCTTAGCTCTGCATGTACTTGAACCAGCTTTTCTTGCACCGCTGTGTCACCTTCACTCTTTCCTCGCACTCTTAACTCTAGTGTACATCGCATTGTTGGAAGAGCCTGGGATTTACATATCTAACATCTACACTGTTGCTATTGTGCACATGACAATAAGACCTTTATATCTTTGAACCTTGAACCAATAGAGTAGAGAATAAACGAAGAGTGGAACAGGCGAGCAAGTGTGCAGGTGTGAGTCATATGAGAGGCCCCGCCTTACATTTTCCACGACAGATTTGGGGAAATTGGTCCGTGTGCAAAGCATTGTGGGGATTTTAAGACCGCGGAGTCTACACATGTGCAGCCTCGAAATTTCTCCAAACGAAGTACGCCGGACTCGGTAGAATTCCAAGCATGCTGGACATCGGAACAGTCCTTCGGTGGCACTCGATGACGTAGCATGCTTGAAATAGTGGCTCTGGAGCAGCCTTCCTCGACATTGAGAAACACCCCCTGTGTCTCCCGCTCTCATCAGCGTCAGCCTGATTGTTTCCACCTGTGCCAATTACCTTTTGTTTAAATTCCCCAGCCTTCCTTTGTCTCGTGTCAGTTCGTCTTGTCCTGTCTCCATGCCAGTAGTCGGCGTACCAGCGATTACATTTCTTGTCTCAAGCCTGGTTCATGCTCCTGATTTACTTTGTACGTTTTGTTCCTCACTTAGTGAGCGATTTTCTTTCGTGCCTTTTTGAGCCTTTTTTCACCTCGTTTCAGAGTGTCGAGCTTGTTTTGTACTCTGTCTCCCGGGTCGTGCATTTGAGTCCTTTGTGTTGGTGACTTTCACCTTTCATTACAAAGGGAAACTGTATTTGATGGATGCAGGATTTAGGAATGTCAAAGATCACAACTGGAGTCTTCTTTCGGTGCGTGGGGTCTTGTCTTTTCTGTGAGTTTCAGTAGTTTTCCACGAAGAGCTGTTGAATCAGGTAGAAGAAGAAGAAGAGTGGGAGGATGGTTTCTCACAGCGGTTGCAGCAGGACAGATGATGGGATAGTTTGAGGAAAATGAAGCGATGGGATGTGAAGTCGATGCCAGGGGTTTAAAGTCACTGTTGTTCGAGTGGCAACTGTTCTGAGACCCTCGGTGACATCAGGGTGGTCGAAAGATTTAGCCTCAAACTCTGGCAGCCATGATATCCTCTGCTGCTGTTCGTCAAGCAGTGACATCATCTCAGGAAAGCTCTTAAACCAAAGACATGCACACACGCAGAAAACAGGCATGCAGCGTCCCTACAGGAATATCCTCTTTACATGCATGTCGATGGTATGTGAGTTCTCCGGTGTCACAGGGCTTCTTCTTCGATGACGTAAAGTGAGACAGAAATAAATGATTGACTTGCTTTGCAGGAACGACCTCGTAAAGAGGGATTTAGCTGAACGTTGCAAAGACAACTGGATCTCTGTATATCTTTCATGGAACTGTAGCGTTAGCAGCCTGGCTAACAGTTACAAATGAAAATACAAACCAAATCTCTGTGCTTTTATGAAGGCAGATCAAAACTAAACTGGTTTGCTGACTTTCCCGAAAGCCCCATGTAGTCCAAAACATTTCCCATTGGAACAAAAGCATGTTAGCCCAAAAAACTGTCTATTGCACCAGAAAATACACCCTTTTTGCATCGAACAGAAGCATCTAGCTAAATATTATGCAGATTTGGATTCATAGGCCATTCAAATAATAGCATGGCCTTCAAAGTAAGCATGTTTTGTTACCGACTGGTCATGTTTTGCCTCTACTGTTAACGGGCCTCTTAAACCGTTCAGAGTTTCCACAGATAATGTTATTTTCCAGTTGTTCTGCTGACTTGGATTAGCTATTGTAGGATATTTCCTCTTAGTGAAATGCTTTCTAGTAAGCAGTGATGCATCCCAGGGCTTTTATTGTGAAAGGTAATGTGCATTTGTGGACAATGTGGGAACAATAAAGAGTTCAATTAGTCTAGGAAGCCACAGTGTTAATAATGTATAACCTTCAGAAGTATGCACAGCTCAAAAGCTATCCTCTTCCTTTGTGTGTCTCATATCAACCCCCCGTTATATCGTATCGCATTTCAAGTGACAATGTGGAACAAGTTGTCTATTGTGTAAACCAGTGGTTCTCAAATGGGGGTACGCGGACCCCTAGGGGTACGTTGGGGTACTGCAGGGGGTACGTGAGATTTAAAAAAAGTTAATTAAAAAAATACCATGCATGATTACAAAAATGATCTTAGTAGGCTACAATAAGTTAAATAGAAAACACAATTTTATAAAAAATATTCATAGAACCACCAAGGGGGTCCTCATATAAACACGTCAAATGTGTGTATTGTATTTTATAGTTTTGCATAATATATCATTTTGTTCATTGGTTTGTTAAACAGATATTACTTCAGTTGAAAAACTCCTTGGAAAAATCAGTTTTAAAAAAATGTCGTTATTTTTTTTCATGCATAAAATGAAAATATCCTTAGTTTGCTGTAATGCATGAAGGAGTTAATACATCTTGGAATTATTTGTATAGGCTTTTCCGATCAAAACTGTTCGGGGTCAGTCAGGGGGTACTTGGCTGAGAAAAGGTTTCAAAGGAGGTACATTACTGAAAAAAGTGTGAGAAGCACTGGTGTAAACTGTGCGTTCAGAAAGTAATCCGACTCGTCGGAGCAGTAATGCCTCTGAGTGAACGAGAGCTTTCTGTCCTCTTACGAACATTTCAATCCACCATTAGTTTTCAAAGTAAGAGCGGCACGCTGGGAGGGCTTTTCACTTAATGAAAAAGAATCAATATTTGGCATTGATTGGGGATTTTCTGAGCGCACGGTGTGCCTCGACGGGCCCTTCTCGTTGCATACATTTTGTATTTGAAGTTGAGTGCGAGGCTGAGCAGTGAGTGGGATCAACACGGGAAATAAAAGGCTGCTAATGCTCATCGTTAGTATAGCTGCTAATGGGCCGGTTGCTAAGAGCAGCTTTTACTGCAGCTTTCTCTCTCACACACACACACACACACTCCAACACAACATCACACACTCTCTGCTCATACCGTATATTCAACTCTTCCTCACCTTTCTTTATTGTGCAATGAAGTCACATTTAAAGAGATCCAAATATCCTGCAACGATATTACGTTGACTTAATTTTTTGCGTTGCTATTCCTCCTAATAAAGTGTGATGTATTCAACCTTGTTAGCCGGGGGGCAGAGGTGTACACCCCTTATATTCTACATTATTCACTCAGTGTGTGTGTGTGTGTGTGTGTGTGTGTGTGTGTGTGTGTGTGTGTGTGTGTGTGTGTGTGTGTGTGTGTGTGTGTGTGTGTGTGTGTGTGTGTGTGTGTGTGTGTGTGTGTGTGTGTGTGTGTGTGTGTGTGTGTGTGTGTGTGTGTGTGTGTGTGTGTGTGTGTGTGTGTGTGTGTTTTAAACGCCTGCCGTAGCCCCCGGCGCATCAATCATGCAAAGTGAAGTGTTTCGGAGAGTGGTAATGTTTGTTTGCTCTGGAAGACTCCGTGTGTGAGGTGTTAGCTCGACGTGCTGCAGTGAGACAGAGGGGACGTTCTTGTTTCCTTCAATTATGAATAAAAGGACCTCCCCTGCTGTTCGGGGAGTCGCTTTAATAAATTGTTTACCTGCTACACAGCTGAGGCAACGTAGCGTAAAAACCAGAGCAGGATAAGCGAGAGCAGGAGACACACGGCCAATTATTTTGACCTTGGGTTTGTCCGGATTGAGAAGCTAAAGCAGCATCACAGACTCAGACTCACAGAAGCCCAACATACAAGTTCAGAAAGCACACCAATTACTGCCGGACGGAAAGCTCGAAACTGTTTCAAATAACTTTTTCACAAGCTCATTAAGAAATAAAACCACATGATTTATGATAGAGACATTAAACCTTTCATGAGAGCATCAATGTTTGTTGTTGTTTGTTGCCTTGTCTTCTTTCAGACTGGTGCAAAGAAAACATGCAAAATCAACATTTAGGTGTTTATTTTACTAATTGTGTTTTATATATTAAGCTGTAGATTTCTCCGCAATCCTCCAACAATGTGCATTACATCATGCCTCTGTTGCATTGCATGTAAATGTCATGTGATCACATCGTTAAAATAATTTTCCAACAACAGAGACAGTTGTCCAGCTGTGTGCGTCAGTCTTTAGTGTCCCCTGGTCTCCAGCTGTGTGTGTCACTCTTTAGTGTCCCCCTGGTCTCCAGCTGTGTGCGTCACTTTGTAGTGTCCCCTGGTCTCCAGCTGTGTGCGTCACTCTTTAGTGTCCCCTGGTCTCCCAGCTTTGTGCATCACTCTTTAGTGTCCCCTGGTCTCCAGCTGTGTGCCTCACTCTTTAGTGTCCCCTGGTCTCCCAGCTTTGTGCATCACTCTTTAGTGTCCCCTGGTCTCCCAGCTTTGTGCATCACTCTTAAGTTTCCCCTGGTCTCCCAGCTTTGTGCGTCACTCTTTAGTGTCCCCTGGTCTCCCAGCTGTGTGCGTCATTTTTTAGAGTCCCCTGGTCTCCCAGCTGTGTGCGTCATTTTTTAGAGTCCCCTGGTCTCCCAGCTGTGTGCGTCACTCTTTAGTGTCCCCTTGTCTTCCAGCTGTGCGCATCACTCTTTAGTGTCCCCTGGTTTCCCAGCTGTGTGCGTCATTTTTTAGAGTCCCCTGGTCTCTGGTAGAGTTTTGGGCGACCGTAGATATCTATAAATTACAGTTTTCACCCTGTTCACCTGAAGTGGCCTCATATAAAATACTAACTCTTTCGCGTTCCTCATAACATTAGTTTCTGACTCAATAAGAAACCATAGCTGCAGAAATGCACCTGCTCTGAGAATAACTTGTACATCTTTTTGAGATTGACGTTATTAGATGCTTACAGATATAAAAGAGAAGTAGAAGGTCTCTATTTTACGACCTTTAGAGATGAAATGCTCCAGGCTGTGTCTTAATCAAGATTTAATTTACCTCGGATCCCACATTAGCCTGGTTTATAGTGTTTTCTCTCTCTGTGGATAGGATAGGAGTTATTGGGCTTTAAACATGGAGGCAGTGTTTGCTTTTTATTAGTGTGTGTAATAAGAATGATTTACAAACCCAGGGCAGTTCATTGTGACGGCAACAAAGTATATCAAAAGAAGCTGATCTCTACACAGGACTATTATTAGAAGATTAATTAAAAGCAAGCATGCAGGCTTTAAAGACTTGAGGATTTGCAGAATTTAATGATTTCAATAGTTTCCATAGCCAGAAAGAGGATGTCCTCGGATGATGTGAAGCAGCAGCACTGGTCATAACTCCATCCTGATTGCATTATGTTCTCAGCAGCTGCTTTAGAAAAGGCTTTAGAGATCTTGTTCTTCACAGTTTTGCACCAACAGCCACCAGCGGTATTGAGCTTTTTGATAACATTAACCCTGAAAGAACGGTACGAATAAATGAGATCAGAAAACCTTCATTCCTTTATTAGGGGACATATTAAAACATTTTAACACAATAACAATAAAGAAGTAGGCTACACATTGAAGGTATGAACATATGTTTCAACATAATAAAAGTAAGTTAACAAACAACAAGTAATGGCATTTTTCCATTTATGATTTTTGAAATAAAATATATAAATATATAAAGGAACTACAGCACGGTCACATGACATCACGTCACCACCGCTAAGCTAAAGGCGGCTAATGTTGGGCTATAAAGGAACTACAGCACGGTCACATGACTTCATGTCACCACCGCTAAGCTAAAGGAGGCTAATGTTGGGCTATAAAGGAACTACAGCACGGTCACATGACTTCACGTCATCACCGCTAAGCTAAAGGTGGCTAATGTTGGGCTATAAAGGAACTACAGCACGGTCACATGACCTCACGTCATCACCGCTAAGCTAAAGGAGGCTAATGTTGGGCTATAAAGGAACTACAGCACGGTCACATGACTTCACGTCACCACCGCTAAGCTAAAGGAGGCTAATGTTGGGCTATAAAGGAACTACAGCACGGTCACATGACTTCACGTCACCACCGCTAAGCTAAAGGTGGCTAATGTTGGGCTATAAAGGAACTACAGCACGGTCACATGACTTCACACCACCACGCTAAGCTAAAAGCGGCTAATGTTGGGCTATAAAGGAACTACAGCACGGTCACATGACTTCACGTCACCACCGCTAAGCTAAAGGAGGCTAATGTTGGGCTATAAAGGAACTACAGCACGGTCACATGACTTCACGTCACCACCGCTAAGCTAAAGGAGGCTAATGTTGGGCTATAAAGGAACTACAGCACGGTCACATGACTTCACGTCACCACCGCTAAGCTAAAGGAGGCTAAATTTGGGCTATAAAGGAACTACAGCACGGTCACATGACTTCACGTCACCACCGCTAAGCTAAAGGAGGCTAACGTTGGGCTATAAAGGAACTACAGCACGGTCACATGACTTCACGCCACCACCGCTAAGCTAAAAGTGGCTAATGTTGGGCTATAAAGGAACTACAGCACGGTCACATGACTTCACGTCACCACCGCTAAGCTAAAAGAGGCTAATGTTGGGCTATAAAGGAACTACAGCACGGTCACATGACTTCACGTCACCACCGCTAAGCTAAAGGAGGCTAACGTTGGGCTATAAAGGAACTACAGCACGGTCACATGACTTCACGTCACCACCGCTAAGCTAAAAGCGGCTAATGTTGGGCTATAAAGGAACTACAGCACGGTCACATGACTTCACGTCACCACCGCTAAGCTAAAGGAGGCTAATGTTGGGCTATAAAGGAACTACAGCACGGTCACATGACTTCACGTCACCACCGCTAAGCTAAAGGAGGCTAATGTTGGGCTATAAAGGAACTACAGCACGGTCACATGACTTCACGTCACCACCGCTAAGCTAAAGGTGGCTAATGTTTGGCTATAAAGGAACTACAGCATACCAACAACCAAAAACACATTCAGAAAACCATTGACTTCCAGAAAAGGGGACATAAAGTGCTAAAATGCTGACTTATTTACGAGTAAAACACTCATTCCTGCATCATTCTTTAGTGAAACATGATCCACTGCAAGCTGAACCAGTGGTATTACCCCTGGTCGAGCTTAGGAGGTTAAACTTTGTTTGAATTCATGCAAAACGGCCCAACCAGCAGCTGGCATTATGACACATTCTTGCAAATTAGATAAGTCAAAGTCAACTTTATTGTCAATCTTTCAGTTTGTGTGTACAGACAGAGAGATCGAAATATCGTCTCCCACAATCATGTGTCTATTAAAGGGGGGGTAGGTAAGTTTGAGAAACCGGCTCGAGATACACTTTTTGTTATATTCCATGGAATGCTCTTAACATCCCGATAGCAATGCATATCTTAAGTGCTTTGACAAAAAATCCATAAAAAAATTTCATCTGTGGAAGCCGTAATACTGTAAAAAGTACGACCATTGGATTGCCGTCCTGTCTGTCAGCCTTCCATCTCGTGCACGCACAAATGTATCTCGTGCCCTCATTGGGCGTGCCGTCATTGGGCGTGCATTGCAGCAGTACTTCAATGACTCGCCAGCAACAGGCGGCCACTTTCAACATGGCAGAGTTAGGTTCAACATCGTCTACTGGTGGCAAAAGTAATAATGTAACGGAGCAAATTAGGAACAAAAACAAAGTGGAAACTAGGAAAATTCAAACCAGAGTCAATATCGGAGTTGCTTTTCAACGATGGCGACTACTGATGCAACACACCTATGGGGGTTATTCCCTATCTTTATTCAAGAGCGTGGTATTTAAATTTGAGAGCATACTTTATGTATTTATTTCCCTCAAACCCTGTCCTCGCACTAAAATAGTGCCTGCTTGCACTTAGATTTGATCTGCTTCTGCTCAAACTGTACGCTTGCACTCAGATATATTGCTGCTTACGGATTTTTTCTGCTCTCAGATTTATTCTCTGCGCGCTCGAAACTTTTGTGCAACGATGGCGACTACTGATGCAACACACCTATGGGGGTTATTCCCTATCTTTATTCAAGAGCGTGGTATTTAAATTTGAGAGCATACTTTATGTATTTATTTCCCTCAAACCCTGTCCTCGCACTAAAATAGTGCCTGCTTGCACTTAGATTTGCTCTGCTTCTGCTCAAACTGTACGCTTGCACTCAGATATATTGCTGTTTACGGATTTTTTCTGCTCTCAGATTTATTCTCTGCGCGCTCGAAACTTTTGTGCAACAATCCTGTCAAAATCCCTCAACCAATAGGAGGCCAGGTGTCCTTGCGGGTGCGTTCGTTTTACTTATTACAGCGTCCCGTAAGGGCGGTTACTCTTTGGTTTGTCTTTGGTGCGATGACAGGGTTTGAGTGAAGGAAATCAATAAAGTATGCTCTCAAATGTAAATACCACGCTCTTGAATAAAGATAGGGAATAACCCCCATACACACCGAGTTGAAATCTGACGCCGTGGTCGCTCTTTTTCTCTTCGACAGGTTTTGTATGGTTTACAATTCCCCTGAACTATATAGCCAACCTAAGTCATGTGCGCGTTCATGTGTGTTGGAGGAGGTGCTCTGTAAGGAAGTCTGAAGGAAGGGGCGGATTCTTTTCGGCTGTGTACTTTCAAATTTTAGTGCACTCGAGCCGGTTTCTGAAACTTACCTACCCCCACTTTAATTGTGTATATATAGGTATATACATATTTTTATATATATTTGTATTCAGGAGAAGAATAAATAAGAAGCCAAATCCAGCAACTTGTGCTGACAGTGCCGCGGCGATACATTGCTTTAAATTAGTAATATGCACAGAAACTGGAAACTGACTCTCTGCTTTAATCACTAAACTCTCAGAGGTCAAGGGTCGTGGTCGGATTTCGTGTCGTGCACATTCAGCAGCGTGGATTCTTGCCAAAAATGTGGGCTTCATGCATGAGAAGCAGCGTCTTCTACATTTTTTATGATTCGTGCAACTTCAAGCGTCTCCGCCCCGGGAAAGAAGACTTTATTATCGTCAGTTCATATTAATTGTATTTATTTAAACAGCCCAATATCACAACTAAAATATTTGCCTTTAGGGGGATTTATAATCTGTACACCGTGTCCTTCTCCCCAAACAAACCCTTTCAAAGGGGAGAGAAATGAAAGTCTTTAATTTTATCAGCACAAAAATGGCTGTAATTTTGGTCTTTTTTTTCACAATTTAAAAATAAAACATAACAAAAACTATACAGTGCAAGAAGAGGCAGAACATCTACTGGGCTTTTTTGAAGCTATCGCCTAAATAATGTTAAAGTTCAACCAAAAAAGAAGGTATATTGATTAAAAAGTGATGGAAATATATTAGAACAACATATAATACAAATAACAAATGTAAAAAAAGGATTGTGAAGGTGTATTATGTGTGCATTGAATCCAAATAAATAGTATGTTAAATGAGTGAAACAAAACACTGTAAATAAGGTAATCCAACATGGATGCATGGATATTAAATACATAGAGAAAAGCAGTTAGAAAACAGCAGATAAATGTTATTTCAGGCGTTTTTCTGTACTATTTTCTAGGTGTTTTATCAGGTGGAAACAGCCCTAACTCTCCTGCTGTTAGGCTGTTAGCTTCAAACCCTCATATGTTCCCATAATAACTGCAGGAGAGTTGCACAAACAGTGAGTTTTGATAATTCTCCGTCTGTTTGTTGGTGCACATCCCATCAGTTCTCATGTATTTGATCCACAGGAGCATTGATAGCAAGCTGCCGATGAAGCAGGATAATTGTAATAGGATTTGAAGAGTATCTTTAGTGAGGATGAACACAGAGTTACTCACTCTCCCTCATGTGAGGAGTCATACGTAAATAATCTGATCCATGGAAACAGTCTGTGTGTTTGTGGAAATGCTGCGGGGGTTTATCGTCTAACACACACTGATTTGTTAATCCTGTACCTGCTCCATCACTGATTACCTGACTCACTTCTCTCTGAAGCACACACACACAACTATTGGATATTTGTAGGGCTGTACCCCATGTTGTGTTCACATTGAAAATGATTCATAAGAAACGTTTGTTTGAGTTAATGGTGTTTCTGTAATGAAGTGGAACGTTGGAAATGTTGTTTTTGAGGCCACACACAAACAAATATGGATTAAGGCTGCATATTTAATTTGAAGAAATCATGTAGTTCAATGAATGTGAGGTTTTTGTTACTTTACAACGCTCTGGAGTTACTGGAAATGTTTAATAGTGTAATGAACAGCAAAAAGTAAACAAAAGAGCTGCACTGAATGTCATTTTTTTTAAACAACATCCTTTCCTACTTTCTTTTTGAATGAAATCGACTTTATTTAATGGAAAGTAAAGTGGAAATGTTTGGATCACAACCAATCAGCTTTAGATGATACACAGAGGGAACAGACCTGCAAAACAAACTAATTGTATCACTGTGTGTGTGTGTGTGTGTGTGTGTGTGTGTGTGTGTGTGTGTGTGTGTGTGTGTGTGTGTGTGTGTGTGTGTGTGTGTGTGTGTGTGTGTGTGTGTGTGTGTGTGTGTGTGTGTGTGTGTGTGTGTGTGTGTGTGTGTGTGTGTGTGTGTGTGTGTGTGTGTGTGCTTGAATTGCAAGTGTGTCCTCATTTGGATTGATTAAAGGAAATCTCCCATGAAGAGTGGGGGCGTCCCAATCTGGCCTTCTCAAGGACAGGCAACCTATCAATAATGCCGAGCCTCCACCCTCGACCTACACACAATACCACCACCCACACACACACACACACACACACACACACACACACACACACACACACACACAGTATGTAACGCCATGGAAACAGCCATCATCATCGCTCTCTGGGAACAAAGCCAGTGAAGTCGGTGTTATTCCAGCTCCTTATCAGCGCTCCAACATGAAGCAGCACTCGTTTCAGTTGCTCAGTCATTCGTACCCTCCGTCTTTTTCCCCAAAGTCACATTTCTGTTGTGTTGGCTGTTCTTTGGCGGCTGATCCAGCGTGAGTCACTCCTGAAAATAAACACAGTGCGAGGGGTATAGCCCCGGCTGAGATAATCAAATACAAGAAAGATCTCCTCTAATGTTGGTTTCTTTAATGGCTGCTTTTCAGATATTCACAACCTAAAAATGTCTGTCTCTAAAAGAAATGTATGTCTCCAAAATTGTTATTAATAATGTTCTATAATAACGTGCAATTACGTATCTGCCATTACGTTTTTTTGCACTACTAAATACTGCTCGTCACTGTACAGTATTTTACATTAATTATGCGACCGTCTATGTTTCTTGGTTATTTAATTGCTCCTTTTCTATGGTTTTTACTGCAAAATTAGCTTTGAGCTAACACTGGTACAATACATTAAAGGGTTACATTCATTTTTCATATTGTTCTTTCCCTTGCAAATAAAAGGAATTTAACTCAAATTGAATGAGGACATTTAATACCTAGTTATTGCTTCCACCTCTAATGTTGGTTTGTTCTAGATATGAGAATCGGGGCTTTTCCATTCACACGTTTCTATGGTTACGGAGACGAGCGTCAATATGTTTCTGACACCGGACACGCTGAGCCTCTCGTGAGCAGACGGCCATGACAAGGTGTCGTTTGGTAATTGGGAGGAAGAGGAGCAAAATGAAATCTGTGTTGATTAGGAGTAGTGGTGAGTAGTGGCTCTGATGATGTTCAGGTGTATATCAGTATGTAGTGTCTCTACTTTAAAGAGTCCTCTCCTGCTGATGTTCAGGTGTATATCAGTATGTAGTGTCTCTACTTTAAAGAGTCCTCCCTGCTGATGTTCAGGTGTATATCAGTCTGTAGTGTCTCTACTTTAAAGAGTCCTCTCCTGCTGATGTTCAGGTGTATATCAGTATGTAGTGTCTCTACTTTAAAGAGTCCTCTCCTGATGATGTTCAGGTGTATATCAGTATGTAGTGTCTCTACTTTAAAGAGTCCTCTCCTGCTGATGTTCAGGTGTATATCAGTATGTAGTGTCTCTACTTTAAAGAGTCCTCCCTGCTGATGTTCAGGTGTATATCAGTCTGTAGTGTCTCTACTTTAAAGAGTCCTCTCCTGCTGATGTTCAGGTGTATATCAGTATGTAGTGTCTCTACTTTAAAGAGTCCTCTCCTGCTGATGTTCAGGTGTATATCAGTATGTAGTGTCTCTACTTTAAAGAGTCCTCTCCTGCTGATGTTCAGGTGTATATCAGTATGTAGTGTCTCTACTTTAAAGAGTCCTCTCCTGCTGATGTTCAGGTGTATATCAGTATGTAGCAGAGGTGGGACCAAGTCATTGTTTTGCAAGTCCGAGTCAAGTCTCAAGTCTTTGCGCTCAAGTCCGAGTCAAGTCTCAAGTCTTTACGCTCAAGTCCGAGTCAAGTCTCAAGTCTTTGCGCTCAAGTTCAAGTCAAGTCCAAGTCCTAAACTTTGACAAAACGAGTCATAAACAAGTCATTATGTGTTTTTCACCAAATGTAATGACATCGATCAACAGAATAATACTTAATAATCAAATTGCTCTTTATTAGTCACATTAATAATTTAATAATCCATTTTCTCTCTGCTGGTAAAGTAACATGTTTTCTTCTATTTTAAGAGGGATCAGTAAGGTAAGGCCACCGTGACGGTTTGATTCAGGAGGAGTTTAATGTATAAGATCCCTGATGTTGAGGTGACCAGAATGTTTATTTCCACTGTGTACAACATGTTGTAAGGGACCCACAATCTATCTTTATGCAAGGGATAATGTGCAGCCAGGCGTCTCTATAGAGAACACCTGCATCTAGATCCCTCTGCAGGTGGTACTTTAACTATATTTTGATGCTAATACTTTTGTACTTTTACTTGTAACAGTTTGAATGTAGGACTTTTTATTGTAACCGAGTATTCCTACACTCTGGTACTTTTGTACTCAAGTACAAGATCTGAACTTCTCCCACCTCTGACAGTAAATCCTGAGTGGTTACCAAAATAAAGGTAAACAAAAAAGGTTATTTTCATTTTATAAATCCTGCACTCAGCTTTGCTTTCTCCAATATCATTGAAAAGCAGCCAGACGCTGCTTCTTTTTTCGGTTTTCGCTCATTTCTTGACTTTTCCCGACGCACTTGCATTTGAATCCGTTGCTCTGTGCAGCTGGCCTGTACCACTACACCTGCGTCTGCCCCCCACCCTTCTTTCACATAATGGTATGATCCTAGTGTGTCCTCGCATATGATTGGCCGCATGGTGGCCCAGCTAAATAAAGACACGCCCCTAACTGCATGGATTCACAGCAAGAGTAGGAGCGGCTGAAGATTCTGCTCTCCCCGACGGGAGTCTGCTCTTCTAACGGCAGCTCGCGATCAGCGTGTTGGAGACCTCTGAATTAAAGTATCAAGTCACCTCAAGTCAGAAGGCTCAAGTCCAAGTCAAGTCCCGAGTCATTGGTGTTCAAGTCCAAGTCGAGTCGCAAGTGTTTTGTGATTTTGTCAAGTCGAGTCTCAAGTCATCAAATTGGTGACTCGAGTCTGACTCGAGTCCAAGTCATGTGACTCGAGTCCACACCTCTGGTATGTAGTGTCTCTACTTTAAAGAGTCCTCTCCTGCTGATGTTCAGGTGTATATCAGTATGTAGTGTCTCTACTTTAAAGAGTCCTCTCCTGCTGATGTTCAGGTGTATATCAGTCTGTAGTGTCTCTACTTTAAAGAGTCCTCTCCTGCTGATGTTCAGGTGTATATCAGTATGTAGTGTCTCTACTTGAAAGAGTCCTCTCCTGCTGATGTTCAGGTGTATATCAGTATGTAGTGTCTCTACTTTAAAGAGTCCTCTCCTGCTGATGTTCAGGTGTATATCAGTATGTAGTGTCTCTACTTTAAAGAGTCCTCTCCTGCTGATGTTCAGGTGTATATCAGTCTGTAGTGTCTCTACTTTAAAGAGTCCTCTCCTGCTGATGTGCAGGTGTGTATCAGTGTGTAGTGTCTCTACTTTAAAGAGTCCTCTCCTGCTGATGTGCAGGTGTATATCAGTATGTAGTGTCTCTACTTTAAAGAGTCCTCTCCTGCTGATGTTCAGGTGTATATCAGTATGTAGTGTCTCTACTTTAAAGAGTCCTCTCCTGCTGATGTTCAGGTGTATATCAGTATGTAGTGTCTCTACTTTAAAGAGTCCTCTCCTGCTGATGTTCAGGTGGATATCAGTATGTAGTGTCTCTACTTTAAAGAGTCCTCTCCTAATAGGAGTGCAAGTGTTGTATGCAGATAATAGGAAAACTATGTGAATATACCATGTGTTCTCCACTTATTTTTCAGAGGTTTATATCTTAATTTATAATCCAAACTTTAAAAATAACGATATTATCTTTCATTCTAATCAAAACATTGGTGTGAAATCTAATTTCCTGTATAATATGTCATCATTTGGTTATAGCATATCACTTCCAATTTGGCACATATCACCTGGACTTAAACTTTTGTTGTTTTGTTGTCTTGGTTTGCAGTCTGTTGTTTACCTCTTCTTATTTACTCATACAGTTACTCGGCTGTTCTCGTGAACGTGTCTAACTCATGAATAAATTCATGCAAACATCATCAGAAAGCGTAGCATGTTGTCAGTTTGGTGAGTTTCTGCAGGTTCATATCCACCTAATATTCCCAGGGTATACAACACAAACATCAGTGTGTGTGTGTGTGTGTGTGTGTGTGTGTGTGTGTGTGTGTGTGTGTGTGTGTGTGTGTGTGTGTGTGTGTGTGTGTGTGTGTGTGTGTGTGTGTGTGTGTGTGTGTGTGTGTGTGTGTGTGTGTGTGTGTGTGTGTGTGTGTGTGTGTGTGTGTGTGTGTGTGTGTGTGTGTGTGTGTGTGTGTGTGTGTGTGTGTGTGCTTTTTTGTTAAAGACAGCGATGAAGGAACAGCTCCGTCCTTGGAAGTGAAGCTGAATAACAATAAATCTGATTGTTTGCACCGCAAGCACAAAACTGAGGAGGCTTTGTGAGAGAAACAGATGAGACTGACTCGACGAGCACATCTGAAGCCAACAGTCAAACCGTTTCAGATGCTAAATGCTGACGGGGAATATAAATGAAGAGAAGTGCCATTCAGGGTTTATTCTTTATACTTGATTAGGATTAAGTGAGTCCTCGGTGACCACAGCAGTCCCAAATGAAACGGAGAGCGATAGGTGTGTGTTTTATTCTCTGCGTGAAGGACAGAGAACGCAGCGGAGGGATTATCTCGACTCCTCCTTCAAAACTCAGGAGCTTCAAACCGGAGTTTACTCTCCACCTCTAATGGCGCGTTTCCACTGCAGGCCTCGCTCGGCCTCGCTCGGTTTGGTTAGGCCTTATTAGGACCGGCTCACTTTAATGCTGCGCTTCCACAACAGTTTAGGAACTGGGGTAGTTACTATAGTAACGCAGTGTAGGCGGAGCCGTGACATCATCTTCAATGAGCGCCCCAGAAAAACAACACAGCCGTTAGCTCTTAGCACTCAGAGCTCACAGCTCTTCATATATGTTCAGAAACTAGACACAAGTTAAACAAGTACAAACCACAGACTGCCTGTGTCATGGAGAATACAGTCGCTGGTTTATTTATGTCTGTAGGCCGTTGTTGTGAGTGTGGACGGTCGGAGCATATATAACGTTAGCTTAGCCAAGCTCCATTTAGAAAACACGCATTTTAAAAGGGTGTTTCGCCTGCCGTCTGGCTGCAGACTTGTCAAAGCATTAATTCATGGTTTTTACTAACCGGTATCAGTATGTTGTTACTTCGGCATCATTTAGAAACGTGTATTACAATTAAATCACGGTCAAATATGTTCATCTTGTTGTAGTTGTAGCCCCCTTGGCAGCGATTCTCTCTCTGGTTTAGCATACTACTCAGCCCGACTCAGACTGGTTGTTCCTGGCCCTAGAACCACGATTTAGTCGGGCCAGAAAAAAGGTGAAAAAGTAGCCCCGGGCCAAAACTAGGCCAAGTGGAAACGCAACCAAAAACGGGCCCCGCACGGCTCGGCACGCTTAAAGCGAGCTCCCCGCTGCAGTGGAAACGTGCCATAACTGACCTCGCTGCAGAAAAAGGGGAGAAAGTGACATTTTCAAAGACATTTAGAAGAGTTGAATTCACAGGGAGGAGACGACTATCTTTCACTTTAATAATGTATCTGAGGTCGTTTACAGCTCATTCTCCTGCATGAAGCTTCTGTCAAACAAAGCGTAATGTTACCTCAGGTTGTTAAGATTCATCGTAGCGCTCATCGAGGCGTTTTGCTTTGAATTACAATGCACCAAGTCACCTTTTTTTACCCCGAAATCTGTCATCGCGCCGCACAAAGAGTTTATTCGGCTGATTTGTAAAGCGACAAATCTGCTGCGAGAAATCCTCCCGGTTACAGAGTTCGACTCCGACAGCAAGGTGATGGTAGTCGTTGAGGATAACAGATGTAAGAGCGCTGAGAGCTATAAGAGCCTGCAGCTGAATGTGACAGTGTGTTTTAGAAAGAGAGGAAGGATTGTGTGGTTTTACGAGCGTTTGTGTGGGAGGTGTGGAGAAGAGTTTTCCCTCCGAGGTTTTCCCATTGTAAGAAAGGTGACAGGAGAGTAATTCTTATTCTGAGTGCTTTTCTGGAAAACACACACACCGTCTTCCCTTCCTCCTCCAGGCTCAGATAGATGATGTTATCACGAGACTCCGGGGTAAAGGAGCTTGTAAAGAGGTCCTTCCGGCGTTTCTTATCTGCATACGAGCAGGGGACGCAGTCTGCAGAGCGTCATGAATATTTACCGTTTGTTTCTCCTCAAGGAAGTGTGGATTATAACGGCCTCGACCGGGCGACTAACACTGTGATCAGATAGCACAGTTAGCGGTGATTACACTTTGACCTGTTTACTGACACATGACAAAAGTTGCTTAAAGGTCCCCTATTATACTGTTTCTCATCAATATATCACAGGTCTCAGATATATACAGAGCCTGTCTCTGATTGGCTGAAACACCACACAGATCATTGCAGCATTACCCATAATCCCCTCTGTTTCAGCCCTGTTTCCAAAGTGCTGATTCTCTGTCTGTTACTTTAGATGAAAATAAGGAGCCCCTCCCCACGCCCCTCTGAGAGACATTTGGTTACAAAGAACTCAAAGGTGCTCTAGGAGGAGATTCAGGTGATAAGGGGGGGGGTTACCTTGGTTGCTGATTGGCTAATGGTTACACAAGACAACACATCGTTATGACATCACAAAGTGGCCAAAATCTGATCAGCTCATTTTCAGACAGGTTTTTATAGAAATTGATCAAAAAGAGAGAGAATCTTTGTTTCTGAAACTTTCAGAGTCTCTTTCCACAGAGGGGACACATGTTGATGTAGAAGAGACATGAAGAAGAGGGGACACATGTTGATGTAGAAGAGACATGAAGAAGAGGGGACACATGTTGATGTAGAAGAGACATGAAGAAGAGGGGACACATGTTGATGTAGAAGAGACATGAAGAAGAGGGGACACATGTTGATGTAGAAGAGACATGAAGAAGAGGGGACACATGTTGATGTAGAAGAGACATGAAGAAGAGGGGACACATGTTGATGTAGAAGAGACATGAAGAAGAGGGGACACATGTTGATGTAGAAGAGACATGAAGAAGAGGGGACACATGTTGATGTAGAAGAGACATGAAGAAGAGGGGACACATGTTGATGCAGAAGAGACATGAAGAAGAGGGGACACATGTTGATGTAGAAGAGACATGAAGAAGAGGGGACACATGTTGATGTAGAAGAGACATGAAGAAGAGGGGACACATGTTGATGTAGAAGAGACATGAAGAAGAGGGGACACATGTTGATGTAGAAGAGACATGAAGAAGAGGGGACACATGTTGACGTGGAAGAGACATGAAGAAGAGGGGACACATGTTGATGTAGAAGAGACATGAAGAAGAGGGGACACATGTTGATGTAGAAGAGACATGAAGAAGAGGGGACACATGTTGATGTAGAAGAGACATGAAGAAGAGGGGACACATGTTGATATAGAAGAGACATGAAGAAGAGGGGACAGATGTTGATGTGGAAGAGACATGAAGAAGAGGGGACACATGTTGATGTAGAAGAGACATGAAGAAGAGGGGACACATGTTGATGTAGAAGAGACATGAAGAAGAGGGGACACATGTTGATGTAGAAGAGACATGGAGAAGAGGGGACACATGTTGATGTAGAAGAGACATGGAGAAGAGGGGACACATGTTGATGTAGAAGAGACATGAAGAAGAGGGGACACAAGGTGATGTAGAAGAGACATGAAGAAGTGGATTTTGCATAACAGCTGACCTTTCAGACTAAGGGTGGGACAACAAATCCTGAAATCTTCTGTATTCTGAACCGATTCACAACCTAAACATTTCCAAAAAATGGTATGTAATGTCTCCAAAAGAACATAAAAACTGCTAGTAATGGACATTATTCTTTCACACCATATGAATGATATGTTTAGCAGCATTTTTATTGAACATAATCTGTTTTAAAGGTCCCATGTCATGGCCATTTCTACTGATCAGAATTCCATTGTTGAGGTCTACTAGAATAGATTCACATTGTTCAATGTTCCAAACTCACATTGGTTTCTCATACAGCATCTCTGTATAGTCTGTGTATTCACTCTCTGTCCTACACGGCTTGTTGGAGCTCCTGCCCCCCCCCCCCCCTCTCTCCCTATGAGCCCACTGTGCTCTGATTGGTCAGCTCGCCCACTCTGTTCTGATGAGTCCACCACCGTTACAGCGGAACATCAGTGATTATGTGTTACAATGGCGTTTGTTAGCAACCAGGAAATGACACCAGTAATGACAAACAGATGAGAATGCTGCGTGGGGTCTGGGTGTCGTGTTGGCGGGACGTTGCGGGGCTCGCTGCTCCGCCCTTTGAGGCTCGAGGAGCGGACAGTGTGAGCTGGGTTACTGGTGTGGTTTCCTGGTTGCTGCGTGGGGTCTGTGAGACAGCGAGACACCGCAAAACTCAGCCTGAGCACACACACACACACTCACAGCCAGGCTGTTCTGGGGCAGCATAGACAGGTCTTCTCTGTGTTAGAGTTGTACTCGCTACAGGGTGCACTTTGAGGGTTTGAGACTCTGCAGACCGTTCACATGCAGAACAACCTTCATAACAACAAGGGGACGGGTAATAACCAGAAAAGCATGACATGGGACCTTTAAATCAAATTGTGACCTATAAGATGCACACCCTTAAAACTCAAAGCATAAGAAAGTTGTCTGCTGTGATTGCATTGCTGACCTTTGGTATTGTGGCTTTTTTTAATCGCCTTGTGCAGATGCAGATCTAGTCTAATTAGCATGTGCTTAGCGTATAATTACAGATATAAATGGTTTGTGGAAAAGCCTTCGTGCAGCAGTGTGTGCTGGATGTATGTCTGCCTGCTGCTCTCTGGGGAGGGGGGGGGGGGCAGAGGCATATAGGTTAATAATGCTGTCACGGCATGAGGGCCGAAGGCTTGTTCTACCCAGAAACACACATGAACACACACATGCATTACACACACACACGCATGCACTCGTCTCTTTCCACATCCAACACAATCTCTCCTGGAAAGGACACGGAGGAAGGGCATGGTTTAGATTTGCTTTCTATGTAAATGTAGATTATCAGTAAGATGCATTGTAATGGTGAGACATAACCAAAGCAAATTACACGGTTATCAGAAGAAACGAGCCGACATTCGTACGTATTTTACAACCAGAGGACTTTCTTTAATTGCATTTCCTTCCACTATTAGTGCTAGCTGCAGGTTTAACACTCAGCTCTTCATTTTGCTCCCGTATCTTTGTCGTTTTGACGCTGTAATAGGAAATATAGCCTTGTGTCTACCTCACAGTTTCAGCCTTTTCTCCCCTGTGTGTTCCCCCTCTCTTTGACATTTGTGTTGTGAAAGTCGGGGGCTGTGATTGGCTGCAAGGTGGCGAAGAGGGCAACAGTGATGGACAGATTACAGAGGAAGGACGGAGCGAGAGGAAACAGATTGACGCGATTAAAAAAGTTTGCAGAAAGTGAAAAGAGAGCGGAAGTATTGACCTGACTCCCGGTTAATTCTTTGCATTAAATACTGTGTGTGTGACTTTCTCTCGCTGCCCTTTCTGGGGGCTCGATCTCAGCTGGAGACACTTTAGCATCCAGAGTTTAATGCACGAAAACAGCTGAGTCACACTGTGGGAAATCTGTCTGTAATGCCCTGATGAAGTTTAGTTGAACTGGAGGAATCTGATAGCAGGGGTTACGTTACAGAAAGAGGAGCATTAGGTTTCTATTTCAGTCCGCTGAAGGCTCAAGGATCCTTTCAGAGCTTTAAATAAACTCATCGATGCACTCGATTGATAGTTCCTCCCAAGGTTGCGTTTGGAAATGGCCTTGCTATAGATGTAGAGTACAGATTTAAAACGCTATGTTATGAATTGTGTGGCAGCCGACTCATAAAAGTTGACCTGAGTGCTGCTGTGCTGCTTTGTGCTGGTCAGCATGGCTGGATGTCACGTGATTGGCCTTTCTGTTATAAAACGTTGGAAATTAAACTCCAAAACTTTGTAAAAATCGTCACATAAAGCCGTTTCATAATTTGCAAAAAACTAGTTACAGAGCTTGGAGGCTTGTGTCTGTTGTTTCTCCTTCTAAAACAAAGGGAAATGTGTTTTTCTGCTTTAAAGGACCGGACACACCAAGCCGATTTTGGCCGTCGATGGGCGTCAGGCCGACGATGAGCGTCGATACGCCCTACTCAGATTGGTGTGTCCCGCACCGTCGTGTCTTTTCAGCCGTGCCGACACCTTTTCCGCCGACTGCCCGCCGATTCAACATGTCGAATCGGTGGGCAGTCGGCCAAAGGCTGTCGGCAAAATAAATCACTCTGATTGGCTGTTCAGCTGGCGAATCAGTGCATGAGAAGCGAAACGGAAGTGAGGGACCCAAACAAACGATTAAGAAGGCAAATCTGAGATGTTTTTTTTTTTTTTTGTCAGTTTATTGAACATGTTAGAAACAAAAACATACAACAATAATATATATATATATATAGGCTGTCAAACGATTAAACATTTTAATCAGATTAATCACAGCTTAAAAATTAATTAATCAGATTAATCACCATTCGAACTATGTCCAAAATATGCCATTTCTTTATGTATATTGTTGTGGGAATGGAAAGATAAATGAAAGAAGGCGGATATATCCATTTCACATACAGCATGTTTATTATAAAAAATTTCTGCGTGTCAAAATGAAAGACAGCCCACACACCTATCAATCATCAAACCGTGGGGTCTTAATTCATTACGTGTTGATTTCTATCAACGGGGGAGTACTTCAGGAAAGTCGACAGAGGGGGGGCTAGTGGAGTACTTCGTGACCACAGAGTGTGAACGTTGTGATCAGCTGTTTTAGCGCAGTTCTCCAGTGAAGGGGGGGGGGGGGAGTCTCCCTCCGCAGCCGGTTGGCGTAGTTTTGGCACAATTCCGTTGTACAGACCGACGTTAACAGCAGCCCTGTCTGTGCACACGGAGACCGACTCTGTCGTCCGGTGATCTAACCGCCTTCTGGAAAAGCTTCACAAGTACGTCGGTACGCAAATGCGCTTTGTGACACAAGTGACGGGACGCATTTCAGATTACGCACATAACCTGCGTACCAGTTATGTGCACCCCTGTACTACAGCAAAAGTATTCTCCGTCGGGACTTTCTGCAACAACACCACGCCGTTATCTTGATTCTGATTGGCCAGAAGACATTATCAAAGATGTTCTATTGAGAAGACGATCACTACGTGACAAAAGTTTTCAAAACCGTCTCTAGTCTTCGGTATTTCCAGACAAGTGGCTACTGAAAGCAATCTGACTAACTGCTGTCTGTGCAATTCTCGGCGCGAGTTGGCAGACTTTATTTTGCTTACTTTAACATCATTTTTCATGGTGGGGCTAAGCCATTTCTTGGTATGGGTGTAGCCTACCCCAGCCATACCCTGGCGCTGCCACTGGTGGGATGTATGGGGCGGGCCATTCTGCACATGCGTTAAATGCGTTAAATATTTTAACGCAATTAATTCAAAAAATTAATTACCGCCGTTAACGCGATAATTTTGACAGCATTATAATATTCTCTTTTTTTCCTTTTTTTTTCTCACTCAAATTAATAATTATAACAAAGTACAAAAAACAAATAATAACAAAAAAATTATAATTCTCAGATAGTCTGTCATGTTCAACAGGGGCAAGAAGAAGCTTAAAAAACACTTTTCTGGTCCTCCCCCCTCTAGCACATATTTTTCTTATAAATAAAACATTAGGTCATCGTCATCAGCGACATGTTTGTCTTGTTAATTTGTTTGCTTTTTGTTTTTTTACAAAACAATCAGAAATAAATTACTTTTACAAGAAATAACAACAAATGGGATTTTACAGGTCCTGTTCATAACCATTCATGATTTGGCTCCTAAATAATACTTTCAGGTTAGATAGACTTGTACAATATTTCAGTGCATCGTTGCAGTTATTCCACAGACTAACACCTTTTGATGAGATGCAGAAGGCATTTGTTCGTACGGGTGGTTTTTTGAAAATGCAGTTTCCTCTCAACATGTGCATGCTTTCTCTCCGTGTGAAAAGTCCCTGGATATTATGAGGTAATTGTTGATTTGCGGCTTTGAACATAATTTGAATAGTTTTATAGTCAACCAGGTCTTGTAGTTTTAGTGTTTTTAGTTTGATGAATAATTGATTTGTTGGTTCTCTGTACGTAGTTTTATGTATAACTCGTATGGCTCTTTTTTGCAGGATGAAGATAGGATGTGTATTTGTTTTATATGTGTTCCCCCAAACTTCCACACAATACATCATGCATGGAAGTATGAAGGAGCAGTCCAGCATAAACAAAGAAGCTTGATTCATTAGGTATTTGGCTTTATTCAGAATTGCTATTGATTTGGATATTTTGGCTTTTATATAGTTTATATGTGGTTTCCAACTTAATTTATTAGTTACTCCAAGGAATTTTATTTCCGATACTCTTTCTAATTGGACGCCATTTATAGTGAGTTTCTTCTCTGTATTGATCGATCGATTCCCAAATATTATGAGTTTGGTTTTGCTTGCGTTCAATGTTAATTTATTTTGGTCAAACCAGATCTTCATCCTGCTCAGTTCCTTCTCCATTGTGACCAATAGCTGTTCTAAATCGTCCCCACAGCAGAGTAGACTTGTGTCGTCTGCAAAAAGAATGGTTTTAATAGATTTTGATACTTCACATATATTGTTAATATACAGAATAAATAGTAATGGCCCCAAGACTGAGCCCTGAGGCACCCCACATGTAACCTGCAGTAGTTGTGATGTATGGCTTTGTAGTTCAACGTACTGTTCCCTGTTATGTAGGTAGCTGGATAGCCATGATAGTGCAACACCTCTAATGCCATATCTCTGTAGTTTTTTTATTAATAATTCATGGTCAACCGTGTCAAATGCTTTTTTAAGGTCCAGAAATATCCCTATTGCATATTCTTTCTTTTCTATTGCCTTAGTAATGTGTTCCATAAATGCTATAACTGCAAATGATGTAGTTCTGTTTGCTCTGAAACCATATTGTTATTCATACACAGTATGTTATGTTTGGTGATGAAGTCATTTAGTCTTGTAAAGTAGATTTTTTCCAGTATTTTAGAAAACTGTGAGAGCAATGAAATTGGTCTATAGTTTGACAGTACATGTTTATCTCCAGATTTATGTGTTGGTATGACTTTAGCAGTTTTCATTTGATTTGGAAATACACCGGTTTGTATTGACTGATTACAGATGTGAGTTAGTGGCTTGGCTATACATTCAATAATGTTTTTAACTGTATACATGTCAATATCATGACAGTCTGTAGACCTTTTACTCTTACGTTTTTTAACTGTGTCAATAATTTCATTTTCATCAGTCCCTCTTAAGAATATAGTTTCCTTCACATATATATCTTTACTTTCAACACCATCACTACAACCAGTATTTGGAACTTCCCCAGCTAGACAAGGACCAACATTGACAAAGTACTTATTGAAATCTTCGGCAACTGAGGTCATGTCATAAATTACTGTATCGTTTTTTGACAGAAAACTGTTTGGGTATTGTGCCTTTCCATTTCCTTTTTTAATAATGGTATTTAATACATTCCATGTGTTTTTAATGTTATTTTTGTTATCCTCCAATAATTAGTTGTAATGATCCATTTCGCTACATCGTATTATCTTTGTTAGTTTGTTTTTGTATGTCTTGTATTTTTGTTCAGCCTCTACTGATCCATTCTTTAAGAAGTCTTTATATAATTCATTTTTCGTTTTACATGCATTTAATATTCCCTTAGTGATCCATGGTTTTTCAGCATATTTTTGTTTCACTATTTTCTTTACACAAGGACAATGTTTTGCATACAGCCCTGATAGAATATGTAGAAATGATTCATAGGCTTCATTTGCATCTGGTACATACACTTTGTTCCAGTCTTGTTTAGATAATTCTTCTTTAAAAGAATGAACAGACTCTGGTGTTTTGTGTCTTGTGACTTTTCTGGTGTCTTTTTTGATCCTAGTACAGTTCTGTATTGTTGCAAAGACTGGCAGGTGATCACTTGTGTCATTGATTAATATTCCACTTATTACTTTCCTATCCATAACATTTGTGAATATGTTGTCAATGAGTGTAGCACTGTGTGATGTTATTCTGGTTGGTCGTGTGATTGTGGGTTCACCAAATCAATGTTAAAATCTCCACATACAAAGAGCATTTTCTTGCTGCTTGTGTGATTTGTAGATTTCATTTACCTCCAGCTCTCGACACAGGTTCGGGAAAGCCCCGTGAGCTTCTCGCTGTAGAGTGAAAATGGAACACGCTATTTGTTGTTTGTTTATATCACGCAGTCTGTTCTTCTTCTCTCGGTTATCACGCAGTCAGTCTTCCGGTTGCCTCTTTTGAATGACGAATACACACTACCGCCGCCTGCTGGTAGGGAGAGTTATTGCCACTCACGCATGCGCAGTTCGTAGGTGCTTCTTGGCCGTCGGCTGAAGTCTTTGCGGTGTGTTCCAGTGCGACACATGGCCAACACGCAGAGGCGCGAGGTGACACAACAGTCGGGGTCCGTCTGTGTCCGTTCTTTGATGTCACCTTGGTGTGTCGGGCCTTAACATAGGCCACAAACGTTAGCATGTCCAGCTCACTATCACCTAGAAATCGAGCATTCATTTGTAGTTGTTTTCTAGAAGCATCATAAAAACCTAATTGGCCTTTCTGTTATAAAACGTTGGAAATTAAGCTCCAAATTTTAACAAAACTTTAACATTAGCTTTTGCTTGAAGGAGGCTACTTCGAACGCTGATTCTGCAACAATTAATGCTTCTATTTCACTTAGAAATAAAGACCAAATGGGCTTTTAAATGGACAAACCGTTCACATAAACCCGTTGTATATTTTGCAAAAACTATTTTATAAAGTGTTGAGGCTTTTGTCTTTTGTTTGTCCTTACAACAACAACAAATAGTTTAAAAACTGTTTTTCAATCTGCTTTAACGTACGCCACGAATGTAAGTCTAAGATAAGATGTGCTTTATTGATCCAAATCTGGGAAATGTTTGTGTTGCAGCAGCATAAAAGAAAAGGCGTTGCACATAAGAGAAATTAAAAGGGTAGAAATAAGCAATTCGAAAATTAAAACATCTAGAAATAGAAATAAAACGGCTATAAAAGGTTTCTAGCAGCATCTCATTAGCTTCCGTTAGCATCATGTCTTCCGGTGCAGTCTTTCTACAGCGCTAGTCTTAGAGTGCAGCAGCTGGAGATATAATAAAGTCAGATACACTTTCCACAGAACAGAACAATCAGAGTTAATCTAATCTGTGAGCAAACTGTTGTGATTTCAGCCAACAAATGAGACAGCGGTCGACTCGTAATGATCTGCATTTCTGTGTGAAATCAGTGAGCCATTGTTTTATGATCTGCTCTATCATCGCTGGAAAAGGAGGTTGGGCTTGTTTTCAACATTCAGTGTGATAGAACTGCAATGCATTGATTCGGCTGAACTCTTTAACTTCGGAATTGGTATTTAGTTTAGCTCTATAGGGTTCGGCAAAAGTTTGTAAAATAGATGTTTTGTCTCAAAGTTAAAGGAAGTCTGCTCTTTTTTATAAATGTTCCGCTTGAAGACGACATGACTGCTCATTTCCAGGTGTATATCAGTAGGTAGTGTCTCTACTTTAAAGAGTCCTCTCCTGCTGATGTTCAGGTGTATATCAGTAGGTAGTGTCTCTACTTTAAAGAGTCCTCTCCTGCTGATGTTCAGGTGTATATCAGTAGGTAGTGTCTCTACTTTAAAGAGTCCTCTCCTGCTGATGTTCAGGTGTATATCAGTCTGTAGTGTCTCTACTTTAAAGAGTCCTCTCCTGCTGATGTTCAGGTGTATATCAGTATGTAGTGTCTCTACTTTAAAGAGTCCTCTCCTGCTGATGTTCAGGTGTATATCAGTATGTAGTGTCTCTACTTTAAAGAGTCCTCTCCTGCTGATGTTCAGGTGTATATCAGTATGTAGGCGCTCTACTTTAAAGAGTCCTCTCCTGCTGATGTTCAGGTGTATATCAGTATGTAGTGTCTCTACTTTAAAGAGTCCTCTCCTGCTGATGTTCAGGTGTATATCAGTATGTAGTGTCTCTACTTTAAAGAGTCCTCTCCTGCTGATGTTCAGGTGTATATCAGTATGTAGTGTCTCTACTTTAAAGAGTCCTCTCCTGCTGATGTTCAGGTGTATATCAGTATGTAGTGTCTCTACTTTAAAGAGTCCTCTCCTGCTGATGTTCAGGTGTATATCAGTATGTAGTCAATCAATCAATCAATCAATCAATGTTTATTTATATAGCCCAATATCACAAATGTTACATTTGTCTCAGTGGACTTCACAGTTTGTACAAAATATCAGTATGACAATACGACACCCTCTGTCCTTAGACCCTCACATCGTACAAGGAAAAACTTCCGAAGAAAACCCACAGTTTTAAAGGGAAAAATGGGAGAAACCTCAGGGAGAGCAACAGAGGAGGGATCCCTCTCCCAGGACGGACAGACGTGCAATAGATGCCGTGTATAAATTGAAAAGATAATACATTTGCAACATAGGTAGTCCAAATGTTTGGAAATGCATGTGTGTATAATAGGAAGACGAATCCACGAGGATATCCATCCAGGACCTATGATCCAGGACCACAGCCACGACTCAAGATCCAGGGCTCGCGATGCAGGACACAGGACCGCAGGATCATCCATGACTCCGGATCCCGGCGTATATAGACACCAAAAAGAAAGAAATTTGGGGAAGCTGGGTTAATCGGAACATGAGAGTACACAGGTATAGACAGAGAGAAGGAAGAAGTAAGATGTCCCCCGACAAACTAAGCCTATATCAGCAAAACTAGGGGCTGAATCTAATCAGCCCTAACTATAAGCTTTATCAAAAAGGAAGGTCTTAAGCGCACTCTTAAAAACGGATAGGGTGTCTGCCGCCCGAACACAAACTGGAAGCTGATTCCACTAATGTGGAGCTTGATAAGAAAAGGCTCTGTAGTGTCTCTACTTTAAAGAGTCCTCTCCTGCTGATGTTCAGGTGTACATCAGTATGTAGTGTCTCTACTTTAAAGAGTCCTCTCCTGCTGATGTTCAGGTGTATATCAGTATGTAGTGTCTCTACTTTAAAGAGTCCTCTCCTGCTGATGTTCAGGTGTATATCAGTATGTAGTGTCTCTACTTTAAAGAGTCCTCTCCTGCTGATCTTCAGGTGTATATCAGTATGTAGGCGCTCTACTTTAAAGAGTCCTCTCCTGCTGATGTTCAGGTGTATATCAGTATGTAGTGTCTCTACTTTAAAGAGTCCTCTCCTGCTGATGTTCAGGTGTATATCAGTATGTAGTGTCTCTACTTTAAAGAGTCCTCTCCTGCTGATCTTCAGGTGTATATCAGTATGTAGTGTCTCTACTTTAAAGAGTCCTCTCCTGCTGATCTTCAGGTGTATATCAGTATGTAGTGTCTCTACTTTAAAGAGTCATCTCCTGCTGATGTTCAGGTGTATATCAGTATGTAGTGTCTCTACTTTAAAGAGTCCTCTCCTGCTGATGTTCAGGTGTATATCACTATGTAGTGTTCTCTCATACTGCCTGTGCTGCAGTACCTCTTTTCACCCTCTGTCTGAAACCAGAGCTGCTCTGATTGGTTAGCTGGCCGGCTCTGTTGTGATTGGTCAACAGCTTAGAGATGTCCCGCCCCCTTAGCCTATTCACGTACATGTGAATTTATTATTCATGTCACTATGTTCCTGAGGTTAACATGCACACAAACCTTTATAACACACTGAAGGAAAGGGGAAACCTCAACAATGTGGACTGGGGACCCTTCACTGTGTTCGATGTGATGTTTAAATCTTCTCATCATGCTCTTGTCCCTCCTGTGAGCTGTAATACAGTTGTTTTCTGTTGTGTTTCCGGCACGTTTGTGCAGCTATACTGGCCTGACGGATGAATGCACTATAAATATTTCATACTAGCCCACTTTCCTCCCTGTGGCTACAAAAACAAATATCTGTTTTAATAAATCCTGCAAAGGAGTGAAAGGGCTTTAGGGGGGAGTGAGAGAAAAGCACATTGTGTTTACAACGATGGGAAGAAAAGCAGACACAACAGGGAGACCCCTCAATAACGTTGAAGGGCCATTTGAAGAGGGATTTTATTGCTTCTTGCTCTGTTTTCTCTCCTGTAATATAATGGATAAATGAAGTACTCTGGGAGCGAAGGGTGGCCTGAAACTGCTGATGAGAACTGCTTATTTATCTAGTTTTCTCTGCTGTATATATCCGTGCCCCTCCCCCCCTGCTGCTGCATGCCTCCAGCGAGGGCGATATGAAAGTGAAAGAGAGTCCATTAAGCTTTGTGCAAACTTTGTCTCTCGTGCTGATTGTGCGGCACCTCGCTGAGATCGACCCTGAAACTTTAATCACATCGGGCCGACACTGCTGATTAAAGGTTGCAACGCACAGAGGGACGCGCCATATACTTCGAGCTGATGACAAATTAAATTGTAAGTGACACAGTATGAAAGACGCCACATTACGGGTTATATCCTCCTCAATTATTGACTGCACTGTCAGAGATATACCAGCAGCTCTGGCTTTTCCTCCAAATAATAAGCCTTTTTTATTATGAATACTGAACTCCCACTGGAGCTGCCAAAAATAGTTTGCCAGATGGAGTCTTTCCCTTTATCAGATTGTGTTGCATATTTCCAATTGCACATATTGCACCAGTTTCAGTCGAATCAGCTTTGCCATTTTTCTCCCCACTGCTTTATGAACTAAATTATCTCGTCCAAAGACTAATGGTTTTAAAATTGAGGCCCAAATTGTGGGCATTCCTCCAATTATCTCTCTGCTTTTCTGTGAAGTCTTTGGACGTTCGCCACAGAATAAGGCACTCGAGCAGCAGAACCCTGACGGAGCGCGTGTGAAGATGTCTCGACTCTCTAAAGGGTGCATGTATTCAAGTCATAGCCTCACTATCCATGCTTTATAAATCTCTCTTAAAGTGTGTGTGCCAGCTTCCTTAAGAATGCCATATTCACTTTGTGCTCTCATTAATTGCCGGTAATGGCTCGCTAACAGAATTTGTGCACATTTAGGAGTCAGACTTTGCCATTTGGGTCCTCCTGAACCTATTTCTGAGTCATGGAGTGAACTCGCTGACTGGTTCATGTAGAGTTAAAGGTTTTAATTCATTTAATTAACTAAGTACTCTTTGTTTTATGCATGCACGGCACTCAGGCGTGCGTCGACGCAGTTATCCCCCTGGAAGCGGTGGTCTCAGCAGATGAAATAGCACAGAGGATCCCAAGATCAATTCGCATTTCCATAGCCATAATCACCCGGATTGATTTCGCCGCAAAAAATTATCATACCTGAGGAACGGCTCAATTTGTCGGGGCACAAATTGATGACACAAAAGAGGGAGGGAGCGAGTGGAGACCTCCGAGGTGGATCATGGTCCATAAGAGCTCTCAGATCAATAAGGGCTCCTCTCATTGCCCATAATGTGATGTGCTCCCAATCAATACCCTTCCCCCGGTGTGTCGCCATGTGTTATTTCTCCTCTTTCCTCCGTCACACTGATGTATGATGCAGCTGCAGGGGTGTAACCACAGGCTGTCACTGATGACAGGACACTTAGAGAGGAGTTAGTGGGCAGAGATGGCTAAAGTACACACATCCTTTACTCAAGTAGAAGTACAGATACTCGTATTTAAAAATACTCTGGTAAAAGTAGAAGTACTGACTAAACTTAAAGTAGAAGTACTGACTAAACTTCTTTACTCAAGTCAAAGTAAAGGCTTTGAAATGTACTTCAGTAAAAAGTATCCATAACGAGCAGCTGCTTTAAAGAGTACCTGACCTCCCTTTATATTAATAGAACAATAATGTCATTGTTAGCTAATGAATGTTTCCATGCTGAACAACGGCAACATGACAACGTTTCCATTGGTCCCTCTTCTTTAGAGAAGACCAGGAAATGATGGATACACGGATCGTGTTCAAATCAATAGGCACGCAATGACTCTAAAGAATAATGATCACGCCACCAAACACACATTCAGACTAAAGGAACCAGCTGTTTGGGAAATGAGAGAAGTAGAAAGTACAGGTATTTGTGTTCAACATGTAAGAAGTAGAAAGTACAGGTATTTGGGTTCAACATGTAAGAAGTAGAAAGTACAGGTATTTGAGTTCAACATGTAAGAAGTAGAAAGTACAGGTATTTGGGTTCAACATGTAAGAAGTAGAAAGTACAGGTATTTGGGTTCAACATGTAAGAAGTAGAAAGTACAGGTATTTGTGTTCAACATGTAAGAAGTAGAAAGTACAGGTATTTGAGTTCAACATGTAAGAAGTAGAAAGTACAGGTATTTGGGTTCAACATGTAAGAAGTAGAAAGTACAGGTATTTGAGTTCAACATGTAAGAAGTAGAAAGTACAGGTATTTGTGTTCAACATGTAAGAAGTAGAAAGTACAGGTATTTGGGTTCAACATGTAAGAAGTAGAAAGTACAGGTATTTGAGTTCAACATGTAAGAAGTAGAAAGTACAGGTATTTGGGTTCAACATGTAAGAAGTAGAAAGTACAGGTATTTGGGTTCAACATGTAAGAAGTAGAAAGTACAGGTATTTGGGTTCAACATGTAAGAAGTAGAAAGTACAGGTATTTGAGTTCAACATGTAAGAAGTAAAAAGTACAGGTATTTGTTTTCAACATGTAAGAAGTAGAAAGTACAGGTATTTGGGTTCAACATGTAAGAAGTAGAAAGTACAGGTATTTGAGTTCAACATGTAAGAAGTAAAAAGTACAGGTATTTGTGTTCAACATGTAAGAAGTAGAAAGTACAGGTATTTGTGTTCAACATGTAAGAAGTAGAAAGTACAGGTATTTGAGTTCAACATGTAAGAAGTAGAAAGTACAGGTATTTGTGTTCAACATGTAAGAAGTAGAAAGTACAGGTATTTGGGTTCAACATGTAAGAAGTAGAAAGTACAGGTGTTTGTGTTCAACATGTAAGAAGTAGAAAGTACAGGTATTTGGGTTCTACATGTAAGAAGTAGAAAGTACAGGTATTTGGGTTCAACATGTGAGAAGTAGAAAGTACAGGTATTTGTGTTCAAAATGTAAGAAGTAGAAAGTACAGGTATTTGAGTTCAACATGTAAGAAGTAGAAAGTACAGGTATTTGTGTTCAACATGTAAGAAGTAGAAAGTACAGGTATTTGTGTTCAACATGTAAGAAGTAGAAAGTACAGGTATTTGGGTTCAACATGTAAGAAGTAGAAAGTACAGGTATTTGTGTTCAACATGTAAGAAGTAGAAAGTACAGGTATTTGAGTTCAACATGTAAGAAGTAAAAAGTACAGGTATTTGTTTTCAACATGTAAGAAGTAGAAAGTACAGGTATTTGTGTTCAACATGTAAGAAGTAGAAAGTACAGGTATTTGTGTTCAACATGTAAGAAGTAGAAAGTACAGGTATTTGAGTTCAACATGTAAGAAGTAGAAAGTACAGGTATTTGTGTTCAACATGTAAGAAGTAGAAAGTACAGGTATTTGGGTTCAACATGTAAGAAGTAGAAAGTACAGGTATTTGTGTTCAACATGTAAGAAGTAGAAAGTACAGGTGTTTGTGTTCAACATGTAAGAAGTAGAAAGTACAGGTATTTGGGTTCAACATGTAAGAAGTAGAAAGTACAGGTATTTGGGTTCAACATGTGAGAAGTAGAAAGTACAGGTATTTGTGTTCAACATGTGAGAAGTAGAAAGTACAGGTATTTGGGTTCAACATGTAAGAAGTAGAAAGTACAGGTGTTTGGGTTCAACATGTAAGAAGTAGAAAGTACAGGTATTTGGGTTCAACATGTAAGAAGTAGAAAGTACAGGTATTTGGGTTCAACATGTAAGAAGTAGAAAGTACAGGTATTTGTGTTCAACATGTAAGAAGTAGAAAGTACAGGTATTTGTGTTCAACATGTAAGAAGTAGAAAGTACAGGTATTTGGGTTCAACATGTAAGAAGTAGAAAGTACAGGTATTTGTGTTCAACATGTGAGAAGTAGAAAGTACAGGTATTTGTGTTCAACATGTAAGAAGTCAAAGTCAAAAGTCGAAAAATAAGTAGTGGAGTAAAGTACTGATACCAGAAAAATTTACTTAACAAAGTATTTGTACTCCACTACTTCCCAGCTCTGTTAGTCGGCCTTTTTTTATTCCTCCTGCAGGAATTTAAAAGAGGAGGGGAAAGGTGATTCTTGCCATTTCTAGAGTAGTTGTTGAGATGTCAAGATTGAAATGAAGAGAGGCTCACAGAGAGGCTCCAGAGAGCTCTTAACTCAGTGCTTTCTCCTCTGGATCTCCCTTAGGTCTCGGGGGTCTAATGCTACCTTAAAGGAGCTGTTGGATGAAATTGTGAGGGTGGGTGTTCACCAACAGATATTCTACTAAAGCGTTTTTCCTTGAGGGGGATGGAGCCAGCTGGTTTTAGTTTTTTTAACAACACTCATCAAGTGATTTCTTTTCTTTTTTTAAGTGTGTTTCATAATGTGCTGAGTACCCAGGGAGATACCTCAGGGTATTGTTTAAATGTGATAAATCTCCCTCTTTCTCCATCTGTCCTCGTTGAAGCTGGTTTCTGCACAGTCATCCTTAAAGAGCTGAATCATGTGATCACGTTTATAACACGTCTAAGCCAATCAGGTATGACTGGCCTTAACATGACCTGGCTTCATTCTGAGGTCAGAGGTCAGATCCTGCACAGAAGAGACAGAGAAAGGCCATAAAACTACTTTACTTAAGGACATACTAAATATTAATCACTTCAGCTTTCATTTCATTATGATGCCAGTACAATGTGTGTCTCGATCTCATCGTCTCAATATTTATACAGCTTGTTCAAAAGGTTAGGTAAACTGATCAGGGGACTAGTGACCTTTACATCCCTGTTGTTTTACTCTTTGACCTCCTCTTCAGAGACTTGAAACTGAGTAAAATATCTAATTTCATTTCCTGTTTCATTACATGTTACTTGTTAGACGCTTTTATCCAAAGCGACTTACATACTCAGTACTGTGGACAATCCCCACAGGAGCACTTTGAGGTGAAGTGTCTCAGGGACACAACGACATGCTGACTGCAGTGGGGTTTGAACCACCTGATCCAAACACCAACGCACTAGTCCACTGCGCCACACGCCTCTATTTTCGTTTCTTCTTCCCTTCGCTGGGTCACTTCCAGTTCAACAGACGCGGCTCGTTTCTGCTTCTTTCTTTTTTAATCCCGCTCTCACGGCATGGGATGCTTCTCTTAATGCCTCCACACATGCAGATCAGAGGCAGCGCAGACTGAGTTCAAGTAATGGATCTTCTTAACGACTCCCACTCAATTACAGGAGGTTAATGCAAGCCACCTCAGCGTTGCTCATCCTCGCGCCGTGAGCACGGGGGGCAAAACGTGTGGGAAGGTGAGATTGCATGGGTGTGGGTCAGTGAAAACATTAATCACTATCTCTCTCTGTGTGTGTGTGTGTGTGTGTGTGTGTGTGTGTGTGTGTGTGTGTGTGTGTGTGTGTGTGTGTGTGTGTGTGTGTGTGTGTGTGTGTGTGTGTGTGTGTGTGTGTGTGTGTGTGTGTGTGTGTGTGTGTGTGTGTGTGTGTGTGTGTGTGTGTGTGTGTGTGTGTGTGTGTGTGTGTGTGTGTGTCACTTTAAAGGGCTCACCTGCTGCAAAGTGTTGAGGAGTCAAAGATGAACTGTGTCCTCTCAGGCAGGAGGTGTGAATCTAAATAAAGATTATTCATCCTTTTAAAGAATGATTGACCTAAAGGGAGGTTTTTTCATTATTAAATGTGTTTTTCCAACACGTTCTCACTCCCAACCCATCACATGTTGACGGGCGGTCAGGGCCCCTCCCCGTCACCATATTACGCACAGGGTACCCCTTGAGAGTCAGTTTTCAACAGGCAGGGCGTCCCATTGACTTGCATAGAGCTCCCTGAACGTTGGTAACAGACGAGTTGGGATCGCGGCAAAATGCTCTCCGCAGATCCATTCTCACAGCGTTTATCAACTCAATATCAAGCCACACTTATTGTTTTTACTTCTTTATTTTAATTGAATAATGTAGGACTTTTGTTGCCGTCAGTTATGGGGAGAGTAGGGGCTCAGAATACTGAAATCTGTATTGTTTCATCGTTTTTTCCTTCTAATTTTGTATTCTTTTCTAAACCACACACTGTTATTTACTCAACAATAACACATAATTATCCTTGTGTTTATTTATTTGTTTGATTAATAAACACAAGTTGGAGTCCCTCAGGACCGAGGGTCGGAGCAGTCCTCAAGCTCTGTGATTGGAGAGTGTGCTCCGAGGGTTACGCCGAGCGTCGAACAGCACTTGAAATGGGATGGAACCACGGCAGACTGTCCAAAACTGGATTTGAACGGGTCCACCGCGTCCCCCACCCTGTCCCCTGAACTACACATGCTGGCTATTGTGTTTCGCAACATGTTATCTATCTATGGCACGTCTCTACTGGGAGTTGTAGTTTTAAAAGACGTTTTCGTATTTCCCATAATAAGAAGTTGCCAGTATTAAACTGTGTACATCCCTGGAGGTTTAGGGGATAGGAAACACTCACATTTAAAACATATAATTAATAAATGGGTGAAAATTGCTTGTGCCCATAATGGGCAGCATTAATTTACCCACATGACAGCTAAGGTCAGAAGACCTTTATTTAACAGCTGGTCTTATGTCTGTGACCCCTCCTGTTGTTCATTGATAAGCCTGAAACATGCACTTGTCAAGGTTCAGAGGCACATTTTGCAAATATGGCAGTAGCCATCGATCAGCTTAAGATAAGATATACTTTATTGATCCCAAGTTGGAAACATTTGCGTTACATCAGCATGTGTAACAGTTGTAAATATGCAGTGGTGTTTATTTGTAAATCATTTAGTATAATCACACAAATTCTGTGTTTTATATTTAATAATTCTGTGTTCTTTATTTATTGATTGTTCAATACCTGACAAGGTCGGAGATGAAAAACTTGGGTCGCAGGTTCCTCAACAGTGCATTACAAGACATCTATCAATATGTGTGTACCTCCACCATTAAACTGTCCTATTCTGCACATTTCTTATACTATCAACATACATGTTATATAAGAGTATAATACGTATAATATCAGTTAAAATAAGTGCTTACACATACAGTAGTTAACATTGCAGGAAAGCAATATATTAGTACTTTGTCAGGTTTAATATTTATACCCCCAAAGCTTTTTTCCTATTCAAAATAAGACCTTAACCTAAAGTATTCTTTAATGTTTAAATAAAGCCTTATTAGTGTGTCTGTCTGCGTCTCCTATTAATATCTAATAATACAAATAATACATTTCAATAACGTGCTTTAACCACCAGGTGTCCCTTTCTATCAGCTGTGCACCGTTATGGTGTAAATATGCCAATATACCGATTGGATCAAATATAAAAGTCAGCCGAATTAGTGTTGATACTGCAAGGAGACTTATATTGTGAAGAGAAATTGAAGATTTTGTTTAATTGCTGATATATTTATGATCCACGTCACATCTTCAGTTTCGGCGGCAGTTCCTCATGTTTGTCCAGAAGTCTTCTCTTCAGGGCTCTATAAATAGCGAACTACGGCAGATGTGTAATATGTAATGCAGCCAAACCGTGTATTACAATGCCGTTATGTGATGACCTCCTTAGAGAAAAACAAGCACACTCGGAATAAAGTCAATTTTTAAATGTTTTCGGATTTCACATCAACAGGAAGTCCGGTTAACTAAAATGTCCGTGTGGAACAATACCATTGGTCCGTGGCTGAATAATGTCAATCACCACATTACACACATCCCTTCACATTTACATTTTAATTTACATTAAAGTATTTCGTGAGGCCTTCTAAAATGTTTTAAAATATAATTAGGGTTGTAGTTGAAGAGGTTGTAAATTATTGCGTTGCCTGGCAACACAATCGCACGTCCATTAATTCCACAACCACAAACATGGATTAACATCGATGTAATACATTAATGTAGCCTTTGTTTCTGCTCAAAGAGGTGTCGACCAGCTGGGGCAACAAGTGTGACTATTAAAAAATAAATCATTATTATATTAATATTGACAATAACAACCGACCGTCGGGGTAGAGCATTTGCCGGGGAGCGTTCTCATGGCATCTATTATCAACGCTATGGGAGGTCTATGAAGGTCTATGGGACGCTCTGCCCGTTGAAAACTGACTCTCAAGGGGTACCCTGTCCGTAATAGAGTGACATGGAGGGGCCCTGACCGACCGTCAACGTGTGAGGGGTTGGGAGTGAGAACGTGTTGAAGTGTCTGAATAATTAGGGCTGTTTAATTTACTACCAATAAGCTTATAAACTGAGAGAAACCTCCATGCTCACAGATTTGAAACCAAATAAACTTGGTAGCTTGTTTTTCATTTTAGTTTACCAAAATGTGTTTCTGCAAATGATAATGATATGTTTACACTCTTGCACCTTCGCGGTTTTCATAGTATTCTTTGCTCAAAATTACCGTTTTGATGTCACGATGCATCTCAAAGTCGCTTGGCTTCATTCCTTGCTTAAAACTATTTTGAACCAAATCAACTTGACAGCTTGTTTTTGGATTTCTTTTACTAAAACAGTTCACCAAGTTGTGTTTGTGCGAATGATAAGGGTGAGAAATAATCCATGCAGCTGCCGAATCGTACTTCATTTTTGGATATTTTTGTTTACGGGACTGGTAGATGTTTACACTCTTGCACCTTGGCGTTTTTTTCAGTTTCTCATAGTTGTCTTTGCTCAAAATCAACGTTTTTATGTCACGATGCATCTCAAAGTCGCTCGGCTTCATTCCTTGCTCGGCTTCATTTTGAAAATGATTCCCTGAAGTTCCCTTCCTGAACCAGAGCTATTTCTAAAAAGTGTGTAGTCACGGTTGAGCTCTTTGCACGCTACCACTTCCCTTTATATCTAATCTACTCCTCTACCTTTGGTGCCAAGGTGTTCTGCGACAGGTTCTCCGGGATCGAAGGCTTGGCACCGGACGACGAGCCTCAAATGTTCTCGCCAGAAGTCGTGAAGCGTTGTGCATCCTCTCTGAGACACAGGTTGCCTCACTTAGCTGCTAATAGGTTTAACCTAATCAGCAGCAGAGAATCATTTAGTGATTCCTCTGCTGAGCCATGGCACCACTTCTGCGTCTCATTCCCCCTTTTCTCTCGCCTAACAGTGGGAATTTCGTAGCTTTATTTCAGGCAGTGTCATGAGAATACAGCCACTTTTCTCCCTGTGTGCCAGAGGCTAATGGATGGACTATATAGAAATGTCTGACCCCTAAATCCTTGAGCTTTATCCCTGCATTGCTTTCGCTTTTAGTCCCAAAGGAAACAGCGTGTGATCAGTATTCAGCGAGCCTTGTTTTCCCATCTTGTCTGAGACTCTTCAATCTTTTCTCGTTAGATTTTAATAGGTTGTATATAGCTCAGGTCATAGAGGACTTCACAGAGACGAATGCAGATTGTTTCCGTGCACTGGATTGGAGTTGTTGAAGTATTGCAGTACTATAGTGTGCAGGACAGATACTCTTCACCTGTGTGGGAGGAGACTCAGAGTTGAGCTGTGAAAAGAAAAAGGGCATCAGCTAATCCCTGCAGCGCTGTAAAGAGTCTCTGCTTTTTGCTCTGATAAAACATGGAGTGCGACTAAAGAAGATACTTCTCAGTCTGCAGCACACTGTCACAGTCACCTTACATTGCTCACACACTCTCATTTAAAACAGACCTCTGCCCGGACAATTAAGGTCACATTTAATCCATCTAGGTCAATAAATCCCGGTCAAGGTAAAGCGCTGACCTGGCAGGATTATACAGGATGTTCTTTCCCATTCAGTTACTGAGCCGCGTGCACAGGGAACAAGAGCGAAGCATTGGGACATTAGTTTGAAGATACTTTTCTTTTATCACTGAAAGCAAACATTGATATCCTGAGAGAGAGGGATTTATAGACTGAAGCCAACAGGTGGAGCCAAAGTCCTTTTATCCTCTCATCACACACACACACACACACACACACACACACACACACACACACACACACACACACACACACACACACACACACACACACACACACAGACAGACACAGTGTACACACACACACACACACACAGTGTCCTACACACACTCACACACACATAGACAGTGCACACACACCCAGACAGACACAGTGTACTACACACATACACAGTGTCCTACACGCACACACACACACATAGACAGTGCACACACACACAGACAGACACAGTGTACTACACACACACACACAGTGTCCTACACGCACACACACACACATAGACAGTACACACACACACAGACACACACAGTGTACACACACACACACACAGTGTCCTACACACACACACACACACACACACACACACACACACACACACACCACACACACACACACACACATAGACAGTGCACACACACACCTCCCCAATTTCCAAAATAGATTTCTGACCTACTTTTCCTCCCTATTTAAATGGCGTCCTAACTTTAAAATCCATCCATCAAAGTTGATTTAATGAATCATTTGGTTCCTTCTTTTGTTGGTTCCGTGCTATCGTCTCCTGTCCATGCAAACTAACCGTCGACATGCATTCATTTCCATTACATCCATTCAGTCTCTACTGCATCTTCTCCTGTGTGCTCCAGTCCGTCCTCTCAGTAACGACAGAGCCCAGATCCAATGAAGGCTCTTTGAGCACGTTTTCTCTCTGTGATTGTGTTGGTAAATGTTTGTTGTTTGTTTTTCATGTATTGTGTCTTGATATTTGTCTGTTGATGTTGTTGTAACTTATTTTATTCAAGGCAGTAAAAATATGTGTTTATTTGCTTCTTGACAGAAGTTAAGAGTATAATGTTTCACAGGAAACGCTTTTATTTTGAAGTGCATGTATGTGTCCTGCTCTTACACCTTCCTGTTATGATTCTGAAATGAATCACCGCAGTACTTTTCCCACTTTAGTTCCGATATAGTTCCGAAATGTTGCGTTCACACCAAAAAGAGCCGGAACTAAAATTAGTTCATCAGAACCTTTTTCACCCCCTTTTCCGTCCCTGCTAGAGAGCAGGGACTTTCGTGGGAGAAAAAGGTTCCCATTTCTGATTGGCTGGGCGGATTGCAAACCACGCCCCGTAACACTCCCAAAAAGTTTTGTGAAGCCGCCATTTTGTTATCCTCGCATTAGCATTATTAGCATTAGCCCAGCGCAGAAACGCAGAGACTAACTTATGGCAACACAAAAGAAAACATGGGAGCGGTGGAGATGAGGAGGTGTCGGCGGGACTTCGGGTGGCAGTATACGCCGTGAAGTTGTTTGCGGCCTGCCAGTAAACCCAAAGCAGAAGAAGAAGAAGTGACGTCAGCGGCTTCATTTGCCTAATCCTCCCCCAGGGACTTATTCCGGTGTGAACGCGATCTGTCCTTAGTTCATGAGAACCAAAGAGTTTTCATGAACTAAGTTCTCATGAACCTTTGTGGGAAAAGTACTGCGGTGTGAATGCGCCTATAATACATTTCAGAATCATAATTTTAGTTCCGGCTCTTTTTGGTGTGAACGCAACATTTCGGAACTAAAGTGGGAAAAGTACTGCGGTGTGAACGCGCCTAATGTGTCGAGTGCATTTTCTCCGTCTTCCACCGCTCTTGTTGGAAACTGTTAAATTAATATAAAGTAAACATGTTCAGTTTGGACTCGCTTTGTTCTTCATTCGAAGCTTCTATTACACAACAGATGTTACAGATGGAGCTGCTGGGATGCAAGTCAAATTCAGACTTGATCTGACCATTAAAGTATTATCGTATCGTATGTTCCTGTTGTCGTTTCTAACATGTTATTCCTCTCTTTTCCAGATTCTGGCCATCATCTCGATCCTCTTCATCATCCTCTCCACCATCGCTCTCTCTCTCAACACTCTACCGGATTTGCAGGTGATGGATGAGTTTGGTCAGGCGAGCGATAACCCTCAGCTGGCTCACGTGGAGGCGGTGTGCATCGCCTGGTTCACCATGGAGTATCTCCTCCGTTTCCTCTCCTCTCCCAACAAGTGGAAGTTCTTCAAAGGCCCGCTGAACGTCATCGACCTGCTGGCCATCTTGCCGTACTACGTCACCCTCTTCCTGACGGAGTCCAACAAGAGCGTGCTGCAGTTTCAGAACGTGCGCCGCGTGGTGCAGATTTTCAGGATCATGAGAATATTGAGGATCCTGAAGCTGGCCAGGCACTCCACGGGCCTCCAGTCTCTGGGCTTCACCTTGAAACGGTACATATTTCATTTGTATTTGTTCCGTTCATGGTATGCACAACTTAACGTGAGGCAAGGCAAGTTTATTTATACAGCACCTTTCAACACAAGGCAATTCAAAGTGCTTTACAAACATGAAAGACATTAAGAAACATATTAGGAAATGACATTTAAAAACACTAACTGAAAGCAAAGCTAACAAAGGAACATGAATTAAAGGTACAGAGCGGTGTGAGACACACACATCTGAACTGTTTAGCTCTGACTCTCAATCATCGCTCACTTTTTAGCAATAATAGTTTTCTATGACCTCCCTTTAGTTATTTCAAGGGTTTCAAGCTAAACGAACCCCCCTTTGAAAATTCTAATCCGACCCCATGGTACCTTTAAGTTTCCGCCGAAACTATTCCTCTTTTTTAAACACACATTCGTTAAGTTTAAGTTGTCTTTTCTATGTATAACTATTATGTACAAAACATGTCTCTATAAACACACCGTACCCGAAAAGGAGCATGGAGAAGAACATAATCTGGTATTACCTGCCCCTTTCTCCAAAAACACTATAAAATACCATTACCATCATTACAAAACACTCGCTGCTATATAACGTGTGCATTATAATTATTATTAATAATGTTCGATAAATAACGTGCAATTACGTAACTACCACTACGGTTTTTTCACTACTAACTACTGTTAATATTTACATTAATTATGAGACCATCTATGTTTCCTGTAGTTATTGAATTGTTCTTTTTACTGCACTGTTGGTGTACTACTATTATTATGCTGCTTTGATTATTGTATTTTTGTAACTCTGGCACAACAATGAATAAAGTCTTATCTTATCTCTAACTGCATTATTATAAATATTTTAGTTCTCTACCTGTGTTTTTAATTCTTGTTTTACTTGTATGTGTGCACCAAGTCAAACTCCTCGTACGTGTCAACCTGATTCTGGTTCTCATCTTATCTTCAGGAGCTACAACGAACTGGGTCTGCTCATCTTGTTTCTCGCCATGGGCATCATGATATTCTCCAGCTTGGTGTTCTTCGCTGAGAAGGATGAAGACGCCACTAAGTTCACCAGCATCCCCGCGTCGTTCTGGTGGGCGACCATCACGATGACCACGGTGGGATACGGGGACATTTACCCACAGACGTTACTCGGTAAAATAGTCGGGGGGCTTTGCTGCATTGCAGGAGTTCTGGTGATTGCTCTACCCATCCCCATCATTGTAAACAACTTCTCTGAGTTCTACAAGGAGCAGAAGAGGCAGGAGAAGGCCATAAAGAGGAGGGAGGCGCTGGAGAGAGCCAAGAGGAACGGCAGCATCGTGTCAATGAACCTAAAAGATGCCTTCGCGCGCAGTATGGAGCTGATGGACGTGGTGGTGGAGAAACGAGAGGACAAAACCTCCCTGGAGAACCACATGTCGCCCGAACGCTGGGGCAGCATCACCAGGCACGCCTCCTCCGAGTCAGACCTGAAATCTCCAGCGAACCAAAACCCAGAGATGCAGAATTCGCCTCAACACATCACCGTCAACACCACAGGGAGTCCGCAGAGGATGAACCGCACCCCGCAGCACCTGAATGTGCAGAAACTGGAGGAGATGTACAACCAGATGAGCAAATCCCAGTCTCTGAGCAACCTCAACACCAACAGCTCCATGAGCACTTTGAGCACGACGGCGCCCGTGTCCCCGAGGAAACCCCAAAGCCCCGACGCTACTTTAAAAGAGGAAGTAGAGCTGGAGATGACGGAGGTGCAGTCCTGCTCGTCCGACAGAAAAGACTCTACTTACAAAAAGGAAGATACTGGGCCGTGTCGACTCAGGCACCCGAGGGCACCTCCGTATCTGGATCTCAGCAAACTGAGGTCCATGGATGAGGGCGTCAAACTCAAAGATGGTCTCTACGAATCCGCAGGTGACGGATCAGAGCTTCTAAAGGAGGAGAGCTTTAAAAACAGCGCTTTGGAGTCTGCTTCGAGGGGGAATGACCCTCTCACAATAAAAGGTTTGAACGCCAACTTCCCCAAATCGCCCGCTGAAGGTCCGTTGACTCCGCCCAGCACTACGTCTCCTGGAGACATTAGCTCCAGCATTTTGGAGGACGAGACCCCGGACGGAGAGACGTCTCCTCTCATCCCCAGCACCGAAGAACTGCTTCCCATTTCAGAGGAGGAAACATGTCCTCTATCGCCCAAAAGGCTGGTGGTAGACACTCCACCGGGTGATGAACATCAATCCACGGAAAACCACGAGGAAAAGCATCTGATGGAGGTTGCAGGCGCTTCAGTTTCACCTTTGTCGCCCAATTCAGCAAAAAATTGCGCCCAAGGAGAGGAAGTGAAGGCTGAAAGCAACCAGAATGGACACAAAGTAGAGAACCACATGTTTACATCCGATATCCACCTGATACCGGGGGATGGCAGCCTGTCTCCGAGCTGCGAAACCAGCATGTGACTGTAGAGAAAGCTTCCGATTGGACAATAAGACCCACTGCAACCTCAGCCCGGCAGACAGGACAAAAGACACGGTGCAGTCGTAGTGAAAGATATTTTTGCATGGCATGACAAGTCCCTTTTACTTGTGTCGTTGTGTATTGCTGAAAAAGAAAACTGCAGTGCTGCGTGCAGAATTTGGAAGACTTTTTGGGGCTTGAAGAGGAGGCTCTGGAGGGAATTCATCAACTTACATGTAGACACTTTTCTCCCCCCGATGTACATAATGACAGTCTCCTTTTTCTAGCAAAAGAAGGAAATGCACAGAGGGACTTATCTGTAAAAAGCATGCATTTAAAAAAAAGACATATATTTTACGGTGCTTAGTTTGCTGAAAGCGCTCCACTGTAAATACTGGGACATCTAAAGGCATCTCTGAAGGTACAAATGTACAAATGTGAAAAGGGAGAAGAGGAAATTGAAAGCCCTCAGACCGGGTGTTGCATCGTAGCGACCTATTTAAAAAAAAAAAAAAACATATCATTACCTTTTGCGGAAATGCAAAGTGTTCCCATGATGACCCTGTAATGTTTTCTCCTGTGATTAATATGAAACTGTCACATTATTGCTTTTGGTTTTCATAACGACTGTTCAGTTGATATTCAATGGACAAAAACACCTCCCCAAAAAACACCTGTAGTCGCCAAATATCTAGATATTTACTCGATGGTTTCAGAAGTTTACGATGAGGTTTGAGACCTTGCTCACGCCTTTTGATTCCATTAACAGTACATCGTATTATACTCTCAGATATACATCTAAAAGTAGCTCTAAGAATAAGCGTAGGTTGGTTGTAGAGATAAATCTGTTAGGCGAGTGACATTCAATAAAACCGAGTTATTTATTCAGCACAGTAGATGTGGTCATTACTACACAGATAAGCTTCACACTATAATGATCTTTTTGGCCAGAGGGATAGACGAACACTTCTGATATTACGGACCAAATCAAGCACAGCTCCATCTATCTCAGCTGCATTGGAACATATACCATGTATTATGACGGTTATGTTTTAGTTTGACTTCTTTATGGTTTATTTTCCTGCATTGTGTCCCTGTCGTTTCGTCCATGCAACTTTCTCCCATCCTGCTGATCATTTAAGGCATTTTTTTTTGTATATCCGTCGTGTCTTGGATTGTATTTATTGTGTTTTATTGTGAACAAATCTATTTTCAGTCAAACTTAAACCCAAACGAGTTTAATTTATCTCTTTCTCTCGTCTTCGTTCTGGCTTTTGTTTTACACTGACTGAAAATATCCGTTGTCTGTTGCCTTTTTTGATTCCTATCGCTGGAATACTTTGTGTTTCAGCGTGACACTTTGGCTGAGTACTAGTAGTGTGTTTGTGAACGCCACACAAACCCAGACAGGGAGTACGTGGGTGATTTATTCGTTGTTTGTTTTCTTATTATTATTATTCTCATGTTTTCTGTTCTCACAGAGAGAGGTGTGGAATGTGCAATACCGCAAACTGCAATCTATGCAGGCCAAGAAATGTGGCACTTTATTTTCTGTCTACGGGATTTGTAAGTGTACAGGCAGAAAATTACTTGTATTTTTCAAATGTTGTATCTTTAATATGAGGCAATTACAATTTACCAGAATCTCACAATGCAATTTGACTTTTTTTTATATGTCTGGCATAATGCTTTAATGCCAGATATTAATGGACCTTAAATTTATCTGTGGGAAATCCAAATTGACCACTTTGGGCCTTTTATATCGCTGTTAGATTTACATTAAGATCTAAGATATTAAAGATCATCTTATTTCAATGGCCACACAAAATGGATTTTATGTTTTTTGTGAATTAACGTTGAGAGTGATTCTATTTTTTCTAAACCAAAATGGAGCACGACCACAATTTCCTGCCATATGGTGGTTGAAATGATGCGTGCCTTTTCATAACACCGCTGTTTATGAGAAGGTAGCAAGTCATTTTGCTTTGTTCATATAGCACTGTACAGAAAATTCTAATTTTATAGGAGAAATCAGGTCTTTATGTAATAGATACAAGTATTGAGTTCTCAGGTTTTCTATAACTCTCTGATGTTCCAATTGGATCGATTCTCTGTTTTTTCTTTCACAGCTAATGTCAAATACTTCTGTACTTTTTTTTGAAAAGGTGATGTTGTCAAATCCACATTGATGTCTTGGCTCCCGGGGGAAAAGGAGCGGCAATATGTTCTCCCTCCTTCTGGGTAATCTGTGCAAAAGCATCCAGTGTCCGCCCGTCAGTGCGCAGGAAGGAGAGCTTTCACTGACCAGACAGACAGGAAGAGATCACTAAACTGGTTATTCCCCATGCTGTGATCAATGGTTGGAGGGAAGGTGAGGATAAGGGAAAGCTAGGAGAGTTTAACGTCAATGTTTTTCAACCTGGAGTCTTTTTCCCTTATGTTTCTGACCCTAAATCACATTGTGATTGTGATTGGTCTACGAAACAGGCTGCATTGTAATCCAATGGGCAATTCTGCTATTCTTCTAGTACTTTAAGTATATCTTGGTCGCTGCCTTTGTATCTGTTATTAAGTTGAGTATGTCTGCACTACTGTTACTTGAGTGCAAGGTCTGGAAACTTCTTTCTCAATTGTCCGAGTTTAGATGTGAAAACAAAGCACTGAATTCTTCCTTTTTTCAGTTTCATGAACAGTGAGTTTTAGGCTTTGTTGAGACTGTTACTTACAGGTTAAATACAGTGGTGTAAAAAGCACTATTCTGCAATACGTCTATGTAATGTTTTCTCGTGGATGTACTGCAAACAAATGTAGTTTTTGCCTCTGACTGAGACTCAGATTGGTATTACTGATGTCGGACCCTAACGAGGAATTAAATGTTGTTTCTACAAGGTGTCGTTTAGGGAGAAATCTCGTTATGAAATCTCGCTTTGCATCCACACTGCTGGCATTGGCTAAATATCCAGCCAATGCCTTTTAGATAAGACTTTCTGTACTGCAACGACACAGGTACTCTTCTTGCTAACTCATGTTAAAACCATTGTCTTCCAACAAAAAGCCACAATAACAACGAGAACATATCAAGTTAAACGTGGAGATTTCTCCGTAGGATCATTTCTATAATGTCCAGAGACACGTATCCTAACAACCATCAACGGTCAGTGGCATAAACAAACATTATTAGGGTGGAATTGCCTCGTATAATTACATTAAAGCCCATTTAACTAGCCATGGTGTCTCTATTAGACACTTGGGGTTAGGGTAACAAATGAGAGTCCAGGTTGAAAGATACAGACCCTTAAAGAGGAGGAATGAAATCAGTGTTGGTCCATATTTCCTTTTTGTCTGTAAGCATGCTGTACGCCCAAATCAATAATCAAAGATCCACACCCTCATCCACTTATCTTTGGAAAACAGATTCTTTGTTTTGGTTCAAATGCGAGGTCAGCGGTGGTCGTCATAGTTTTTCATTTTCTTTAGGTTCGTTGATAACCTTTTCATAATTTATTTTCTGTACGTTAACTTTTACCTCTCATCCCTTATTTAATCATGTGTCCTCGAGTAGTCCTTCATTCTGACAGAGAAAACTAAGGATTGGGACGGATCAGCCATATCTCCTTGGGAGGATGTCTCAAAGAAACCGTGCAGAGTGAGAAAAAGGTTTATTTTCTCTGAGAGAACGGGTGTTGTCCGTGTCACTCATGCGTGCTTTCCAAAACTCCCTGAAATGCGTGATCCTCCATCGTTTGTTCTGACGTCTATTCTGTGTATTCTGCCTCTTAACACTCGTTGATTTCAGCTTTTGGAGAGCGTTCTCATTCTGAGCTGCAGACTGTTTCTTTAAGAAGCAACATCTTTGTATGCATGTAGTAGCCCGAACACTATGTGACCACAGAACACTTTGTCATGGTACATGTATGTCAACATTTCTGTAGAGCATTGTTCCCCATTACGTCTATTAGCATATGCAGAATAACAAATAAATGTGTATATAACTCAAGCCTTTGTGTGTTTTCTGCTGCACAAATGAGCTGCTGTTCAGAGGTCACATCTGCATTTTCTGGATGCATTATTACGCCCTTTAAGGATCATTGGATTAAGATCATTGTGTGATAAATAAATGAACAGTGAACATAGAGCAGGAACTCTAAATATACACATTCTTATAAATACAAAAATGTTACATGTGTTAAAGTGACTTATACTTATATTATCATTATATAATATTACTTTAGCTTTCTGTGTCTTTCTTATAAACATTTTTGCACATTCTGAATTTAACGTCTGGTGTTTCTATACATAGTTTTTATTTACTTGTATTTATTCAATTTTCCCCCAGGATACATATATGCAAGTTCGGATTCATTGGTCCAAACACAAAAAATGAGTTATTGTTGTTAATGTTTTAACTGCACCTTGGCCATTAAACCTAACCAAAAGATAATCCTAGTGTACAATAATTAGCTTATTTTAAGTAAATGTACCATGCATGCTTTTCTGAGTTTCCTGTTTTAATTACACATATTGTAAGTGTCAGCTAAATAACACCGTACAAAAATGTTCATTCCACTTTCTTAAAGTCCCACAGATATATTCAATTTAATATGATGTAAAAATTAAGGAATTCTTCATATTTTACATTCTGTTCTTGTCTATCTTATTCTATTTACATGTGTATAGACTCCTGCATTTACTTGCAATATTCTCTGCAACATTTAGCTTATTGTATTCATTTTCTTCTGACATATATAGTTTACTTCATCTGCATTCCTTGTACATTGGTCTGCAACCTATTTTATTCTACTCTTTGTCTTTGTGCACTATTTATATTGTATTTTTTTTAAATTATTTATATTGTTTTATCTCTTATATATTAAGTTGCATTGTTGGAGGAGCCTGTGACTTACTGAGTATATGACAACAAAGCCTTTGAATCTATTTGAAGGACTTTTGTAAAAAAAAATCTGTAGTTGCAGTTCCTCCTCCAGGCCACAAGGGCGGCGCTGCGTGCTGTGACGCGCTTACAAAACAGCGCGGGAATCAAACCGTTTCCAGAGAGGATGGAGAAATGAAACATAACAAACATGGCTGCTGAAAACAACAACAAAGCAATGTGTGAGTTTTCCCGAGTTCGAGCTGTCACCACGGGATGGATTGTGGACTTTATGTTCCTCAGTCTGTGTCGGAGATTCAAGGAGGGGAAGTTTGAGGAGTTCAACGAGATAATTCAGACTTTAGAGGGTGAGTTTTCCACCGATAACAACACTAACGCCGGTAGCTAGCTTAGCTTAGCATTCAACCACAGTCAAGTTTACAAACAGACAGATTATTAGCATGTAATAATAAACGCTTTATTATGATAACTGGGTTAGGGTTGGTATAACTATAACTATAGGTAAAGATATCCAGCAGAAGTATACAATAATTTTAAGTTAGCTTCACGTGTGGTTGGTCAAAATACTTAGGTCCTACACTACAAGTAAAAGTCCCGATGTTTATGTTAAAATGACAATAAGATGTTAAGAGTTAATTTACAGTATTAATGTGTTCAACATTCAAGCCGCAACACACGAAGCTAAAGTTGGCTTTAGACCTATGCTTTAGACTCGTAGTTAAGGGGAAAGTAAAGGGTTACTTAAATACTTTAAAATGTCTGCCCTTATCCTTAATATATTCTTGACCTTTTTTATATGTGAAATTAAGAGAAAAGGACATTTCATTGCCTCATTTCAAGTTGGGTAATGGTGGAAACAAAGTACTCTAGTCATGTTTGATGAAAGGTACCAAACTGGCATCAACATATACAAATAGGTAAAAGTACTCTTGGCCCTTTTCAGATCTAATTTAATCATCATAGTGGGTGATAATTAAAGATAGATGAATGCATGTAATGGTGCAGTTGTTGAAGTGGATTGTAAGTACATTTAGTGGAGAAAAAAACGCTTATTTGGCAGTTAGATGTGCTAGAGAAGAGCGTCAAATGGGCATACATAAAAATACTCAAACACAGTACAAGTACCTGGCGTTGTGGCCGACAACAATTTAGTGTATTTCTGTTTTTCCAGCCATCACTGAGTGTCCGACGAAGGAGCACCATGAGGATAAAATGATGATCTGTGCCTTCCTCGCAAGAGTCATGCACGGCAAACAGTTAGGTAAGGAGTCGCAGTCAGAAAAGTAGACATCGCTCTTAGACGTATTTCTGCATATGTTATTGTTTTGCATCAATACATTGTTAGAGAACTGTGTCATTCACATACATGCATATGTGACCCGCTCTATGGAAATCAGTCGGAAGTCTCAACGGCTCATTTCAAAATAAACGTGGATTTGCCTAAAAAACAATTTTTTCGGGGTTCGGGTGTTTTGTTTGATTTTAAATAAACAAAGTCTTGGCTTTCAGAATATAAAACTTTTATTTCCAAAATCACACGATAAATACATGTTTGAAGCTTGTAAAGGGACGAAGACAGCTCTCCCTCGCCACTCTGCTGTTCCTCAGCGCCGCCCCCCCTCCCTCCGCTGACATTATGAATGTAAGAGTATAGTAATCATAGATAACACGGCAGGGTCCGTTACAGTTTGTTTTCATCTGATTTCAAATAAACAAAGTCTTGGCTTTCAGAATATTAAACTTGTTTCGGCAAATTCAGATGATAAATTCAGCTTTGAAGCTTCGGCATAATTAGAAGCGGAGAACAGAGTAGCTTAACGTCACAGCAGGCAGAACAACAGCCGGGGTTTCTCGTGAGTGTTTTCCCTGGGAAACAAACACAATATACAGAAACACAAAGTTACACAAACACACACACATGTATACACACACACTCGCGAGCTTCCCCCAGACCAGTAATCCAAACGAAAATATCTTCCCTCCGTAGTATTTTGATCATTTGCTAATAACCAATCAGATCGATGGATTCCAGAGAAGAGAAAACTTTGAAGGCCTTTCTCTCAAGATGATGACTCTGTAACAGTCATTATATAATGTGACATATTTAGCTTAATATTTGGAGTACAACAACAATCCTGATATCATTAGAAAGCTAGGAATCTCCTCTTTCCAACAGTGTATACAACTCAACATCTTCGGGTCAATGCGACTGATTTGGATGGACAGGTCACATATATGCAAATACATGCTTAGAAATACCGTTTTCTACTTTTTACAGATCACATTTCTGACATGCTACTAAAACACTGATTTGGGATCTGTTTACACTTTATGGCTGAGGATGTGAAATTGGTAGCAGCTCAGATAGAGATATGAGAGACATGCCATCACTGTTTTGATTTGCTTGAACGATGATAAACCTTAGTTTGAAATGTATCTTTAGTGTGCTTCTTTTCTCTTCATAAGCTAACCTCCTGTCTTCACCGTGTAATTCCCTGCTTCTCTCCAGATGTCCAGTTTGAAGAGAAAGAGGACATGTTGCCTCTGATGTCTGCGGCCAAAATCTGGGCTGATATCAAGCACACCGTGGCAGAGCAACGTTTGTTCATCGACATCCTGGAGCTTTTGTTTGTCCAAGTAATCACACAAGGATCTCCAGATGTGTTTTTAAATGTTATTTAAGTTCTTCTGGAGATGCTGAGCTATAAGGAATAAGCATGGTTCTGATGTCAATTGTTCTTATTGCTGATGTGTTTCTTCCCAGTCTGTCACTGAGTGCTTGATATCAGACCAGATATCTCATGCCTGCTTGGCCCTCAAGTGGTTTGAGAAAAACTATACATTACCGCAGGTCTGTGTTCCCATTACTCTCCTTTCTTCTCCAGAGCACTCTCTCCAAACTGGAATACTTTAAGGCCTGGAATGGTTGTTTTTAATGCTTTACAACGTTACATTTGTCAACAGAACCTGTGTTCCAAGGTGTCGTCGATGGTGAAGAAGAAGGACCCTCACGACCCGCTCCTGAATTCCTACAGCTTCACCCGTCTGCTGGAGACAATTAAGACTTACCTGGACGCCTACCTGGAGAAAAACCCCTCCGACTACCTTGTCAAGGTGAGCCTAATGTGCATACAAGGGCTACAAACCTCTGTAACTGAAGCTTATTTGGTTGATGGTGTTTCAACAGATCTAGCTTGGTATATTTAGACACTAGAAGATTAAGAGAGGATTTATGATATGACCTTTTTAAAGATTAGTTGAAAGTCTTACTCTGTTACTTAGACGTGACTTTATTCATGATGAGAGCAAACATGTATACACATAACTTCATTTGAACTTGTATGCGTTCTTTGATCCCTAAAAGGATTAAACACTTGGACGCTTTTGCTGATTTTAAGATGAGAATATCTTCAGTTACACATCATTTAATTGGCTTATACATTGGTACACAAAGATTAAGACACAACTCACGGTTACACTCTGAAGGCCAGATCCTTACGGGGCGAAAAGGAAAGACGGTGATGATCGTAAAAGTTGGAAAGATCTTCGAAAAAGTCCGGAGGCAGTTTCCTGTTTGACTAATACATCATGTTTCAGTCCAGCTGGCGGTCAAGGTGTAACAAACATCAATGTGTTCTGACCCTGTGTGCAGAGTAATGACCAGCTGAAGGTGCTGATGGGTCATCATCTCTCTGTGACGATTTGTCATCGAATGAGCTTTGAAGGGCAGAGCGCTCCACGGGGTCTAATGAACACTGATTACATTCCAAGGTTACACTAAGAAGGGTGTTCTAATGAAAGCAGGCCTCATTAGTCCTGCTTTCATTAGAGCAACACTTATTGAACCTGGAAGTGAATTACTTTGGAAGAGTATGGAAAGGTAATATTAAGTTACGTGTGTGTTAATGTCGGCTTCTTCGTGCTTCAGGAAGCCACAAAGATGCTGCAGGCGTCGCCGGAAAGCAAGAAATCGGAGGACGACTTGACGCAAGACGGCTTGGCGCAGCACGACTTGGCGCAAGACGACTTGACGCAAGACGACGCGACGCAGGACGACTTGACGCAAGACGGCTTGGCGCAAGACGACGCGACGCAGGACGACTTGGCGCAAGACGGCGCGATGCAAGACGGCGCGATGCAAGACGGCGCGATGCAAGACGACGCGACGCAAGACGAAAACATCCAAACAACAAAGAACAAAACGTAGGAAACCACCCCGAGTGTATTTACTTCCTTTTCCACGTTATTCCCTTTCTGTTTTATGAACTTAAGGACATTTGTGTTTGGTAGAGGATTTCTTTCTTGTAACAATGCTTTTGGGCAATAAATGAAAACCTTATACCGTTGGAAAGCCCGTTTCCTTTCCTTTCCAACGGTACCACATGTGTGAGGAACAAGCATTTGTGGGATGAGGGGTGCGCCCATGAAACATGTGACATGGGAAAGGTAAGAAAACAGGCTAAGATGCCAGAAAGCATTGTTACAACATAGAATCACACATTTCCTTACTTTTCCTGCTTCTCTCGTTGCGTAGAAAGCATCGAGGCTGCGTGGTTTTAAACACCTTGAGATGACGTTGTTTTAAAGTGTAAATGAAATGTATTTATATTATATGGTTATTAATAATGATCGATGCGTCCACAGAACCAAACGGAAACTTCTGTCCACTAACTTTATGGAGGAGTGGGAAATCGATTCGTGCCGGAAGCCTTTTCTCTCCGTGAAGAGAATCCCAGAGAGCGGTGAGCTTGATTTATCCTCTGCCTTTTTGTCATTTGTATTTAAAACAATAAGTAGCTTTTATCTAATTGTTGAACCTCCCTCGATCAGACGTATCTCAGGTCACATGTCAGAAGTCGATGGAAACCTCCACGATCCTGAAGAAAAAAAAATCCCCTCGGGTAATGAATCCCACATCAATACGAAGCTCAAATGCTACCTTTGATTAGCGCAGGATTCCCTGACCTATAACTCGTGTTTTAAATGTTTCAGAAATGGACCGATAAGCTGGACCGCCACTTGAAGCGTGGAGTCGAGCGTCACGGCGTGGGGAAGTGGGCCCAGATGTTGCTGGATTTAGATTTGGACTTTGGAGGACGCACCGGCGTGATGCTCAAAGACCGCTGGAGGATTCTGATTAAGTATCAGCAGTTCAAAAGCACCTCTTTTTGAGAGTTTAAAACAATAGTTTCTGCTGTTGTTTATGTTAAGCACCAGAGGGCAGCACAGAGCTACATTTTCGCCCTCTGTGAGGTTATTATTATTTTTTAAAGACAAAGATGTTATTGTTTAAGTTAAAAATGTATGTCAGAAATATTGTTCAAAAAAGGAATACAACAGTGGTTTGTTACAATAAAACTCTGCAAAAACAACTTTGATATGAAGCGCTTAATGTGATTAAAGAGGTGACATACTGTACAATGGATGTGAACGTGCTTTTAGATCAACGTGGAGCACAATTAGTCTTAAAGGACATTTTGAAGCGTGGTCGTACGAGGTACTTCTCCACAAACTACAGCACAAGGAAGCCAAGCGACGTATTTCAAACACAAAGTTATCTATCAGTTTGGGATATTTTAACATTGCTGTCAGACTCTCCTTTCTATCTGTATTTTAACCTTGAACTATTGTGTGCCTTAAGTGTTAGGATTCACCAAAGTCACCTATCTTAAGGCAGCGTTGGAGCAGCAACTCCGGTTTTCTTCGAGGTAAAATTGCTGTTTTTATCAATGCATTCTGGTGGCTTTTATATAAAAAAATGCACACTTTTTTAAAGGTTTCTACAATATGCTCTCTGCTCCTTCGGTCAACAGCAGTACTTTTCTTAGCTGGAACTCCTGTGCTTCTCCAAACTGCATCTACTGTGGGTTTAAAAGTCCTCCACACAACCTCACTTCAAACCCTCCTTTGAAGCCTGTTCTGACTGAGAGCCTGCAGGGCTTCAGCCTCTGATGAGAGTTTGGCTGCTGAGTGTGTGTTTTATTGGATGTCTGTGGTGTGTGTGTGTGTGTGGATCAGATGAAGACGAAGCTGTGTTGGGGCGGACAGTCGCACCGCTGGGTTTTCTGGATCTTCTTCCAGGTCCCGCTGCACTGATGGTTCCCGACCGCCTGCCAGTGGAGCAGAACTTCCCTGAAACACACACAGAAACATTGGATAGTTTCACACTGTCTGCATTAAGTTAGATTACTATATTTAATATGGGATTGATAACATCGAGGTCTGATTCGATCCATCAACATCTGTCAACTACGGTCCTTGAGGTAGAGGCTGCATTTAGTTATATGCATTATTTTAAAGATCCTTCTTACTGGTTTGAGTTAATTTGGGTTTGCGTTAAATGGCAAAACAAATGCCATTGCTATCAGGAAATTATTAAAATGACACCGCACAGACTACAACCAACTATGCAGCATGAAGTGTTTACTTTACACACACTTACTGGCACTTTTTAGGATTATTAAAGGTAGAATATTGTCAATACAACCTTATAAATATGATAGTTAATGTACATTTGGCAGCACTTTCCAATATGTGTCCAATATATGTTCACTGGAATAATAATCCACTACGATTGTACTTTTGCACCTAAATCTTAATTTTGAATCCTGCCGACCAATCCAAAACTCTTTTTGGGGGGGGGGGTATTTAAATAGGGATGATGTGGGCTATAGTTTTCTTAAATTTAGGGGAGCATAATATTAGTTTCAGAGTTTTTTTTTATTAGCTAGGTTAAGAAAAATGCTTCCATATAAATGTAATGCAGGCAGCCTAGTTGTTAAAGAAGGGGAGAAAGACTGTATCAGCTGAGGTTGCAATATCAGCGCAAGTTCAATGAGGAAGACCAATATCCTCTGGTGTTACACGTCATTTCAATACTCTCTCCTCTCCCAATAAGTGATCGGGGGCGTTACTCCCCAGCTAGCCAATCATCACACCCGCTAACCCCTTTAAATCTGCTCTTCCCTCTCTGTCAGCTGTCATTTCCGGTGTCAACGCGCAACCCTCCTCCACCCCTTCGCCTCCTGTCTCCTAATACAGGGCCAAGCTAAAACCTTCTCCCTTCAGACAGACCGAACCACTTATCACCACCACCAGTGTCTAGACCCCGGGGGTTCATCGGAGCGGTTCTTCCCCTCCTCAATGATGAATGATCATCCTGCAAACCGGGGCCTAATCGCAAAACATCATTTCATTCACTTGTTGTAATCCGTCAATCACTATTTCTTCATATTATGTGTCCCGGTAATAAACATGTATTTCATACATCACGTCTCTCCTGATTGAAATATCTATACACACACACACAAACACACAGGTACTTGAGTATTACCATGTTCTGCTACTTTCTACTTCTACTCCACTACAGTTCAGAGATAAATGGTGTAATGTTACTCCAGTACATGTATTTAATGCCTGCTGGATGTGCCGGACACACACACACACACACACAGGTTCATAACTCCATACTTGTCGTCCTGCAGGCCGTCTCCCTGGCAGCGTCCCGTGTTGTTCTTCATGGCCGGAGGTTCACACGCCACACACACTTTGTACCCCTCTGTGATGTAGCGCATCCAGTGTGTGTGTGGCCGGTTCTGCACCGAGCAGTGGGGGGTCCGGGACTGGAAGGTGAACTCCACACAGAACCTGAGGGGGTCACACACACACACTCATTACTGCAATATCAGGAGCCATTCATCATCGTAGAGGGCTGATTACTCTGTCCTACATATTTGAGATACTGTTCATTTTTAACTGTAGCTTTAGTATCTTTTACTTTTGCTGATTTGTGTACAAAAGCTGAAGGATGAAGTGTTCGCCTACATGTTGTTGTTGTTGTTGTTGTTGTCATTTCTTCTGCTAATTAAGCTAAATGTTGAAGCTTTCGGCAGGGCAAGTTCCTTTCAACACAAGGCAATTCTGAGTGCACACATTTGAGTTGCCTGTACTCCACTTCATCTCAGACGTAATTGTTGAAGTTTTTAAGCTTTAGTAACTTTTACTTTTGCAATTGTTTGTACAAAAGCTGAAGGATGAAATGTTCCCTTACATGTTGTTGACATTTCTCCTGCTTATTAAGATAAATAAACTGTTTACTAAGCTCAATAAAGCCTCTTAGATTAGTTGAAAATGCATCGTCACAAAGCTGAAAACAGGGCTGTTGAGAAACAGTTGAAAACACATGTAGATTAAACTAAATCGCAAATACATGCTGCAGCAATATGACTTAACACACATGATATAGCGTATATGACTAAAACACTAACAGAAAGCTGTCATTAAATCTCTTACTTGCAGTGGAGTATTTTCAAAGTGTAGTTTTTGAACTCTTTCTCAAGGTAATTATCCTATTACTTCTTCTACCGCTCATAAAGTAAACGCACACAATAGCAGGACATTATCAGCCATGAGGAATTTGCTCCACAATGCGGTATAATAAAATGTGAATAAACATATTGCAGCCCATGGCCACCCTGCAGGCTGCACACAAGAACTCACATAATGTGATCTGGATCTTTTGTGCTTTTCGTGAGACGGTCCTTATTAAAGTATTCAGTTTCAAAGGGTTGTGGGCGCTTCTCTCAGCTCTGCTTCACTGTTCTGATGCTTTGTGGACAGACATCCAGGTGAGCAAACAGCTACTGCCCACTCACTCACACTCACTCACACACACACACACACACACAGTTATGTTCTGCAAAATGGTTGCACAGGATAATGCTAAAATGAACTTTTCACCTCTTGGATTAAAAAAAATATGAGTTTGTTTGCAGAGTGTGTGTGTGTGTGCCGGATGCTGTGAAACCTACTCACACACACACTCACTCACACACACACACGCACGCACACACACACACACACACCAATACACACAGTTATGTTCTGCAAAATGGTTGCACAGGATAAAATGAACTTTTCACCTCTTGAATTTTAAGAAATATGAGTTTGTTTACAGAGTGTGTGTGTGTGTGTGTGTGTGTGTGTGTGTGTGTGTGTGTGTGTGTGTGTGTGTGTGTGTGTGTGTGTGTGTGTGTGTGTGTGTGTGTGTGTGTGTGTGTGTGTGTGTGTGTGTGTGTGTGTGTGTGTGTGTGTGTGTGTGTGTGTGTGTGTGTGTGAAGGAGGATGTGAAACCTACCCGGGGTCGAGGGGGTTTCCATATTTGTCGTGTTTGGGCCTCCCTTTGCCAAACTCCATGCTGGTGATGAATGCAGGGCCTGATAAGAGACAACAATTCAGTGTTATCTAAGGAGGTAAAGCCATTCAAAGGGAAAGGTAACCCCGAAATACAATTATATTTATCTTTATACTTGTTATACTACCTTTAGTTCAACATTTATAGTTTAAATGTGAGTTTTTTCTCAATTTGTCACTTTGTTATATATTTATGTTTCTTGTAAACATTACCTTTTATTTTTAAATGTTTTAATTATAACTGTGTTTACCTATGCACCAATATGCAATATATCAGCTGTAGAGATGTCTGCTTAATCTGAAATGTAATGAAACTAAAAATGTATTTTAAAAACCTTTCTCTTTTCAGAAATCACGACCCAGTTACTCAACATTATCCACAAGCGTTGCTCTGAGAGTCTCATGGAGGAACTATAGAAGCATCTGCGCGTGCAATAAAAGCAATAAAAGCACTTCAGGCAAGACGAAAAACATTGAAATGTTGAAGTAAACTGTCCCTTAAGGCTATGGGAATAATGTGTGTGCCATCAAATAAGAACAGTTATCCACAGGTGTGTGTACCTGTGTGTGTGTGTGTGTGTGTGTGTGTGTGTGTGTGTGTGTGTGTGTGTGTGTGTGTGTGTGTGTGTGTGTGTGTGTGTGTGTGTGTGTGTGTACCTGCGTTGTGTGCACAGTGTTCTCCCTGCAGGTCTCTGTACTCCCAGCAGCCTCTCTGTTGCCTCAGATTAGGACACGCCCCCCCGCTGTTACTGGGCTGATTCTCCACGTTTCTGACCCGGATCCTCACTGAAGGCTGGCAGGACTCTGCACAGCCGCTCCAGAAACTCCAGTCACTCACTGAACAGTCCTGAGCTGAGAGAGAGAGAGAGAGAGAGAGAGAGAGAGAGAGAGAGAGAGAGAGAGAGAGAGAGAGAGAGAGAGAGAGAGAGAGAGAGAGAGACAGACAGACAGAGAGACCAATGAAGACCGATTGAGACGTGCAGAGTTACAGCTCCACGTTTGAGAACATGCCAGAGTCCTCTCTTCCAGAAATCAAGCTTTGATGCATTAAGCATGCGGATTCAGTCTGCGCCGCCCTATAACACATATTATCCACGCTCGGCTCGTTTGACTGGAACTGTAATTGCTAGAAAGGATCGACAGAATCACATTCTTCAAATAGTTTGACTAATTCCATTATGTGAGCCAGTGCACTGAAATGAGGTTAGACACAGAGCTGATATTCAGAGCGCTTGTCTTCATTGTTCTGTAGCAGAGATTACACAAGAAAATACGTGTTGACATTGTGCAGAAGTTTGAGATAAATGCACAATCTGCTGGGATGCGTCTGCGTCATAGAGATAAGCAGTTTCTGGACATATCTGTATCTTCTGTCTGATCATTTCCCTTTAAGGTAAGGTGAGGTAGGTAAGGGTTATTTACAGAGCAAATCTTTTGAGACACAGAGGCAATTCAAAGTGCTTTACATCAACATTAACACTTAATAAGAAGACAAATAAACACAATGGAATAACAGATTCATAAAAGCCAGCATTAGAGATACAGAATAGTTTAAACACAACATTGTAAATACAGTACGTGCTAAAACAAGTTGAAAGACTTCTGGGTATGCAGCTAAAAAAAAGTAATGTTTTTAGCCTGGACTTAAAACAACACATTTAAAGCAACCTCAGTTGACCAAACAGGGAATAAACACGATATAAAATAACAGAATAGGATTACAATAACTAGAAACATATAAAAACACATACAAATGTCAAAATGTTATGTTTAACTATTCAAAAAATCTGGGTTATCTCCCTGTGGTATCATGTTGTTAAGGTGTGTGCCAATAAACAAACACATGTGATTCTTACACACTCTCTCACCTGCAGAGATGGTAGAAGTACACACATCCTTTACTCAAGTAGAAGTACAGATACTCGTGTTTAAAAATACTCTGGTGAAAGTAGAAGTACTGACTAAACTTCTTTATCAAGTCAAAGTAAAGAGACTTTGAAATGTACTTCAGTAAAAAGTACCCATAACTAGCAGCTGTTTTAAAGAGTACCTGACCTCCCTTTATATTAATAGAACAATAATGTCATTGTTAGCTAATGAATGTTTCCATGCTGAACAACGGCAACATGACAACGTTTCCATTGGTCCCTCTTCTTTAGAGAAGACCAGGAAATGATGGATTATTTTATTTTATTTAACCTTTATTTAACCAGATAAAAGCATTGAGATAGAATCTCATTTTCAATGCTGACCTGGCCAAGAAGGCAGCAGCGTTACACATAACACAAACATATAAAATACAGAGAACATAACTAAGAAAGCAAAAGACAAAAAAGCAGTCACTACATTGTGCACATTAGGACAGTAAGAAAGGTTCACTACTTATTACTGCAAGAGCAGCTGGTGGTAAGGACTTCAGACCACTTCAATTTAAAACATGCTATTGAGACAAGTGCCCTCAGTTTAAGGCGTGATTGAAGGTCATTCCAAGAGCAAGGACCGTAATGAAAAAGACTCCTTTTCCCAGCCTCAGTCCGCACAGCAGGAACCTGGACCCGTATCCAGGCATTGGGTCTGAGGTTGTAAGAGTCACAAACTGGAGCAAATCTGGCACATATGTACAGAGGAAGCTTACCTAAAATGGCTTTATACATTAATAAAAACCAATGCTGCATACTACGCATAGTAAGTGAGGACCATCCAGTTAGCAATAATGAGTCCTATAGGGTGCATTTGATATATAACGCAGTGCAGCATGGTAGAGTGGGTCAAGTTTGGCCAACACAGTGGGACAGGCAAATCTATAAATGGTATCACCGTAGTCCAGCTGGGACAGCAATAAGCCAGAGACCAACCTTTTACGGGGTGAAGTTGAAAAACAACTTTTAAGTCTGTAAAAGAAACCAAGAGTGAATTTCAATTTCTTAGTTAGAACTTCAATATGGTGTTTGAAGTTGAGATTACTGTCCAACCAAAAGCCAAGATATTTGTAGGTATCGACAAACTCAACAGAGACGCCATCAAGGGTGTCAATGGAGAGGCAAGAGGACGCTGACTTGGGAGCAAAAAGCATTGCTTTGGTTTTCTTACTGTGATACACGGATCGTGTTCAAATCAATAGGCACGCAATGACTCTAAAGAATAATTGTAAGGGAAACTTCTGTGTAGCAGCAATGCAGTGGGAGTCACCGACTCAGGAAGGAGACACGGGAAGAGCAGGAGCTTTGATGTCAAACACTGATGGTTTATTTGGAGCTTCGGCCGGAGGATTCACATCACAAGTCACAGCAGCCGCGGTCTGACTGCACGGGAGAGTTGCCACGTCAATTCTGGAGCGCCTCTCTCTCGTTAGCCCATTTAACTGGTTCAGAGAGAGTAATCAACATATTTGAGAAGATAGCCTAAACAGTTGGGAACACTGAGTTACTTGCGTCTGACACTTATGGCCTCGAAGATTTCACACCTTGGAGTCCACAAACACAGAGAAGGAAGTGTCCCAGTGCACCCACAACAATAAACCATCTGTGACCGAGGGTTGCCCGGTCACAGAATGGGAACAACAACATGTGGCTAAAGCAGCCTATCTCCTTAAAGGAGATAACAGACGTCAGGGTTGGTCATGCACGTCATATCTAGGAGTCTAGGACAATTATTTCCCTAACAATAATGATCACGCCACCAAACACACATTCAAACTAAAGGAACCAGCCTGTTTGGAAAATGAGAGAAGTAGAAAGTACAGGTATTTGGGTTCAACATGTAAGAAGTAGAAAGTACAGGTATTTGTGTTCAACATGTAAGAAGTAGAAAGTACAGGTATTTGTGTTCAACATGTAAGAAGTAGAAAGTACAGGTATTTGAGTTCAACATGTAAGAAGTAGAAAGTACAGGTATTTGTGTTCAACATGTAAGAAGTAGAAAGTACAGGTATTTGAGTTCAACATGTAAGAAGTAGAAAGTACAGGTATTTGAGTTCAACATGTAAGAAGTAGAAAGTACAGGTATTTGAGTTCAACATGTAAGAAGTAGAAAGTACAGGTATTTGAGTTCAACATGTAAGAAGTAGAAAGTACAGGTATTTGAGTTCAACATGAGAGAAGTAGAAAGTACAGGTATTTGAGTTCAACATGAGAGAAGTAGAAAGTACAGGTATTTGGGTTCAACATGTAAGAAGTAGAAAGTACAGGTATTTGAGTTCAACATGTAAGAAGTAGAAAGTACAGGTATTTGGGTTCAACATGTAAGAAGTAGAAAGTACAGGTATTTGGGTTCAACATGTAAGAAGTAGAAAGTACAGGTATTTGAGTTCAACATGTAAGAAGTAGAAAGTACAGGTATTTGGGTTCAACATGTAAGAAGTAGAAAGTACAGGTATTTGGGTTCAACATGTAAGAAGTAGAAAGTACAGGTATTTGAGTTCAACATGTAAGAAGTAGAAAGTACAGGTATTTGAGTTCAACATGAGAGAAGTAGAAAGTACAGGTATTTGTGTTCAACATGTAAGAAGTAGAAAGTACAGGTATTTGAGTTCAACATGTAAGAAGTAGAAAGTACAGGTATTTGAGTTCAACAAGTGAGAAGTAGAAAGTACAGGTATTTGTGTTCAACATGTGAGAAGTAGAAAGTACAGGTATTTGTGTTCAACATGTAAGAAGTAGAAAGTACAGGTATTTGTGTTCAACATGTAAGAAGTAGAAAGTAAAAAGTCGTCAGAAAAATAAGCAGTGCAGTAAAGTACTGATATCAGAAACATGTATACTTAAGTACATTAACAAAGTATTTGTACTCTTCTACTTCCCACCTCTGGTAGAAGGTGTGTGCCAAAAATACAAATGTCAACTATTGAAAGAATCGGGGTTATCTCACAGCCCATTATCTCCCTCAGGTATCATGTTGTTAAGGTGTGTCGGAAAGCAAACACGTGTGATTCTTACACACTCTCTGAAACGTAACAATAGGTGTGATATAATTCACAAAAGGGCAGCAGAATATATGAACTGTCAAATTGATATAGCCACAATAATTGCCACACAAGAGCAGGCATTATGCAATGAAGTATTCCTCTAAGACACTTCTGAGCTCTCACCTGGGCACTCGGTGAAGTAATCGAAGCAGCAGTCCCGAGTCTTATCGCAACCTTTATCGCAGAAACAAGTCCCGTACACCCGGTCCATCCTCCAGTCGGTGGTCACGCAGCTCAGGTCTCTTCCTCTGCAGCATTTCCCCGAACATCCACCGGACACCAGGAGGATATTCCCCACAGAGGAGACGAGGAGAAGCAGAAAACTAACCCTAAACTCCGCAGAGGACCCCATGCTGAGGGGGGCAACAGAAACACCTCTCTCCCTTCTCTCAGTGTGCGTTCCCTCTCATGCCCGTGAGGTGGGAACAGCAGCCCTTGTGACCTGGAAATTCCTCTAAAAGGGTTTTAGTCTCAGCTCAGAGAGAGAGACCCATTCAGTCTCACAGCTCAGAGAGAGACCCATTCCCACTGCGATCCCTGAGAGTCCCCGTGAGGAGGGAGGAGACACCAGAGGGAGGGAGGGAGAGAGGGAGGGGTGAGCACTTTGCCTGCTCCTTTCTGCTCTCTCTCTCTTTTACCTGTCTTATTGTTTCCCTCTCTCTCTCTCTCTTTTTTTTTTTTTAAATGTTGTTTTTATTGAGTCAGGCACAATGAGTTTACATTGATACAGTCAATATGTTTTCCCTTATTGTTGTTTGTGTGTCTCTCTCTCTCTCTCTCTCTCTCTCTCTCTCTCTCTCTCTCTCTCTTTTACCTGTCTTATTGTAGTTTGTGTCTCTCTCTCTCTCTCTCTCTCTTTTACCTGTCTTATTGTAGTTTGTGTCTCTCTCTCTCTCTCTCTCTTTTACCTGTCTTATTGTAGTTTGTGTCTCTCTCTCTCTCTCTCTCTCTCTCTCTCTCTCTCTCTGCAGATCTCCTGATGCCAGTCTGTGCCACCCAGACCTCTGTGTCCCAAATAAAAGAGGCAGGAATGTGAGCTTTTGGCCGGGATCCAGATCTCTCTCTCTCTCTCTCTCTCTCTCTCTCTCTCTCTCTCTCTCTCTGGTTACTGTAATCCTCCAGAAGCACTTGTGTTAGCCTTTGATTAGATAAGTCAATTAATGGCATCTTAATAAAGGAATGTCAAACACAATATCCCAGAGGGTAGCACCTAAGAGCATTACTTAGAAATGTTTCCACAGTGTTTCCTTGATAGTAAAATCAAACACAATGCATGGAAACAAACACGTGATAGTATAATCCCACCTGTCACACTTTGCAACTCCAAAGCCATTCATATCCCTTCAAAGTGAACCAGCAACACTGCTCACAAAACTGCCATAACTTCTCTTTAAATGCTGCTTTTCTTAATACAGAACGACAGGTATTTTCTCCATGAGACCTCAGAAGATTCCACTTTACCTAAAAATAGAGGAATACTTATTTGTGACCCGCTCTATCGAAATCAGTCGGAAGTCGCAACGGCTCATTTCAAAATAAACGTGGATTTACGTAAAAAACTATTTTTTCGGGGTTCGGGTGTTTTGTTTGATTTTAAACAAACAAAGTCTTGGCTTTCAGAATATGAAACTTTTATTTCCAAAATCACACGATAAATACATTTTTGAAGCTTGTAAAGGGACTCGCAATCTGCTCTTCCGCAGCGCTGCCCCCCCTCCCTCCGGCTGACATTATGAATGTAAGAGTATAGTAATCATAGATAACACGGCAGGGTCCGTTACAGTTTGTTTTCATCTGATTTCAAATAAACAAAGTCTTGGCTTTCAGAATATTAAACTTGTTTCGGCAAATTCAGATGATAACTATAACTTTGAAGCTTGTAATGGCATAATTACAAACGGAGAACGGAGTAACTTAACGTCACTGCAGGCATAACAACAGCCGGTGTTTCTCGTGAGTGATTTCCCCGGGAAACAAACACAATACTCACAAACGCAAAATTACACGAACACACACACACACACACACACACACTCGCGAGCTTCCCCTCCAAACGAAACTATCTTCCCTCCGTAGTATTTTGATCATTTGCTCCGCTAATAATCAATCAGATCGATGGATTCCAGAGAAGAGAAAACTTTGAAGGCCTTTTTCTCAAAATGATGACTCGGTGACAGTCATTATATAATGTGACATATTTCGCTTAATATTTGGAGTACAACAACAATCCTGATATCATTAGAAAGCTAGGAATATCCTCTTTCCAACAGTGTATACAACTCAAAATGTGTCTTCGGGTCAATGCGACTGATTTCGATGGAGCAGGTCACATTTGTTTGCTTTTGTGTTGTACTTTTTTTGTATTACTTTTAATATAGTATAATATTGCTTTAATATTGTCTGCTTATCTGTAGGCTATATGTTGCATTGTTGGAGAAGCCTGTGACCTAAGATTTTCTACGACATAATTACTCTGTTAGTTTGACAATAAAGAACCTTGAACCTTGAACCAATTACTGTGGCTATAACTGACCTAAATTCTGGTGCCCTTTTGCGAATTATATCAAACATATTTTTACGTTTCAGTTGTTTAACTTAACTGTTAATAAGCATGCTTTAAATGTATTGGTCCAACATGAGTCAGGGAGCATTGAGCATGCATCTGATTACATTATTTTGCGTTATGAGTTATAACATATCTTATTTAGCTGTTTTGAAAATGGGCTTATTTGCTTTCTTGCTTGAAACCAGGAGCCAGTTAGCTTAGCTTAGCATAAAGACAGGTGTGACAACAAGGCTGGTTTTGAAGATATTAGTCGACATTAAACGTATATTTTCAAACATGTCTGACTATTTATTAAAGGACCAAAGAGAAAGCATGAGGAGGAAGCAGGTCTGTTAAAAAGAGAGCTGCAGCTTTAGTCTACAGGTCGTTGTGTCGACTTCATTAATACCTCCTGACAGATTGATTTCATGTCATTCTGCAGCGTCTGTGGCACTCATCAGGAAGGAGCTTGTCGCTGACCGATGATTGATTAAAATGAATATTAGATCTGCTTCCTGGAGTTATATTAAGGCACGCTTACAGGAGAAAGTGGTTCTGATATCTTATGTGAAGATTTTAATGCATAAAAGCTGCTGCTCTTTCGCCCTAATTTCATTCATGTGGTGCAACAAATCAGATCTCTGCAAAAGGAAGCTTTATTTTAAGCATTATAATACTTTCAGGATGGATTTGAGGTATTTGTGTGCAGGCTCCGGCGCTGTAGTGTTTGCAGAAGGAGCCTGAATGTCTGAGGATGTTGTGAAGTCCAGAAGGTCAGCTTTTATTTGAGCAGTTCCTCCCCGATCTCTGGGAAACAAATGAGGCTCTGCAGGGCCTCCCGGTGCTCGGAGCTATACAAGGAGCAGATATCTGTAATAATCTGTTACTCTGCGCTCTAGAAAAGCAGCTTGAGGAGGAGGGGGGGGGGGGGGGTCCTTTGATTCTTCTCCTCGCCATAAGCAGGTAGGTCAAGCGACAGTAATATCCTTCATCTTCACCATAATCATCATCAGCAGCAGCAGCATCAGTGAGCAGCATGTGTCTGAGGCGCTGTGTGTTAAAGACGAGCGGCTGACCCCAGACTGACCCAGGAGGGAATGTCTAAAAGTAGAAGAACTCGTAGGATGGTTCATAACTTGTTGTGAAGTCTTGTGAGCTGGTTTTTCAGTGGCTTTGTTGGTTTGTCAGCAGGAAAACGGAAGAAATACTGGTCGAAATGTACGTGAAACTTTGCGTAATGGTGTAGCACGAGCCAAGGAGTGAACACTTTACATTTAGGAAAGGATCTGAATAACGGTGCGGATACACGTCAGATTGAAACAGCCTTTTAGTCTTATTGTGCCTTTCTGGTTTCATGTGTGTTTACATTGTGTCGTACGGAGCTTTAATTGAAGTGTATTTAAGCCTGTAATATCCCTGAGTCTGACTGTGTGTTGATTTGATCGGCCTCACAGCTGCATCAGTTTGCTGTGGCAGCAGCACATTAAAGTGCACATCAAAGAGTGTGTGTGTGTGTGTGTGTGTGTGTGTGTGTGTGTGTGTGTGTGTGTGTGTGCTTTACATCTGACAGAGCCCTCCTGCCCTCACTGTGCACCTGTCAGACACAATCAGCCCGCCCACTGTCACACACTTCAGTTTTCATAGTGTGTGTGTGTGTGTGTGTGTGTGTGTGTGTGTGTGTGTGTGTGTGTGTGTGTGTGTGTGTGTGTGTGTGTGTGTGTGTGTGTGTGAGCTGTGGGATTTTCTGTATGTTTTGATGTTTATTTGACAGCACTTTGGTTTCGAGGTTTCAAAGTGCTTTTTAAATAAAGCTGTATTGTACTATTTACCGTCTTCAGGACTCACGGCAATCACACGATGGTCGTCATGGAAACGGCGTGTGATCCTCTCTGCATCTCGCCCATGTGGGGAATGCAAACTCTGCACGTCTCCACGGCAACCACTGACTCACGTTGCCACGGTTTTAAAAATCTTTGTTGACGAAACGCTAGAATTCGCCTCCTCATCTCGACACCTGCTGTAAAGGTAAGCTGACCTCAGATAAGGGAAACACCCTCGCTGTAACACACACACACACACACACACACACACACACACACACACACACACACACACACACATATAATTATACATAGATGCATAAAAGTTGGACTGTTATTGCAAAAATAAAACAAAAGCACTGTATTTTTTTTATTAGCATCAGAAGAAATGCATATTATTTTTATAAAATATTTCTCCATTTTAGAATTAAGTAAAATAATGATAAAAATAATAATAATACAAATATTACAAAACAAATTAATACATTAATTACATTTTAAATTAAAAATATAAAATGAATGTATTTATATAAGAAGTTGGTTTGAATAAATAGCGCAGCAATAAAATGACCCTTAAAAATATCTAACCTAACCAAATATTTAATTAAAGAAGAATACAATTGTTTCTTCCTGATGAGTCAGTTGCTGTCCATGAATGGACGTCTTTGTCTCCGTCAGCTGTCTCTACAGAAGTGTGTGTGTGTGTATTCAGAGTATCTGTGTGTCACCGAGCCTCAGTACTGTGTTTGAGTACTGCATGTGTACAGGAGGAGGCGTTTCAAAGTCTTTTATCTTCTTATTAGGGATAATGTACCACACACACACACACACACACACACACACACACACACACACACACACACGCACACAGTGAGTAATTATTGAACGAGTTGAAAGTTGGATGTTTGACTTGGCTTATGTCATCAGAAGAGGCCGAGGTCGATCTGCAGAACGAAATAAGAGAGGTTGCAGGTCTGACCTCACAGGAGACGGAGTGCATAAGTGCATAAGTGCAGTATCTGTACAATTAAGACAAGACATAATGCATTTGTCTGTTTTGATAGCTTTGCATTTGAAATGTTCCAGTTTGAGTCTGGTTTAAATGACACTTTATTCCCGAAGACATTGAGGCATTAGATTATTTCTATGGCTGTTTTTATGGAGTACTTCAAAGATATCTCCAATATTCTCTCTGTAAAAACATTTGAGTCTTCTACTGTATGTCAAATGAAAACAGCTATTTTGAAGCTATCTATCTCTTCTAGAAATGTATGCAAATAACCACACATTTAACATTATAATGCCTCCATTTTATAGTTAAATAAATCGGTTCAGAAAACATGCAATACAAAAAACAATTGTCTTAATTTAAGTCATCAAGTGGGGAAGTTTCATAGTGATATCTATTAGTTAGAAATGTTACCCTATTGACCTGCAGTGTCTCTCTCCAGGCTCCATTCATTACAGTCATTACTGCTTAAATACTTTATGATAATATCAGGAGAGGACTGATGGCCGGGATCATCACTAGTGTAATGACAGTGATGAGGAGGAACGTTTACACCTGACATCTTCTTCAGCTATCTGGGCTTTATGTGTGTAGATAAGTCAATGTAATGTCCCCTGAAGTAGTGTGTGTGTGTGTGTGTGTGTGTGTGTGTGTGTGTGTGTGTGTGTGTGTGTGTGTGTGTGTGTGTGTGTGTGTGTGTGTGTGTGTGTGTGTGTGTGTGCGTGTGTGTGTGTGTGATCCGGCTTCACCCTCTATATGCGTTCACAGAGGCATGGCTGCTCTCTGTCATGGGGGGTGAGGGGGGGGGGGGGGGTTTAAGGGCGATATTGATTAGCAAGTCAGGAAAGACACGGCACGGTGAATTCAGATGTGAGCCAATCAGGAGGAGACGCATGGGGATTGTTTCTCTGCTGACCACGACACTCCATTTTCCTCATCGCCGTTCCACACACACACACACACACACACACACACACACACACACACACACACACACGCGCGCGTGAAACGCCAGAGACAGTTTGAAGGTTAGGCTCTAGACTTTTTCTATTTATGTTCTCCTAAATTCCTTAAAAGTGAGGATTAGATAACGCCTGATTTGCATATTTAAACATAGCATTAGTGTCTCCCCTTTGAGTTCTCCCGGCAGTCGTAGAAACTTGCATGCAAACAATTTGTTGTTGTTTATTTACAATCATGAGGTTCTGGACACTTGTGAATATCTGCAGCACGTTAGGCCCTGTTGTGATGGCACAGATTTGACCTCTTCCTGAACACACAGTTACACACACACACACACACGCGCGCACACACAGTCACACAGTCACACACGCACAGACGCACACACACACAGAGTCACACACACACAGATGCACACACACACACACACACACACAGACACACACACACACACACACACACGCGCACACACAGTCACACAGTCACACACGCACAGACGCACACACACACAGAGTCACACACACACACACACACACACGCTCATGGTTACTTTGGGACGTGTGGACTCTTGTCGTTTGTTTGCTTCACTGTGTAACTATCTTTGTGGATCTTTATAACAAACTTCTTTAGAGACAAAACTGGTTCGACAACAGAGGAGAAGAGTTATGGTTTTTATAAAGAGGGCTTTTTTGTTGGCTGGCTAGAAGTCTTTGTGTTCATTTCTCGACTGATATGAGGCTGTGGGACCACAAGACATTACATTTAGCTGACGCTTTTATCCAAAGCGACCTTCAATAAGTGCATTCGACCAACAAGATACAAACGTGAAGAAAACAGAATCATATAAGTACATCAGGTTTCATAGAGCTAAAACATTATGTCAAATAATGCTATTGCATCTACAAAACAGCAGAAAATAGTGTCATATTTGTTAGGTGTTATTATGGGAGAAGTAATATTCTTGTGGTGCTGCTACTGCATATTGAGCATATTAAGACCCACTCATGTACAACAACTTCCTTACTTGCAATAAATAAGCACTAATTAGAGGGTTATTGAGGAAAAACTCTCAACGAATGGCCTAGTACTTGTAGAATATGGTTAGAATAAGGCATTAATAAGTGTTTTATACTAACTAATAAAGAGCCAATATACTGCTAATATGCATGTTAATTAACAATGATAGCAATGCTCTTGATATCAACACCAAGAAAACTGAGGAAATCATTTTTGGCTCACCATCTGACTCCCATAAAGTCCCCATTGCCATCCATACAGATGAAATCAAGCAGGGAGTTCCATACAAACACGTGGGTGTAATGATTGACCATCTGCTGTCATGGAAGGATCACATTGAATATCTGAGCAAAAGGACAAAACAAAGAATTTATTTTCTCCGCCGTCTCAGGTCTTTTGGGGCGAGCAGAGAAATTCTTCTGTTGTTCTTTACATCTGTGATCATGTCCATTCTGCAGTACTGCAATACTACCTGGTACAAATGTTTGTCAGCAGCTTTAAAATCAAAACAGCTCCACCTGTTAAAAATGTGCTCAAAGATTGTTGGTCCACCTGTCAGAGACTCTATGACTCAGCCTATCATAACAACCTAGTGAGGCTGTCCAACCACATCATCTCTGACCCAAACCATGCTCTGAACAGTGAGTATGAACTGCTACCATCTGATCGGAGATACAGGGTCCCACCAGTGGCGGTTCTAGACCAATTTGACTGGGGGGGCCACTGGGGGGCCAGTTATTTTCTGAGGGGGGGCACAATAAATGCAGGACGAAAAAGAGAACTAGACAGTATGAAGTAATTGCACATAAGAAAACAATGCAATACAGTTATTGGTATTTGTTTCAGTACACTTATTTATTTCAGATAGATCTTATAGTTATTACTGTTAGCTTCAGGTTAAGTTATAGTGCAATGTTTGCACTAACACATTTAACATTTAAAAAAAAACTAAAAACTTGTCATTGTTAGTGGGGCCACAGGTCAGTGTTAGGGGGGCACTGGGCCCCCCTGGCCTCCCCTAGAACCGCCCCTGGGTCCCACCATTCAATAAGGTCAGACTGAAGCACTCCTTTGTGCATCAGTCAGTCCTCTCAGTGAACACAGAGCTGATCCCAGATCAGATGCACGCTGAAGGCTCTTTGAGCAGCTTTTCTCTCACTGATTGTGCTCTTATGTTAAATATTTGTGTTTCATGTATTGTGTCTGGATACTTGTCTGTTGATGTTGGACATGGAGCTGCTGTGACGCAAGTCAAATTTCAGACTTGATCTGACAAATAAAGTAATATCGTATCGTAATTAACAGCTAGTTGGTGGTGAATTTGTGTACTTGCCTGTACTTGGTCTGTTTCTGAGCTGGAAAAGAGTCCTCCAGTGAAAGATAAACCTCTCAGTCCCGCTCTTGTTAAAGGCCTCATTGTTGACTGTATGTTGCGGGTCATTTTGTTTCACTGCACTTGAAAGGGACGGTCAAAACTCTGGAAGGAGAGGCAGCCCCGGCCTGTGTGTGTGTGTGTGTGTGTGTGTGTGTGTGTGTGTGTGTGTGTGTGTGTGTGTGTGTGTGTGTGTTTTTGTGTGTGTGTGTTTTTGTGTGTGTGTGTGTGTGTGTGTGTGTGTGTGTGTGTGTGTGTGTGTGTGTGTGTGTGTGTGTGTGTGTGTGTGTGTGTGTGTGTGTGTGTGTGTGTGTGTGTGTGTGTGTGTGTGTGTGTGAAATGCACACCGCACCATGCACAACAAACAAGCCCAACATTTGACCACTTTACTTTTGTTTTTGATAAGGATTACATTTAATAAAGTCACAGTGTCATGGGACATTGATCAGAATGACTATTGTGCTGCTTTTTGATGAGGACAAATATCCCAGATTCTGAACCAGTGACATAAAATCTGCAAAAAGAGAACGTTGTAATATTATAGAGTCTCAAGAGTAGTGTGATATCTCCAAAAATGCACTTTAAATCGCTTTTATCACTATGAATACACGCTATTCTATGATGTTGCTCTGAATGTTTCGGCACACTATAGAGCAGGGGTCTCCAACCTTTCTTCATCTGAGAGCTACTTTGAAAAAATGAAAGTGGCCAAGAGCTACAGTACTTACACATCACATCGCTTACATGTATTCACATAGCCCTCATCAGTTGAATTAAGCTATACTTTTGTACACGTGTGAAATTGCAATACCTAAAGCTTATCAAAGATCTTAACTTCACATCAAGGTCCAAGAAAACGACAATTTCTCACATATTATTATGGCCCTCATAGTAAGTACGTCACTGAACATTCACATAAATGTCCTTAATCACCACCTTACAAGCATCTCACTCTTTTTTACAGTTAGTGAGATGACTGGCGCTGCATGGAGTCCACCAGAGAGGTGTCTGCTGGACCCACTTAGGTTCACTCTAAATGTTCATCACTCAGTCTTGTTCTGTATTTAGATTTCATTCATGTCAGAAAAAACTGCTTCACAAAGTAGAGCCAGATAAAGCAGACATGTTCAGTGCTGCTTGGTGAATGTTCTTATAGTTTTCTGGGTCTACAAGGCTCTAGAAATGTTGTGAGTTTTGCTGAGACTTAAGCCCCTGTCACACTGTCCCGAAGTTGACACCCGATGGACACATGAATATGGAATTGTGAATTTCGCACGAAGATGGCCCCGAACCACACACGAAGGCAACATTTACATTACATTTAAGACATACAACTGCAACGAAAGTAACACAAACAATTATGTTACAGTTCTATGATACTGTACTGATATCTTCAGACTTTGTTCTTTACTTTATCCGTCTTTATATGTAGAAGATATTACGTTTTCTCCGTCATGTTGTTGTTTCCATAGCAACAACAACTTCCTGTCAACTCGCCTTCAAAATAATATATTATATCCTTTTCAGTTTCACAGAACACAAATTGGGTTATTTACATAATATGTTTACATGATTTTGTTGTGCAATAAAACAACCCGATGGACACACGATAAAGGAAATGTTCAAATTCGGCTGTGATCGTAGCAACATCGGGCCATTCGTGAGGGCATCTTAAGCCTTCGTATGACCGCCGGTGGAGTTTCTCAGGCTCCGGCAGCAACTTCGTGAGCGGTGGCAAAATCTTTGACATGCCAAAAAATAGCCGAAGGACCTTGGGAAGGTTCATTTTCGTGTTGAATTCGTGTGTCAATTTTGCCCTTCATAAGGCCATCGTGAGGGCATCTTGTTATCATCGGTGCCATCAGGCATTCGCCACGATCAGAGTGAGGGCGAATGCCCGATGGCACCGATGATAACACGAAGATGACACGACTTGACAAGATGCCCTCACGAGTGCCTTACGAAGTTGCCGCTCACGAAGTTGCTGCCGGAGCCTGAGAAACTCCACCGGCGGTCATACGAAGGCTTAAGATGCCCTCACGAATGGCCCGATGTTGCTACGATCACAGCCGAATTTGAACATTTCCTTTATCGTGTGTCCATCGGGAGTCAATTTCGGGACAGTGTGACAGGGGCTTTAAGCTGAACATGATTTTTGAGATCTATAACCTCCATCTCCACAGGATTGACACTGAACAGTTCAGCCATCTTTTTCTTTTTCTTCTTCTTCGTCTTGACATTAAATTATAAACCATAATAAATCAATTGTATAGGTCTAGCCTTCCTATATCTGTGTGTGAAATTGTTCCATCCTCAAAAACAAAAAACGAATACTTCTGCAGTCTAGCTGCAGCTTCTAGCAACGGTCTGCTGTTAAAAAAAGGAGACAGTGAATGTCTTGAATGAGGCATCACACACATGACTTAAGTCTGAACAAAGCAGACAACAGTCCGTATTATAAAAACAAAAATAGTGTGGGTGCACACTTACATTCTCTGTCTTACTGTTACATAAATCCCATGAATGTATGAGATTAAGTTAGCTTCATTATATCTCAATCAGTGATTAAGTGAATAATAAAGTTTATATCGGGTCACTATCAGCCATTATCTTCAGGGCCCTCCCTGAAGATAATGGCTGATAGTGACCCGAGGCGGGGTTTGGATGAACGGAGAGGAGACGGTGATTGCGGAAGCTTTCCTCCTGCCTTCACAAACGTCACACAAGTATTTATCAACTGAAAATAGCAAGAGGACATTCATACTCTGCAATCCAAGACTTGATTAAATCCACCAAAAACCTGACATGACGATAACGGGTGTTTTTCAAAAAACACAAATCCCTCCCTGTGTCTTTGAGCCGCAGCGACACGGACTGATTCAGAGCGGGTCATTCTGCTGTTGGTTCTGACTGGTGTTGGTGGAGAAAGCAGACTGCTCCGTGTGTGGTGTCGCTGTGCCGCTGTCACGTCTGTTCCTTGATTATTGCGGCACCGACCAATTGGATATTCGTGTGACAGAAAACATTCTAAAATAAAAAAACGTTATTGTCCAGCCGCGGCCGAAAAATCAATAAGGAACCTTAGCTATAATCGATAATCGTGCGGCAAGCTACTGAAAAGCTGCCCGCGAGCTACCGGTAGCTCGCGATCGACGTGTTGTAGAGCCCTGATATAGAGGTTTCTCAATACTCAAATTTCCCCTCCTCGACTCCTCGACTCCTCGGTCCTCCGGTAGTGACCCGGAAATGAATCTCAGCGCGCCATGTTGAAGGACATCTCATTTATCTAAATGCACTTCGAGGACCGAGCATCGAGGAGGCTCTCTGGAGGAGCTCTAACCGAGGATACACTGATGGTTCCTCCACGGCTCCTTCACGGATGCATTTCCGGGAACGGTGGAGGCGTGACGCACGGCCGGACTTATCTCAGCCAATGACAGCTCTGCATGCATCCCTTGGATATTATATTAGTAACTGCTTTCATCGCAACGCGATGTTTACAGTGAGAACAGCTGTGAGGTCCGTGCAGAAAGCAGAGCAGTGTAAAATATATATCACACAGTATAACAGGCCTACATTACTTTCTGTATTTATTTGCTTTAGTTTAGTAGATATCTACAAACAAAGAGTCGATATTATTCTAAGACCATTTAGTGCTTCACATAATAAAATACACAACGGCTGTAGCCTGATTATGCTTTAGGAGCAGTTGGTGTGTGTGGTAGCCTACAGTGTGTAGCAGTGACGTGCGGTGAGGTTCATGGCTGGTGAGGCACTGACTCTTTCAGAGTCAGATTTACAAATATTATATATTTTGACCTTAAAGGTGGCGGGGTAGGTAATTTTGGAGAAACCAGCTCGAGTGCGCTAGAATTAGAAAATACACAGCCCCTCCTCCAACACACACGAACGTGCACATGACCAATGAGGGCACGAGATAAGTTTGTGCACAGATGGAAGGCTGACAGGCAGGTTATTTTAGCCGGGCCGGCTAAAATGAGTGGTCGTGCTTTTTACAGTACTACGGCTTCCACAGATGAAATGTTTTTATGTATTTTTTGTCAAAGCACTTAAGATATTCATTGCTATCGGGATGTTAAGAGCATTCCATGGAATATAACAAAAAGTGTATATCGTGCCGGTTTCTCAAACTTACCTACTCCACCTTTAATCGAAATATTCTGTTATTTTCAAAAGCTTTTTTAGTCTGATGCTTCGATTCATTTTAAACAGACCGTTCAACAAAAGGATACCCAAAATCTAAATATTGGATTGTTCTTTCTTAGTAAGATCCAATTTTCCTTACAAATGTGGTCTTACCTTGACTTGAAGATGAAGTCCATGCTATCCTTCTGGACAACAATCTTTATTACTTTTTTGTAAAAGTCCTCCTTATCTCCCTCTAGTTTCAAAACAAAAGTCTAGCTTGTTGTTTTCCTCTACCGTCTCTGCGTAGAATAACAGTAGCAACAAGAACCTGTGGGCTCACTTGCGCCCCCTTCAGTGCGGCAGAGGTTGTGGCTGCCTCCCCTGGTGCTTTTTTCATTGCCGTTGTATGATGAGACCAGCGAGCTTAAATATCATATATACGTGAAATAAGTTATTTAGAGACTATGGATGGCGAGGATAAATGTAATAAAGGGATCTACAAACATTACATTGGTGACATACAGTGAGATGGTGCAGGCATGCGCTTAGGGCCCGCTTTCCAGACAGTTTCTGTGGGGTGACGCATTCTGAGGTGAGGCAGAGCTCATCTGTGCCTCACCTCACCACACAGTAACTGGCTTGAGCGCGCTCACAAAATAAGTGCCCGCGCTAAATTAGTGCCCGTGCTCCAGCAAGTTACTGTGGGCTTCTGTGAGGCAGAGCTCGTCCCTGCCTCACTTCTCAATCTCATCGCTCCCCGTAGTTGTAGCGGAGCTCGGCAAATTAGCCGATTTTTACTATAAAAAGCGATTGGAATCAAACAGAAATCACATTTACAACACAGATCAGTGGACACATTTTATTATTATTTGTATTATTATTATTTTTTTCCGTTACATTGGAGAATGACAAGTGAGGCTCTGCCTCACCTGCCTCCCCTGACCGCACGTCGCTGGTGTGTAGGTGTGTGTGTGTGGTACAGTGTGTAGGTGTGTGTGTGGTACAGTGTGTAGGTGTGTGTGTGGTACAGTGTGTAGGTGTGTGTGTGGTACAGTGTGTAGGTGTGTGTGTGTGTGTGTGTGTGTGTGTGTGTGTGTGTGTGTGTGTGTGTGTGTGTGTGTGTGTGTGTGTGTGTGTGTGTGTGTGTGTGTGTGTGTGTGTGTGTGTGTGTGTGTGTGTGTGTGGTACAGTGTGTAGGTGTGTGTGTGGTACAGTGTGTAGGTGTGTGTGTTGTACAGTGCGTAGATGCGGTGGACAGACGGGTCTCAGTTGGTTTGGTGTCCTCTGCTTACTTTAATACTTGTACAACTTTTGGCCCGTAATTTCAATTCCCCATTTCAGCGACCAGAGAGAGGGGTGGGGGGGATATATCCAGTCTGTGATTGTGTTACGTTATTATGAGAGTGCTCTCATACTTGTTTGATTCTGAAATTGTATATATTTATATAAATATATGTGTGTGTATATGTCCGCATCTGTAGCCTGTTATTGTCTCATTATACCGCACTGTGAATGAATTCAAAGTAAATATATAAGTCGTCATGAACACATCTGTCCATCAGACAGAGGGCTGCTGTGCCTCCTGTCATCATTACATTACATTTAGCTGACGCTTTTATCCAAAGCGACTTACAATAAGTGCGTTCGACCAACAAAATACAAACTTGAAGAAAACAGAATCATATAAGTACATCAGGTTTCATAGAGCCAAAACATTTCAAGTGCTACTCAACTGGCTTTAGATAAGCCAGTCCTTTATTAGTATATAAGTGCTTTGTTAATAGTTCTATTGCTCGAAGTGGAGTCGAAAGAGATGAGTTTTCAGTCTGGAAGGTGTGTAAGCTGCTGTCCTGATGTCAATGGGGAGCTCATTCCACCATTTTGGAGCCAGGATAGCAAACCCACATGTTTTTGCTGATGGGAACTTGGGTCCCCCTCGCAGCGAGGGTGCAGCGAGCTGTTTGGCTGATGCAGAGCGGAGTGCACGTGCTGGGGTGTACGGTTTAACCATGTCCTGGATGTACGAAGGGCCAGATCCATTCGCAGCATGGTACGCAAGTACCATTGTCTTGAAGTGGATTCTAGCAGTTACCGGAAGCCAGTGGAGGGAGCGGAGGAGCGGCGTGGTGTGGGAGAATTTAGGAAGGTTGAAGACCAGACGAGCCGCTGCATTCTGGATGAGCTGCAGAGGTCGGATGGCACATGCAGGTAGACCAGCCAGGAGGGAGTTGCAGTAGTCTAGGCGTGAGATGAGGAGAGCCTGGACCGGAACCTGCGTCGCTTTCTGGGTCAGCTGGGGACGTATCTTCCTGATGTTGTAAAGAGTGTATCTGCAGCAGCGGGTTGTAGCAGCTATGTTTGCAGTGAAGGACAGGTTGTTATCTAGGGTCACACCCAGATTCCTTGCAGTCTGAGTCGGGGAAACAACAGAGGTGCCGATGTTGATTGTTAGGTCAAGAGTGGGACAATCTTTTCCCGGAAGGAAAAGCAGTTCAGTCTTGTCAAGGTTGAGCTTGAGGTGATGAGCAGACATCCACTGAGAGATGTCAGCTAGACAAGCAGAGATGCGTGCGACGACCTGGGTCTCTGAGCGGGGAAAGGACATAATTAATTGGGTGTCGTCAGCGTAGCAGTGGTATGAAAAACCATGCAGGCTAATGACTGATCCGAGCGAGTTTGTGTACAAGGAGAAGAGGAGGGTACCAAGAACAGAGCCCTGAGGGACCCCTGTAGTTAATTGACAAGGGTCGGACTCCGACCCTCTCCAAGTAACCCTGTAGGTGCGGTCTTTGAGGTATGAGGTGAGGAGGGAAAGTGCAGAGCCTGAAACTCCAAGTTCTTGGACAGTGCGAAGGAGGATCTGATGGTTCACCGTGTCGAATGCAGCAGACAGGTCCAACAGGATGATGACAGAGGAGAGGGATGCTGCTTTGGCCGTGTGCAGTTCCTCAGTGACAGCAAGGAGAGCAGTTTCTGTGGAGTGACCTGCCTTGAAACCAGACTGGTGCGGATCCAGAAGGTTGTTCTGATGGAGATAACAGGAGAGTTGTTTAAAGACAGCCCGTTCAAGTGTTTTAGACAGGAACGGGAGGAGAGAGACAGGCCTGTAGTTTATAACATCAGACGGGTTGAGAGTGGGTTTCTTTAGGAGAGGGTTTACTCTTGCCTCCTTGAGACTGTTTGGAAAGTGACCAGAAGTTAGAGAAGTGTTGATGAAATAGGTGAGAAACGGTAGAATATCAGGAGCGATAGTCTGAAGGAGGTTTGAAGGGATAGTGTCCAGAGGACAGGTGGTAGGGCCGGGCAGAGGTAAGAACCTCACTTGGAGAGAGAGGGGAAAAGGAGGTCAGTGTGTGGGTGAAAGGAGGGTTCATCATTAATGGACGTCTCTTTAAAATGACCGCTCAGAGGAGAGGAGTTCTCATTTCTCTAACCGCCTGCTGCTTCCACTCCTCTCTCCTCGGTTCCCCTCCTCAGTCCTCTGCTCGCATCTCCTGTGGGCGGGACTAAGTCTCGAGGAGGGGAGTCGAGGATAGGAGTGGAGGAGGGGAAATTTGAGTATTGAGAAACCTCTTCTGACCTTTTAAAAATACATGCAATGATGAATGTTCTGGTATTTTCGATAACCAGTTTTTAACCAAATAAAGAGATTTTCAACACGCTATACTATTTTCTTTTAGAACGTTCAACACAATATGCACTTCCTGTTCACCTGAATGTTCAATATGCTATTCTATTTTATTTCATAAGGATATACTTGACTTTTACACAACTTTTTCTATATTTTTGGCATGCCTAACTGGTTAAGACAAATGTGTTCAACATAATAAACCATGACTTTTTTCCACAAGGACGGGAGGAGAACAAATAAGCCAAACATTTGGGAACTTTACTCTGAGGATCAAACACATCTGAGTCTCAGTGTGACACATTGGCCAAACTCCTTGATGTCAGTTTTACCCCCTGTGGTTAATCAAATGGAAATGGAAAAAGATAATGAAACTAAAACTTTGATCTTTCTCTTGAGTGTTTCAGATCATCAGGCTCCCCGGCCCCCCACGATCTCAGCTGCTAACTGCAGGACCCTATCATTAAGTGGTCATCTCTTCTCCTAAATTCTCCAAAAGGGAGCATTAGATAAGCCTCATGTGCATATTTAAACATGGCACTAGTGTCTCAACTTAGAGTTCTCCTGGAAGTCGTAGCAACTTGCATGCAAACCATTTTAAATTGCAAACGGCAGGACCCCATCATCCTACAAATGACCGTTAGGTGGCCATCTTGACTCCTTTTTGGCTTCTTTTCCTTATTATAACAGTACAGTGTGTCCGTGGGGTTACTACAAAATATATACTTTACTCTCAAGTTGTATGAAAACATTTTTACTTACAATACATACTATACTACGCCTGGTTTCTACACACTATACCGTGCCTTATTTCGACATAAAATACCATGTGTTTTTTTGCATTTTTTGGACATGCTATATTATGACTTTTCTGTCATTATTAACGACCTACTAGCTACGCCTGGTTTCTACACACTGTACCGTGTATTTCTCTTTGAACTTCAAGCTACATGTCCCAATTAACTTATCACACGTCTTTAACCAGCACAAACGATGCCTCCAGCTGCTACATCTTCCAATAATAAGTCCTCATTTCTCTCTAGACAAAGAGGATATATGACTGCTGTCTTTGTGCCACACAATGAACAAGAAAGAGTCTTCAGAGACAGCCAGCTTCCACACGGCACAAAGACAATGAATAATGTGGGAAAGCACCACATTCTGGGATCTGAGGGCGCAGTTTCTGTTTTGTAGATAAGGAATTCAGATTATGTTTCATTGCAATCTTTTAGGCATTTAGCGCTGGTCGATATGTTTGTGCCAAAAGGACGGGACAAAAACACTGAATCATAAAAGGGAAAAAGTACCAATAACAAAAATAAATGTATTTAATTGAAGGAAGACGTTTAACAAGGCACAATAAGGGTTTTGCTAAACTATTAAATATGTACATAGATACTTCACTTGATGTTTAAAACACTGTTGTAACGAGATCCACAACATATTGATGATACAGTGAGAAATGTGACATTAACCGTCATTAATAAATACCTTTTCATGCAGATGTTGAGAGGGAAACTACTTTGAGTACAAAATACCTCAGCACTTGTTGTTTAGCTAATGCTGCAGTTTACTACAGTACACATGTAACAGTTGTAAATATGCAGTAGTGTTTAGTGTTAAATAATTATGTTTAAATCATTTAGTACAATCACACAAATACTGCGGAACCTCCAAAATTAAGTCACTGTATTATTCTTTCATATTGTGTCCTTCACGTTTTCCTCTGCCCTTTTTGTAAATGTTCCACGAGAGAAGAGTCGGTGTGAGGAAAGAAACCATTGAATAACGACTGATTTGTGATATTGTAACTTCTATGCATGCTTCTACGTAACATTAAGCTGTCTTTTGCTCTTTCTGCTGTAACAACGTAAATGTACCCTCTGTGGGACCAATACATGGATTCTGATTCTGTTGGATATTGTCAGGTACGTTTTCCTGTGCCATTTTTGTGAATGTTCCACGAGAGAAGAGTCGGTGTCAGGAAAGAAACAACTGAATAACGACTGATTTTGTTGGATATTGTCAGGTACGTTCTTTGTCTTTTGTAAATGTTCCATGAGAGACGAGTCGAATAACTTTGAATAACGACTGATTTGTTGTATATTGTCAGTGAATAAACGGAGATCGCCTCGGGTCTCAAACATGAATATAACACAACGCAGAGACCGCGTAGCGACACCGGTTACACATCATCTGAAGGTCATGACCCCCAAAATGTGACGACCAGCCATGTGAGGCAGAAAACTAACACCAGTGAGGACACAGAGGCGGTCACGACGAGCCGCTGGAAGGAGCACGGCGTCTGGAGAGTTTTATTTTGATCAGACGTCGTTGGCACAGACTCGAGGGTTTTGATCGTGGACCAGCGTGACTCGGCAGAGAGTGATTGTCAGGACGGAGGTTTCTTAGGTTTCCTCATCTTCTTCAGCTTCTCTTGCCTCACTGTCTCTCCTTCGAGGGACGACAGCTCTGAGATCCTGTGGAAGAACGAGCGAGAGGCTCCGAGCACCGGGTCGGGGTAAGAAGGACCTGAGAGGAGAAGAATAATTAGGATCTATAATTCAACAAATCATTACAAAACAATCTGCTATATAACATGTTAGGGGTGGGAATCACCGTATAAGCCACAATACGATACTTAAGCCACAATACTATCGCGATACTTAAGCCACAATACGATACTTAAGCCATGATACTTAAGCCATGATACTATCGCAATACTTAAGCCACAATACAATACTTAAGCCATGATACTATCGTGATACTTAAGCCACAATACGATACTTAAGCCACGATACTATCGCGATACTTAAGCCACAATACGATACTTAAGCCATGATACTTAAGCCATGATACTTAAGCCACAATACGATACTTAAGCCATGATACTTAAGCCATGATACTTAAGCCATGATACTATCACGATACTTAAGCCACAATACGATACTTAAGCCATGATACTATCGCGATACTTAAGCCACAATACTATCACGATACTTAAGCCACAATACAATACTTAAGCCATGATACTATCGCGATACTTAAGCCACAATATGATACTATCACGATACTTAAGCCACAATACAATACTTAAGCCATGATACTTAAGCCATGATACTATTGCGATACTTAAGCCACAATACGATACTATCACGATACTTAAGCCACAATACGATACTATCACAATACTTAAGCCACAATACGATACTTAAGCCATGATACTATCGCGATACTTAAGCCACAATACAATACTTAAGCCATGATACTATCACGATACTTAAGCCACAATCTGATACTTAAGCCATGATACTATCGCGATACTTAGGCCACAATACGATACTATCACGATACTTAAGCCACAATACGATACTATCGCGATACTTAAGCCTCGATACGATAGTATTGCGATTCTACGATATGCTAAATATTGCTATACAATATATTTATATCTTTGTTTTTCATGAAAACAAGAAAAAGCTCAGCACCATCTAGTGGATTGAAAAAGCAATTGTTACCAGATATTTGACCATTTTAAGTCTTTTAAAAGTATGTGTTTTTTTTAATAAATGTTTACATGGACTGGCCCCCCCCTCCCTTAGAGGTTATTCACACACATGCTCTCCAGTACAGGTTAGCTCTGAGTGTTAGCGATGCTAATGTAAACACCGACCATATTACGTCCAAAACAGTCGGGCATTGTTTCTGATAGCAACGTTTCTGATTGGGCCGTGGGTCCACATTTCAGATATTACGTCATATCGGACGCAAATCTGGATCAGCTCCGTTGTTCCCCGTTTTTAGAGATTTGGTTACGTAGGAAAAGAGAGAGGGTTTTATTTTCTGACGCTGCGTGAGTTCCCTGACACACCGGGGACACATAATTATGTATATAAGACATCAAAAAGTGCATTTTGCATGATAGGTCCCTTTAAGGTGTTCGGGAGATATCACATTCACAAGAATTCTACACAACCCCAAAACCCCATGGAAAATATCATAAACCACAAACAACAAGGGACCATGGAGGGGAGGCTAACGAGTTTTGGGATCCATGAGTATTGTTTAAAGAAGAACATCGGTAAAACTACCATGTTGCTGCCAATTACTCAACATAATAAACACCTGAGCAGGTTGAAGGTTAGATCGCTACACACACAGACCTTCACAATCAAAGCATGAACATATTGAACTCACTCTTCTGATTGTCTTTGCTGTGCAGCAGGCTGTAGGTTGGATAGTTCACCTTGGGCCTGCAGAGGGAGAGCAGAGGAGGCTTGAGTGAGAGAGAAACATCGATTAGTTTCTATCTGATGGAGTTAAAAAGGCAGAATGACCTGCTGAGTTTGCAGCTCTCCACTGAGAAGGAGTTCCTGCCGCTGAGGATCAGAGAGGAGGGGAGGACGAGAGCTGGAGAGGAGGGGAGGACGAGAGCTGGAGAGGAGGTCAGGTCGTACCTCGGAGCGTAGCTGAGGAACGAGGAGAGGACGTTATTTAATGTGTTAACAACAGATACATTCATTTCCTATCTTAAAGGTAGGGTAGGTAATTCACTTCAGAAACACTTTTTGTTATATTCCATGGAATGCTCTTAACATCCCGAAAGCAATGAATACATGAAGTGCTTTGACAATAAATCAATAAATACAAAAAAAATGTCATCTGTGGAAGCCGTGGCGCTGTAAAAAGCACGACCAATCATCTGAGCCGGCTAAAGTAACTGGATGGCCTACCTGCCTGTCAGCCTTCCATCTGTGCACAAACTTATCTCGTGCCTTCATTGGTCATGTGCGCGTTCGTGTGTGTTGGAGGAGGGGCTCTGTGAGGAAGTCTGAAGGAAGGGGCAGATTTTTTTCGGCTGCGTATTTTCAAATTCTAGCGCACTCGAGCTGGTTTCTCCATTCTTACCTACCCTACCTTTAATGTTCAAATACTAGGGATTTACTTTGATGTTATGGCGAATTTAGATTAGATTCCTTTAATTGTCACGACAGCGAAATTCCCAAAGGTGCAATCACATAGCAGACAGTATAAGTATCATTTTGACAATACATAATATATAAAGTGACTATAAATTGTACCTGGAATTATGTAAACATAGTGAAAACATAACAGAGCAAGTATTGCAAAAATCAAGAAGCGTACATTTAGAATAGAGGAAACAAGAAATACATTGTGAAATAAATCAAATAATTATTTGCACAATAAAAATGTAGAACAGAAATAAAAAGAACACTATAAAAATACCTTAAAACATGCACAAAATATCTGTAAATAAATGCAGAACAAGAACACACTACTGTTTTTGTTGTTGTTTATCTTGTGTAGCACTAATGGACTTGTACGACTGAGGTATAGAAAGATTATGCAGCATAGATTGAACCCCAAATACTTGTGTTAATGTAACTAATATAGAAAGTCAACATTAGTTCAATTTTGCTTCAAAAAGACCCACTCATTGCATGTGAAAAGACAAGGTGTAAGTTCTCTCTCTCTCTCTCTCTCTCTCTCTCTCTCTCTCTCTCTCTCTCTCTCTCTCTCTCTCTCTCTCTCTATGTTAACGTGAAGGCAGCGTGACATCAAACTAAACTGTTCCCACAACAACAAAGGAGTGATATTAATAAATGATAACGATCTCATCATGATTTAGCTATAATCAAGCGTGCCGTGTTAACAGAATACTAAACATTAAAGCTGGGGATCTTCAGATTGTGACAGACAAATGATGCTTGTCAAAACATGAATAGGTCTGCTCTTTCCCTCGGTACATATTCCTGTCATTTGTGAGACAACGACTCGGTGTAATTACTGCAATGTGTGCAGCTGTCTGCAGAACTAGAGTGTGAATCTTGCAGAGGTTACCCCAGGGTGAAGGGCCGCCCCCCCCGGCTGTGGGAGAGCCCTTTGGAGAGGCTGAAGGGATGCAGGGATCCTCTCTGCAGCGGGGGGACCACCGTGCGGGTCCTCTGCAGCGGGGGGACCACCGTGCGGGTCCTCTCCGGCTGAACACCTGAAGAGAAATACATTCAGACAGTCAGAACCACAGGTGGGAAGTAGTGGAGTGCAAATACTTCGTTACTGTACTTAAGTACATTTTTCTGGTATCAGTACTTTACTCCACTACTTATTTTTCTGACAACTTCTTACATGTTGAACACAAATACCTGTACTTTCTACTTCTTACATGTTGAACCCAAATACCTGTACTTTCTACTTCTTACATGTTGAACCCAAATACCTGTACTTTCTACTTCTTACATGTTGAACTCAAATACCTGTACTTTCTACTTCTTACATGTTGAACCCAAATACCTGTACTTTCTACTTCTTACATGTTGAACCCAAATACCTGTACTTTCTACTTCTTACATGTTGAACACAAATACCTGTACTTTCTACTTCTTACATGTTGAACACAAATACCTGTACTTTCTACTTCTTACATGTTGAACACAAATACCTGTACTTTCTACTTCTTACATGTTGAACTCAAATACCTGTACTTTCTACTTCTTACATGTTGAACACAAATACCTGTACTTTCTACTTCTTACATGTTGAACCCAAATACCTGTACTTTCTACTTCTTACATGTTGAACCCAAATACCTGTACTTTCTACTTCTTACATGTTGAACCCAAATACCTGTACTTTCTACTTCTTACATGTTGAACCCAAATACCTGTACTTTCTACTTCTTACATGTTGAACTCAAATACCTGTACTTTCTACTTCTTACATGTTGAACACAAATACCTGTACTTTCTACTTCTCACATGTTGAACACAAATACCTGTACTTTCTACTTCTTACATGTTGAACTCAAATACCTGTACTTTCTACTTCTTACATGTTGAACCCAAATACCTGTACTTTCTACTTCTTACATGTTGAACACAAATACCTGTACTTTCTACTTCTTACATGTTGAACACAAATACCTGTACTTTCTACTTCTCTCATTTCCCAAACAGCTGGTTCCTTTAGTCTGAATGTGTGTTTGGTGGCGTGATCATTATTCTTTAGAGTCATTGCGTGCCTATTGATTTGAACACGATCCGTGTATCCATCATTTCCTGGTCTTCTCTAAAGAAGAGGGACCAATGGAAACGTTGTCATGTTGCCGTTGTTCAGCATGGAAACATTCATTAGCTAACATTGACATTATTGTTTTATTAATATAAAGGGAGGTCAGGTACTCTTTAAAACAGCTGCTAGTTATGGGTACTTTTTACTGAAGTACACTTCAAAGCCTCTTTACTTTGACTTGAGTAAAGAAGTTTAGTCAGTACTTCTACTTTCACCAGAGTATTTTTAAACACGAGTATCTGTACTTCTACTTGAGTAAAGGATGTGTGTACTTTTGCCATCTCTGGTCAGAACTCACATCTAGTATGAAGACAAAAGGATATTTTGAAGCATAAAGGGAGTAAACGGTATGTAGACTACCAATATACAACGATACAGAGTGTAAAAATGTGCAATAATTGTCTAAATAAAACTTCTTTTTTTTTAAATGTATAAATGTTATAACTGGCTTTTTCTTTTTTTAACACTTTATTTATTGGTTTGTCCCACACATAACAAATGCAGGATGACAAAACAATAATGATAATAACATAAAAAGACCATTCCAGTAATAGCAATGAAACAAATAAACCAAAATACACAATGACATGATAAGACAGAAACAGAAAACCCCTAAAAAAAACGGTCTCTTTCAATATGTATGTTCGCTTACTTTGGATTTGAGTTTTATTAAGATGTCCTCTTTATAAATGTGTCTACTCTTTCTATCTGTCCCTTTGCTGTAACGCTGTCAATGTCACCGCTGTTTGACCAATAAAGGTTTTTCTGATTTGGCTAATATCTAGCTTTCATTAATACTGTTCAGTATAAAAGTACCACTGGCCGTCACTGACGACACATTATTTATATGATTACAACTCCACCTACTGGCTGTTCAGGAAAACGCCTCAAACTCTCACTGTGTAATTAAACATCCTAAACTCTGTAATAATGACTCGTCTTATTCTGAAAATCTTACATTGTTTTTCGAACAGGAAGTGTCTCCCGGTGATGTCATTGTCCTCTCGAGCTGAGTGAGGGGACCTAGAGGAGGAAGAGAAATAATAAATATCAGCACGCATGGAGAAGTGTAAATACCACCCAGAATAATTACACACACAGTTCACAATATGTGTCTGTTATCAAGTGTATCACAAGAAAGGCTGCAGGGCCTCCAAGCTTGTGTTTAAAGGAGACCAACGAGAAAGAGACTCAGAATGACCACTAAGAGACAGATATAGACTTAACGGCTAAATGAAATGCACACAATGACGATACAGAGATGCAGAAGGACTACACAAAGAAGAGAAAACCATCACAGACAAAAGGTAGTCTTGACAAATTACAGTAGTTTTTTAAAACAAGTATTTCAAATGTAATAAAAAGACCAAATACAACTTTAAGGGACAAAGAAAGGGTGTGTCTGCTGTTTACAGACTAGCATTCATTTGTGAAAGGGATTTAAAGATATTAGATATTAGGAAACCATTGATAAAAAAAAAACACTGGATTTTCAATAGAAATATTAACATTAAATAGAGGCAACAAGGCATGTTTTAGCAAAGATAATACATTGAACTACAGGATATTTCCTGTGTATATCTTTGCTAAAACAAACCCTTTAAGTGTAACTACTCTCAATCAATGCTAATGTTAGCTTTGACCTCAGGAAACAAGGTTAGAAACTCACCTTCCGACCATGAAGCCCCCGCTCCAGGTGTTCCAGTCCCGGGACCCTGCAACCAGGAGTACAGGTTAATATATCACAAAGTGGAAGAAGTACTCAGATATTTACTTAAGAAAAAGTAGCAAAACTACAGGTATAAATACTCAATTACAAGTAAAAGTCCTGCATTGAAAAGTATGTGTTCATTACTTCAATGTTGCACTGGTTAAGTGGGTTTGATTTGAATTGCTTTATACACTAACTATAATATATATAATAATGGGTGTTGATTTATATTTTGTATTAATAACCGTAATATGTAAAATAAAAGTGGTGCAGTGAAAGTACAACATTGCATAATGTGAAACTAATTAAGTAAATGACAAATACTGCAATACTCAGATCTTGTACTTGAGTAAAAGTAGAAGTATTCAGATCTTGTACTTGAGTAAAAGTAGAAGTACTCATATCTTGTACTTGAGAAAAAGTAGAAGTACTCAGATCTTGTACTTGAGTAAAAGTAGAAGTACTCAGATCTTGTACTTGAGTAAAAGTAGAAGTAGGCCTACTAAGTCAGATATTGTACTTGAGTAAAAGTAGAAGTACTCAGATCTTATAATTGAGTAAAAGTAGAAGTACTCAGATCTTGTACTTGAGTAAAAGTAGAAGTACCCAGATCTTGTACTTGAGTAAAAGTACTCAGATCTTGTAAATGAGTAAAAGTAGAAGTACCCAGATCTTGTAATTGAGTAAGAGTAGAACTATACTCAGATCTTGTACTTGAGTAAAAGTAGAACTAGGAATACTCGAATTAAGTGGAGTACTTGAGTAAATGTATTTAAGGTAACATTACCCGCCCTCATGTCCCACATTAAGCTAGCGTCATGTATAGAAACACAGCATTACTCACTGCTCAGAGGCTGGATGAGAGGCAGTTTCGTCCGTATGTTTCCTACCCCCCTCCCGGAGCTCCTGTATGCCGAACATGGAGCCTCAAGGCCGGGGTGGCTGCAGCTCGAACCCCGGTCCGATGTCAGAGCCTTATTAGCAGTGGGTAGTAGCGACGCGTTTACCTGGAAGGTCATCATGCTGCAGCGGCCTCGCATCACCTGTATTATCACCGGTTATGGATGAACACACACACGCACCTGCTGGGGGGCATTTTTAAAAAATTCATAAAAAGGACCGTTAGCTGGGGCTTAGCATCCCGAGCTGCGATGCTAGCTTTAACCGAGTCACTGCGTCACCATGACAACAGGCTGCAGGAAGACCGTTACTAATCATATATTAACGGTTTTTATTAATTTGCTTCTTAATTAAACGGTTTCTCATAAACTGTTTTCATTGATCAATTCTTAAGTTAACGGTTAAAATGTTAAACTTAATCATAATGTATTAACGTTTATTTATCTAATTTTCGCATACAGTTCATGTTATACAAATATCTTCATTAAATATCTTGTTTATTATTTCTATTTGAATTGCTTTCTTACTAGATGTTTATACACATTCTTATTTATCCTTTATTTCATTAGATGGTTTAAAAAAGTCATCAAACTCATCAATAGTAGCAGAAAATGGAATCTGAAAAGTATAACTTTTACTTAAAACAGCACATATTTACTGTAAGTACTTCACCCTTTAGTAGTTGGCATTCCCTCAATACTGGAGGACAATCTTATATTAGTTAACTCTTGTAAGGTTATGGGATGTTAAAGTACTAAGAAAACAATTTAAAATCTAACCATACAAGGATAACTTTCCAGTGAGTCTTCAGTACTAACGTTTTCAATAAGGGTCCTTAGTTTTCCCCAGATAGTCTTATTGCTTTACAACAGTGACGTGCTCCATTTCTAACTGACCTTTTGTCATTTTATGTCAAAATTGGTGACAACTGAATCCAACATCACTGCTAAAACCAACTATATGAACTAAGTGGAAAAAGATACCTTGCTTTTAACCAAAATATAGTAGATCACACACATTTCTGAATCAAAGTGCACATCAGATATTAATGACAGAAACAAGACTTTTTTTTTTCTCTCCAAGATTTTTTATTGTACATTTTGAGTCCTTTGCAAACCTGAAACAGACAAAAGGAGAAACTGTTATCGATGTGATTTCTTACCAGATGCAAAACACTCGTAAAGTATCTTCAATATTAAATCTATGCTTCTTCTAAACTCATGTTTCACACGGGTATCATTTTGTCAAAGGCGGCTTTTTCCAATAAAGACAAGCAATGCTAAACTCAATCTAAAGCAAGGTCACATTAACAAAACTTAAATATATAATGCCTATTTGGATCTAATTCTGCAGACTAAAGCACATGTGGCAGAGACACGGAGGGCTTAGATGTGGTTTCAGACATATTGGCTTAAATACAACTGGTTTTCACCACAGTCGATAAGATGGGGAAAAAAGATTGTGCATCATTAACCACACCTATAAGCCATGTATCCTCTGCAGATCTTTAGAGTTAAAAGTCGCTGCCACTCACCATGAGTCTAGTTCATCCTCCGGATCTGAAACAGACAAAGAGAAACTGTTATTGACGGGACCAAGTGATTTCTTACCAGATGCAAAACACCCGTAAAGTATCTTCAATATTAAGGGTGCATTCACACCTAATAGTCCGTTTTCTGGTGCGCACCAGACCACAGTTTGTTACATTGTTACACAAGTCATGTGCACGGAAATGCAGTTCAACCATTGGTCAGACATTAAGGGGTAAAAATGCAACTCCCGGCAATTTCTACCGGAGCCTCCGCCGTGGAGCATCGGCACTTTCGGCAGGTTATTCTCATGCTGCTGTTAATCTGGAGATCAACAGACTCTAGCGGCCCGCGCATATGATTATATAATCAGACAACGTCCGTTAAAAAACATTATAACACATAATGAGACGTTCTGCAGTCAGGAGGGCGTTTCACCGACGACAGGTGTTCTTACTTTTATGTAGCTGACTGAGCATTTTTACTTTACACGACACTGTTCAACACTTCATTCTGCTTCACTCTTTAACTAAACAACCGCGGATGTCTTGAAAGACTCTTTCGCTAAAGATTTTGAAGATATCCCCGTTCTTGTGACACGTAAATACTACGCTTCCTATGTTTTGGTGCGGACTGCGTTCACACCAGCAATGAACCGCTCCAGAGTTCACTAGCAAGCACTCCGAGACCACCTATTTTAGCGGACCAGGGTCCGGTTGTTTAGTTCACTTCAGAGGTCTCGGATTGTGTTCACACCGACCCAAATGAACCGCACCAAGCGGCTAAACGCACCAGGGTTCGATTCAACCGGACTATACAAGGCTGGTGTGAACGCACCCTTAATCTATGCTTCTTCTAAAGAACTCGTTTCTCACACGGGTATTGTTTTGTCAAAGGCTGCTTTTTCCAATAAAGACAAGCAATGCTAAACTCAATCTAAAGCGATGTCACATTAACAAAACTTAAAATATTTAATTGGATCTATTTCTGCCCTCGTTACTTCTTCCCTGCAGACTAAATCACATGTGGCAGAGGATTCTAACACGGAGGGCTTAGATGTGGTTTCAGACATATTGGCTTAAATACAACTGGTTTTCACCACAGTCGATAAGATGGGGAAAAAAGATTGTGCATCATTAACCACACCTATGAGCCATGTATCCTCTGCAGATCTTTAGAGTTAAAAGTCGCTGCCACTCACCATGAGTCTAGTTCATCCTCCGGATCTGAAACAGACAAAGAGAAACTGTTATTGACGGGACCAAGTGATTTCTTACCAGATGCAAAACACTCGTAAAGTATCTTCAATATTAAATCTATGCTTCTTCTAAAGAACTCGTTTTTCACACGGGTATTGTTTTGTCAAAGGCGGCTTTTTCCAATAAAGACAAGCAATGCTAAACTCAATCTAAAGCGATGTCATATTAACAAAACTTAAAATATTTAATTGGATCTATTTCTGCAGACTAAAGCGCATGTGGCAGAGGATTCTAACACGGATGGCTTAGATGTGGTTTCAGACATATTGGCTTAAATACAACTGGTTTTCACCACAGTCGATAAGATGGGGAAAAAAGATTGTGCATCATTAACCACACCTATAAGCCATGTATCAGATCTTTAGAGTCGCTGCCACTCACCATGAGTCTAGTTCATCCTCCGGATCATTCTGTTGATCTGGTCCTCCCTGTTGCCAGCGTCTCCTCCCTCCACAAAGTGAGTGGTCTTCTTGTTCATGCCGCCGCGGGGAGATGACAGTTTGAAGGGCCACAGGAAGTTGTTGGCGGGCTTGAAGTTCTTGCCAACTGTATAAATCTCGTGGATGAGATCCTCCACGCAGATGATGCCGTATTTGCCTGGAGAGCAAAAAAGATAGTGTTTAGGAAACCATACAACTGTTGCTACCACTTTATAAAACACGTCATATATCAGTAAAGGAAAAAGGGATCACACACTGGTGTTGAGAAATCAGTGTAGGAAATAGTTGATGTGTCAAATGTTAATTGAGACAAGTGCAAAATGGTATATCTCAGAACTTTGACTTCACTGGTCAGAATAGTTAAAAACTGGAGTTTCGTTTCTTAACATCTCGAACCTCTACCAAGTAATTTTCCAAGTTCAACGTCTCACTTAAAGCTCAACATACATTTTAGCTTTTAAAGTTACAATTAGTACACGTTTCTTGGATGTGTAAAAAGTCTGCTACCAACGAAAATAATATATTCTAGAGGTAAAAAAAATCACTGTTCGACTGACATGTGGTTTCAGACAAACTGGCTTAGTCTCAGTTTTTCTCACCATGGTCGATAAGACGGGGAAAAAATTGTACATCATTAACCACATGTTGCAGAAGACCTCGAGTTAACAGCCATTTGATAAAGTAGTGACAATGTTTCTGCAGAATAACACTACCTTGTTCAACGCGTAATATATCAAAAAGGCCCAGAGAAGCACGACTTGTTCCAAATTAATATAATAATACGTTTTGCATACCGAGAGCCTTCTCCACCAGAGCGTTGTCGGTGAGGGCGATGCGCTGTTTCCTCATCCTGCCATGACCACGTTTGTAGATGAGCTCACGCACAGACTTCAGGTTGGGGTATCTGAGGGGAACAACGGGTCATAAAATGGTTATTAAATGAACTCTGGTTAAATCTGAACAATGTTGTTGACAATGAGTGTCGACGATCTATTGCAATACAAAAAAAGATAGTTTTTTGCATTCATACCATGGAAAACCAGTGCAGAAGCACCTCTGACTAAAAGCAGCTAATGAGCAACTGCAAAGATAGTTTGGCTTATTATCTTTCCCATATCAAAGTACACAATAGTGTCTGATCAGCCAATTACGTGGTAGTGCAACACCTTTACACAGAAATCTGAATGAACTCTAAAATAGCGGCATACCAGAACATCTGCAGTCTAGTGTTTCATCAGAATATGTCATAGTTTGGATACAACTGTTTAAATCTACAGCGAATAACGCCAAGAGTTACACAAAAGCACGAAGAGGGTACTTTGGGTTGCCTCTAATCAGCCAATAATAGCTATTGTCTATTTCTCACCCAACACGTGAATTACTGTAACCCAAATCTAGCACAAAGTAGTACATATTACTATCTTGGAATGTGGTTTCAGACAAACTGGCTTAGTTTCAGTAGGTAATCACCATAGTCGATAAGATGGGGAAAAAAGTTGAGCATCATTAACCACATTCCAGATATAAAGCCACTATCGCAGAGCAGGGTTTCCGCTAGGATTTTTTATCGCCGGTCAAATGTCCGGAAAGAATTCATTTTACCGGACAAATTTGAAACTTACCGGTCATGTTTCAATAATAAAAATTGTGTAGCAGAGTTTCCGTTAGCAGGTAATTACCGGACTAGGACCGGATATACTGATGTTTAAAACTCAGTTAATGAGTCATTTTTGTATTGCTTCAGTTTATAATCGTAACCGATCTAAAAATTCAGATTCATTTTCCAATAAATGGCGCGCTACAACAAACAACATAATTATTACATTCAAAGAAACTACTTGAAGTTTGAATAATAACACGGGAGAAACGGAGCCTCTCTTTTCCCCTCTCTCCTGACAGCCCATCAGTTTCTCATGCAGCGCTAAACAGTGGGCGGGGCTTCAGGTGATAATGCAGCAGCTGATCTGATCTCTCTCCAGGTTACATGCGTTTGTCCATATCGATCAGATCCAGCTCTCCTGATCGGCCTTTATAGAGATCACCGATCAAACTATTAAGAGTGAATATCGGCCGATAATGATGGGTGGCCAATCGATCGGAGCATTGTACATTTTGACCGGCAGGTTTTTAATTTACCGGTTTTCATTACATTTTACCAGCTAAAAACCGGTAATTACCGGCCAACGGAAACCCTGTCGCAGAGTTAATATTGGGACACATTTCCATGAAGTTCTTACCCCCAGGCGATGTAGGGCTCGGCGATCCTCAGCATGTTGATGGAGGCTTTGTTCAGCCTGACGAAGACACCGTTGAAGATCTGGCGAAGACGCATCAGCTGCAGAACCTTGCGGACCTTGGGGGCGACACCGTTGATACTGGGGGGGACGAGGATAATGATTAGCTTATAGCTTAGCGTGAAGATGCAGCTTTCTCGTTTTTGAGATTTGTGGTTTCAGACAAACTGGCTTAATATACAAAGCTTTATCAGCATAGTCGATAAGTCGGGGAAAGAGTGGTCATCACTAAACACAGCAGACAGTACACTTGCATGGATTACTACATTTAGAGAATGAAAAGGCCTTCAGAACAGAAGCAATTCATTACCACCTAAACATTTACTTGTGCCGTCTCGAGGCTCAAACGTTTATCCAGAGGCTATAATAACTGATTATATGAAGTCTTAGTACTTGCTGTACCCTACAGTATTTTCAGTTGGTGTATTTTGTACCAAAGTTACTTTACAATTAGCCTTCTCAATCCTTAATTGGGAAATGCCAGTATTCTGGCAACAGCTTGCGCTTCATGTCTTGTAGGAAACCTAGTAATCCATGTAAATGCTACCGATAGTTTCATACGACGGACACTACTCACCCTCTGATCCTCATGACAAAGGCGAGTTTGGGCTCCGCTGGCACGTAGAAGTTTCCCACTTTGCGAGCAGTGCGGCCCAGACGTACCTCACGTCTGTACATCGTCTTGTACTCCTTGTGGTACTTCTCGGCCCTCTTGTAGATCAAAGTCCTGGTCACTTTGCGGGCCTGAGAACACATTAGGAAACAACATGCTCTTTTAGTGCACTGTTCAGCTACAAGTCAACATATACACGGTGATGATTATTAGATCAGTGCATGTGGTTTCAGATAAACTGGCTTAGTTCTCAGTTTCTCTCACCATGGTCGATAAGACGGGGAAAAAATTGTGCATCATTAACCACATGTAGCACTATTCCTTAATCTAACAGCAACTTAAAAAGTAGGGATTCAGCTAACAACAATTAACACCTCAGAGAAAGCATACTTGTAACTTAAATAAGTGACTCCTCAGAAATACTTCTCAGTTACATCAGTAAACTTCTAGCATCACAGCAGGTCAATGAATTCAGGCCTTCAACATGTATACAAGTTATAACCAACACTTTAGGTGTTTGAAGGTATATAAGAGGAGGCTATGATAACAATGAATGCAGTACAGGTGGGAACTTTAAAAAACGACCCATTGAAACTAGGTATGTACTAGTTTGTAAGTGCATTGAAAATAAATACACAGGAACATCTAATCACAGCCTTAATGTTTTGTATGCTGGCTAAGTCATTTTGAATCAAAGGTGTTGGCCTACATCTTTTAGCATTTGTTCACCTGGTGGAGCTTCTTTGACTTCAAGGTAGATGGAAACATGTGCCATTAATGAACACTTAATAGGAGCTAAAACCTAAGGATAATTTGTCTACTTGCCCCTGAAAACTCCTATATGTACACTCCTCAATATAAGTACTTGTACAGACTTATTCAATGCTCTCATTAGCTATTTTAACAGTACACACACAAGATGTAAACGCTTTGAAGGTGTGGAGGAGGAATGCTATGCCAACAGTTAATGTGGGAACTTTAATGTGCCGTTGCATGATAGGATTGTTTGTACTGATTAGACTTGTAAACAAATAGGTCGATTGATTTAGTGCGAGTGCATTAAAGAGGGTTGCAAGAATACATAACCTTAATATTTTAAAGCTAGATGTATTTTCCCAAAAGGGGTTTCATACAAACGTTTCACCGGTTTGAGCTTTCTTTAGTGACTTTAAACAGCAGATGAGCAGACACGTGTGCCCTATTAAAAATACTGAACACTTAATAGTAAGAGCTAAAGCCATGAGGAGAATTGTTCTACTCGCCCCGGGAGACAGCATACATTACAATGACTGTTGCAGACTAATTCAATGCTAACATTTGCTCTCAGACAAACAGTTATACACCAGCATGCATCTTACCTTCTTCTCAGAAAGCATCTTCTTGATGCGAATGGCCTTCATGGTTGCAAAGGCCTTTCGCCTTTTCAAAAGGCTCTCAGGGACCGCCTGAACTTGTTTGCTGTTAAAGGAGATGCAAAACGTAAGAACAAAGCTCGAAACATGTTGACAAAAAGCAGGTAGTCTCAAACAAAGCTGAACTACTACAAAATAACAGCGTGTATATACCACTACTAGCTGCTAGCATGCTAACCGGTCAGTATTTACCGGCTCCCTGAAAACTAGCCGATGTGTAATGAAAACATTACAAGAGAGTTCAAGTCTACAACTCATTCCAGCAGTTAAATATTTAATTTGTTGTCCATTTTAGCATAAAACGAGCTACTTCTTGAGTCTTCACGTCCAGCCATGTTGGATTACTACCGCTGAACACAAGACTCAAAGAAGTCCTTTTAAAAACGTATAAAACCAACAATCCCAAACAATAATACACGGAGTACGTTGTGTGCTAACTAAACAAACTATATAATGTGTAAAATGTATAACGATGGTTATTTAAAGACAGGATTCGGGTAGATTGTAAGACGGCGGAAGACACTCACACTGAGTCCGCCATTGCGTCCACCAAGAAAAAGGAAAAATCTTCTGCGCATGTCCGCGTTAAAGGATTGAGGACCCCTGCGGGCTCTCCTTCCAGCTGCCTGACTAATATATTTATATCGCACACCATTTTTTGTTTATAAATAATTTAAACTAATCTATTTCTTAAATAATTAATATGACCATTCTTATGGTTAAAGGTGATATACATCTTAACAGATAGAGAAACGGAAAGCTCTCCTTAGTTTAGTTTATACATACAAAAATGATTTTTCTCACGGCTCAAACAAACATATTCTAGTAAAATAACAAGAAAGACAAGTACATTTTTTAAATTTATTACCCTTTTTTATTTTCAAGTACTTGCTCCTCTTGTTATATTTTACGCCTGGTAAACAAATTATAACTGTTCGTTTATATATTTAATTCAATATTTCGAAATGCATTATTTTATTTGTTGTGTAAGTGTTTCCTGCAAGATCGTGTATATTAAATTAAAAAAAAGAAACAACAAGGTTAGCTTCACGTCTTTTTTATCTTTTGATTAAAAATGTGGCACCAAGTTGACAAAGTGTTCTGTTAACCGGCCCTAAAATGTACAGGTCTCATATTTGTTTAGTTTGCATCGTACTATAAAATAGGGAGGCGTGTGGCGCAGTGGGTTGTGCGTTAGTGTTCGGATCAGGGGGTCCAACAGGTTCAAACCCCACTGCAGTCAGCATGTCGTTGTGTCCCTGAGACACTTCACCCCAAATTGCTCCTGTGGGGATTGTCCTCAGTATTGAGTATGTAAGTCGCTTTGGATAAAAGCGTCTAACAAGTGACGTGTAATGTAATGTAATGTAAAATGAGCTTTATTTGTACCTCTCCAGATGCCCCAAGTGAGTGCTTTGGTCATCACACGGGTTAATATATTTAAAAGATACAATAAGGTGCAAATATGATAACATAAAAATGAACAGCAATTATATACAAATACATACATTTATGACTACAGTTATATTGAAACACATATTGCATGCATTTTATTTATTTGTTTACATAATCTACTTCTGGCAACAATAATATGACCATTCTTGAGGCTAAAAGTAATATTCGTTGCAACAGATAAGGAAACGGAAAGCTCTCCTTAGTTTAGTTTATAAATTACACATTTAAATAATATTTATACTACAAAAAAGTATATTCTAGTAAAAAAAACAAGAAAGATTGTCTTTTTTTTAAATTTTGTTACCCTTTTTATTTCTCTTTAAAGGTCACCTATAATGCTATTTTTAGGCAATATAAGTCTCAGATATTTAAGAATATATATATAAAACATGTCTATGAAGTGTTTTGCTCAAAATACCAACAGATCACCCATTCTAGCCACGCCTCATATCCCTCTATTTCACTTCCTGTTTCAAAAGTGCTGATTTTGGGTATAAAGCTTTAAAAATAAAAAAATTGATAAAAAAAGAGGGGCGGAGCTCATGCGGGAGATTCTACCAGCAGATACTGCCGTGATGAAACGCCATATCATGGATTATCAAGGATTCTCTCTGAAACAGTATGGAGCTCAAAGGCTTTCTCTCTTGCCGGTTATACCACAAGGTGAGTTCCTTTTTACTTCCTGCTTCTTCACACACATGCTCTCCAGTACAGGTTAGCTCTGAGTGTTAGCGATGCTAATGTAAACACCGACCATATTACGTCCAAAACAGTCGGGCATTGTTTCTGATAGCAACGTTTCTGATAGGGCCGTGGGTCCACATTTCAGATATTACGTCATATCGGACGCAAATCTGGATCAGCTCCGTTGTTCCCCCGTTTTTAGAGATTTGGGTACGGAGGAAAAGAGAGAGGGTTTTATTTTCTGACGCTGCGTGTCATTTTGTCCGACTTGCTCTGGAGGCTCGCCTACATGAGACGTTGAAATCTCGCGGGACAAAGACGCCCGCAGCCTTGAGAGCGAGGCAAGGCGAGGCGGCGCAGTTCCTCTCCACGGGCTGCGGAAGCGAAATGCTTGATGGGAAACGACTCGCTGGGAAACGACTCGCTGGTATCTCGAGCTGAGCGCTCATTGGTGGTTTTTACCACGTGCTGCTGATGAAACTCTCCAATTGGCTGTTGTTTTGTGTCAGTTTTACGTCGCCACTTCCATTCACATTTTTCATCATTGTTCCACAATGTTTATCATCATGAAATTAATATCTATATATTTTATACTATACTTGCACTGCTTACCGTTTTCATTCTTTATATATATTAGCATATTCATACACACTGTTCATACTGCTCACAGGCTGATATCTAGTGTATTCATACACACTGTTCATACTGCTCACAGGCTGATATCTAGTGTATTCATACACACTGTTCATACTGCTCACAGGCTGATATCTAGTGTATTCATACCCCTCACTGTTTATTCATCATTCAATTCATTCTATATTTTATTCTGTCTATTGTGTACATTACTTTTCACTTCACTGCTTGTTGCACCTGGTTAGAAGCTAAACTGCATTTCGTTGTCTCAGTACCTGTAATATGTGCAATAACAATAAAGTTGAATCTAATCTTGAGCAGGAACAAATGTATTTACTTAGTACATATCTGACATTAACGATTAAACACATTTGTGCATTCTTTATAAATGCAAACCGAGTCAAGCCGACACCGGAGGTGGCGGTATGCACCTTAAAGTTGTTTGCAATCCGCCAAATAACCGAGAGAAGAAGAAGAAGAAGAAGAAGAAGAAGAAGAAGAAGAAGAACAAGCCGACTCCGAGCTGTCCGACTTCAGGCGAGCTTTTTGAGACCTCCCCCGGCTGCGATCGGCTATTCTCGTCTACTTTCGAGGCGAGCCGCAGCTCGTCTCAAACAAGCCGCCTCTTTTAGCGGCGAAAATGTGACGCGGTGATAGTGGAGTCTCGCAGCGCTGCGCCGCGGTTTTGGTCCGACCTCCTTCAGCGTCATAACCCACCGTGCGCGTTTCAGAAGCGGAGCCTCTTGCGTGCCGGCTCGCAGTTTTTGTTGATTTGGGCATATTTCCTGGACAGGCTACTTTGTGCACACAAAGTTAATAATAATTGTAATATTCCAGAATTATGATCAGTAGAAATGGTCATGGGACCTTTAATACTTGGTTCACATCACTCCTGTTCTGAAGTCTTTACACTGGCTTCCTGTGTGTCAAAGAATAGATTTCAAACAACCTGATCTCACCAGAATGCGTGACTCCACCACGACTCCTTAACACCGCATTGCGTGGTGGACAGTGGCGGCGCTAGGGGGTGGCTACTTGGGCTCAAGCCCCGGATGTTTTCTGAAAAGCCCCGGATGTTTCACTTAATTATTATTATTTTTTTTAAAACGTCTCGGGAGTAATGTGCAGTACCGGAGTCCACCAGAGAGGCAGCCGCTGCGGGACATTAGCCTGTGTACTGCATAGCCTGCCCTGAAGAAGAAGTGATCCTTCCTAGTGCCTGACGAGTTTTAAGCTAATAGCCTATACAGTTATGGATATTAGAAAGTTATTGTCATTGAAGCAGGCGCCACAAGCTGCAGCAGCAGCAGTATCAGCAGCTGACAACAATGTCATCACCAGCAGTGAAGAAATGGATGATGTTTCAGGCTTGTTAATCTAATGGTGATATCTGCACTCTGGCTGACTGAGTAAGAAGTGAAAAAGAGTGATGTAACGTTCATGTTATAGCTAGTAAACATGGAGTAACCACACTAAGTATACCCTTATATGTTAGTATGTATACAGAACATGACTAAAAATTATCCTAAGATGTAACGTGAACCCTTCATACCTCAGTCTACTTTTAAGACACTAAAATAACGTATTCCAATTTTTATTTTGTTTTCGCGCGTGGAATTATACCGGCTCTCGTTTCAGTACACATAACAACGGAACTGACAGGCAACCCTCTGAATCAGACTCCGATTGGCTGTGACTGCATCCACTCAGAATGTCCGATTCAGAAACGTGACTCTTACACTCTTTACATCACAAACAAAGATGGTGGATGAGAATAGATCTATAAAACGATAAGCAATGCCCCAGAATCAAGGTGAGACTATCCGCATCCTTTAAAACTCTACGCACATTTGTTTCACCTTAATAAGTAAACGACTATTTGAGTGAGTTAAGGCATTAGTTTGCTTCATTAAAGGGTGTTAATGAGTGTTCTCCAGTGCCTTTTGTCCGCTTTAAGGTGTTATTAAGGTAGGGTTATGTTGCTCTCAAAGTGCACCAGATTGATGTTTTCAACTTCAATATTTAAAAAAAAATCTTCCCGGGGGAGCATGCCCCCGGACCCCCGAGAGGAGGCGACGACCCCCCCACTTATAAAAAATAGCACTCCCCCCCAACCCAACGACTCCTGGGCTAAGCCCCGGATCTCCTACAATCCTAAATCCGCCACTGGTGGTGGACTCACGAACTTTGTTACATGTACGTATCTGCACCACGCAAACAACCCCAATGTAAAGTGAATGAGGCTCTTTTATCGTGGTGCACACACGCATTTCTACAACGTCCAGCAGTGAGCTTTTATTCTATAAAACGTTTTTAAAATCTACTTTATAGCTTGTAGTAACTCGCGGGAGGCTTCTTTTATTTTATTTGTATTCATAATCATTTTTATTTTTCGTCAGAATGCATTATGGTGCATTAGTTACGAATTTTTGTTCTCAAAAAACAGTGCATTGTGTGTAATACAACTGTGATTTTTATTAAATTAGTTAGTTTTTAAGGAAGGCCAGAGCTTCAGCTGTGTCAAATACATTGTTCCCTTTAGTTAACGTTTTTTAAAAGAACATTATATTCCGATTTGATCCTGTCCCCTTTATTGTATTACGGAGAGCAATGTGAGCATCCATTCCCATTGGATAACGGAGGATTTTACACCCGGAAGTAAGTATTCTCTTTACTGTCGATTGATTTTACAGTGCTATCTGCACTACTCATCAACTCAAACACACCAGATTATCCTTGTTGATTACACAACATTGATTGGTTTAAGTTGTGTGCAATGCTTTTGTAATTTTCCCCTTTGATTCGGAGAAACAAATATGTGTTCAGTTTAGGATGGCCGAAGACACTACACTGCCCAGAATCCTCAGCTATTGTTTCGCGTTGCCTCAAGCTCTGTGATTGGTTGACCTCCAACTGCATTCCATATGAAAAAAAACGTTTCGTAAAAGATAAATCATACTTTATTCAGCAGTGCTTGCTTTACTCTTTGAAAGTCATCACATGAATGCATTGTAAATATTACACATCTGTCGTAGTTCTTTATTTATCTCCAGAGATCTGGCCTCAAAATAGACCGGAAACTATTCTTTTACCGTTCTGTTTTAATTTCACAATAAAGTTAGTAGCAATAATTTGTTTTGATATTATTGTTTTTTATTAACTACTAGACCGCTGGGTCATGTTAAGACCATCTTTTCTGTGTTGCTGTGGGTTTTTCCATCGCTTTTGTTACAAATATCAAAACAATAACTAAATATATCCGTCGTAAACTAAACCAGAAACAGCAGTATATTTTATTTTGTTAACACTGTAAACTTGACAGCTTTTTAACCTATGTTTTTAACCCATACCTCCTACTGGTTAAAGCACGTTTACACGTTTAGAGTAATATTGAAATCTTGAAAAGGGATGTCCAAAATAGCAATTATATACAGTTTTTAATTAACTATTTGTAGAATAACGAGTAATGTATATACTTTATAGGGATCTGCAGATAAATATTTAGTCTTCTCAAGCACCAACAATCATTACATTACATTACATTGCATTTAGCTGACGCTTTTATCCAAAGCGACTTACAATAAGTGCGTTCGACCAACAAAATAGAAGCTTGAAGAAAACAGAATCATATAAGTACATCAGGTTTCATAGAGCCAAAACATTTCAAGTGCTACTCAACTGGCTTTAGATAAGCCAGTCCTCCAATCAAATATCTCTCCTGATTGTTGGCACTTGACAATCACCTTCCCTGAATTGTACTCAGGTGTAACTAAAGTCTGCTTTAAGGGTTGTTTATATTTCACATCATTAATCAGAATCTGTAAAGTAACTAAAATAAATGTAGTGGAGTAAAAATACCAGGTTAACCTTAAAGAAAGCCCTCAGGATTATAAAAGACCCCCATCACCCCAGCCACAAACTGTTCTGTCTGCTGCCATCTGGCACAACAGCTGCATTCTAGGAGAGGATGTGGCTGTTGTGGAGGACTATAGTACCTGGGAGTGCACTTATGGGCTGAACTGGAGGATCAACACTGACGCTGTGTACAAGAAGGGGATGAGCAGACTCTATTTTCTGAGGAAGCTGAGATCCTTCCACGTGTGCAGCAAGATGCTGGAGATCTTCTACCAGTCTGTTGTGGCTAGTGCTCTCTTCTTTGCTGCGGTCTGCTGGGGGGGCAGTATCAGAGCCGGTGACACCAGGATCAATAAACTGATCAGGAAAGCTGGGTCTGTCATCGGCATCAAGCTGGACCCCTTTGAAGCTGTGGTGGAGAGGAGGACACTGAACAGGCTGTTGTCCATCATGGATAACCCCACCCATCCTCTCCACCTGCAGCTGGACAGTCAACGGAGCTCCTTCTCCAACAGACTGCTGACAAGGACCGATACAGGAACACATTCCTGCCCACTGCAATAACTCTGTCCAATAAATCACCTCTGGCTGGAAGAGAACTCTCTGCTCCATAGTTTCTCTTGTAATGCAACCTTGCTGTACATTTTACACATAATCTGTTCAATATTTGATATTCCATATTCCATTGTCATATATTTTTGAATATGTATATTTGCATATATAATATCTACATGTATATTTTCTATTTCAACACGTATATTTTCTATTTTCTTTTTTTTCTATTCTTGTTTATTTGTGGTTTTGTTTTATTGTAAAATGCCTTGTCTTTTATGCTGCTGCAACAAAAACAATTTCCCAAATTGGGATCAATAAAGTACCATCTTATCTTATCTTATCTTACATCCGGACTAAAACCACCAGACTCAGGGACAGTTTCATCCCACATTAAACACCTGAACTTTGAAATAACATCCATAACATTCATCTGGCTGCTACTTAGAAATGATTTGTCTAATATATCATATTCCAATCACTTTAGACTCTTATTGCACTATTTCACTTTTTACTATTTTTTCTGTGTATCCGTTTTATTGTGTTGCACTGTTAGAGGAGCCTGTGACCTAAGGGGGGGGGGGGGGTAGGAGACGTTCGATTCCTGTTTTGAACAGTGTGCCGTCGATGGGTTTCATTCCATTTCAAGGTGCTGTTTGTCGCTCAGCGTAAACTTCGCGCACTGCCACTCCAACATCCAATCACAGAGCTTGAGGACTGATCACGGGGTTTGTCAAGCAAAGCACATGGTGTAGTCCCAAACGATAGCTGAGGATTCTGGGCAGTGTAGTGTCTTCGGCCATCCTAAACTGAACACATATTTGTTTCTCCGAATCGAAGGGGAAAATTACAAAAGCATCGCACACAATTTAAACCAATCAATGTTGTGTAATCAACAAGGATAATCTGGTGTGTTTGAGTTGATGAGTAGTGCAGATATCACTGTAAAATCAATCAACAGTAAAGAGAATACTTACTTCCGGGTGTAAAATCCTCCGTTATCCAATGGGAATGGATGCTCACATTGCTCTCCGTAATACAATAAAGGGGACAGGATCAAATCGGAATATAATGTTATTTTAAAAAACGTTAACTAAAGGGATCAATCTATTTGACACAGCTGAAGCTCTGGCCTTCCTTAAAAACTAACTAATTTAATAAAAATCACAGTTGTATTACACACAATGCACTGTTTTTTGAGAACAAAAATTCGTAACTAATGCACCATAATGCATTCTGACGAAAAATAAAAATGATTATGAATACAAATAAAATAAAAGAAGCCTCCCGCGAGTTACTACAAGCTATAAAGTAGATTTTAAAAACGTTTTATAGAATAAAAGCTCACTGCAGGACGTTGTAGAAATGCGTGTGTGCACCACGACAAAAGAGCCTCATTCACTTTACATTGGGGTTGTTTGCGTGGTGCAGACACGTACATGTAACAAAGTTCGTGAGTCATCCACGCAGTGGGTGTTAAGGAGTCGTGGTGGAGTCACGCATTCTGGTGAGATCAGGTTGATTTCAAAATACTGCTGGTGGTTTATAAAGCACTGAATGGTTTAGGCCCAAAATACATTTCTGACCTACTGCTAAATTATGAACCATCCAGATCTCTCAGGTCTTCAGGGACTGGTCAGCTTTCTGTCCTCAGAGTCAGAACTAAACATGGAGAAGCAGCGTTCAGTTATTATGCTCCAAATATCTGGAACAAACTCCCAGAAACCTGCAGGTCCGCTGCAACTCTGACTACTTTTAAATCCAGCAAGAAGACTTTTCTTTTTGTCGCTGCTTTTAATTGAACTATTCATATCTTAGACTGCACTGTAACTTTTATCACTGTATTTTTTCTTTTAATGTTTATTTTATTAGCTTTTCTTTTTAATGACTGATTTTAAATGCCATTTTCTTAATGTCTTTCATTTTTTGTAAAGCACTTTGAATTGCCTTGTGTTGAAAAGTGCTATATAAATAAACTTGCCTTGCCTTGCCTTGCTCCTCATGTTTTATTTTTTACGCCTGGTAAACAAATTATAACTGTTTGTTTATATATTATATATTTTATTATGTAAGTGTTTCCTGCAAGATCTTGTATATGAAATAAAAAATAGAAACAACAACAAGGTTAGCCTCACGACTTTTGTATCTTTTGTTAAAAAATGTGGCACCAAGTTGACACAGTGTTCTGTAAACCGGTCCGGAAATGCACGGTCTCGCAATGTGTTTGATTTGCATAGTACTATAAAATGAGCTGTATCTTCACCTCTCCAGATGCCACAGGTGAGTGTTGTGGTCGTCTCTCCGGCAGAGGGAGCCCCCACCTCACTCTGCAGAGCCGGGGATCACAGCTCGTCTCTGGGGAACTTTCATTCACTGATCCTCCGATCATCCGCTTCAGATGGCACTGTGATGCGCAGCTAGGTTATGCAAAGAAAAATGTGGTAGATTGAAGTTGAAGGACATAGGACACGAGGAACAATGCATTGGTCAAAAAAGCACACTACATTTGATTAAAAAGTACAGTTTGGTAAAATACTACTACAGGAATCATATATTTTTCCATTTTAGGCTTCCTTTATCTTCTGCACATATGTTAATATGCTCAATCAAATATCTTGCAGTCATATTTTACGAGCTTTTACACTAGAGAGCTAACGTATATTAAAAACAATTTAACTAACAATGCTTGCTCTTTATTATAAATAGGCATAATTTGCTTCTAATTGTGCACTAGGCTACGTTTTGCTGTAATTATACACATGAAATACATTGGGACCCCCTCCCCCTAAGACACTCCCACCAAACATCTCAAAGACTGCAAGACGTTGCACAGAAAGGGACATCACATTTTTACATTAAATGCACCTTATGTAACGTCCTTATAGGCCACCAGCTGTTTTTTTTTTAAATAATATTCATAATTATGTTTGTGTTATGAATAAAAACACCTTTATGCAGCAGGCTGTTCCACATAGAAACACATGCTACTATTGTCCAGCCTTTTTTTTTTTTTACGTGTGTCTGGTTACGTAGCCTGTTATCGATCTGCTTTCACTTTCCGCATTGAGCAGATCGCAATGCATCAGTGTCAGTTAATAGCTTTGATATGTGTTAATAGACCTATTTAAGTGTAGTATTGCGTGGAGAAAAAGGTGCTAAAATGACCAAAAGTGCGGGTATTCTTTAAAAAAACAACGATGGTTTTGCTTGGACGGACATTGACCTGGACTGTGATGTGGCCTGCATTTCTGTCTCGGTGGAAAAACTCGGTATGAGAATATACAATGTTCTTAAAATCCAAATTTTGATAATATAACTAATCAAAAAATAAGATTAAAATAAAAAATAGCTTAAAAAAAAAGGTATGCAATTGTCGTCTAAAGCCATATTTGAGCATTTTAATGTATTATAGGCTAAATGACTTTGTTTCATAATAAAAGTCAAAAGATAATTATAAATGCAGCAGTGGCTTACTCTCTAATCTTCCTCTGGGATGTTTCATTGAGGGGGGGGGGGGGGGCTCGCATCAGATGAGTGTTAGGTCAAATCTGCTGGGTTACATCACCTCTCAGTGTAATGCATGGAGCTTCATTGTGACTCTGAGTCTGCCTCCTATTGGGTGCTCGGTGATGGGAGGACTGGATAAATAGCAGGGGAGATGCTGGTGAGGATGAGATGAGGAGCAGCAGAGGAAGTGGGAGGATCGTGGCTCAAAAGTCAATGCAACTGGACTGCATCTCAACTCTCTCTCACTCCACACTTTCTACCTGTGCTGCAAGTTTTCAAACCGGCATCTGCTGCACTCAGGTTTAAAAGAAGAAGGACCCTTCATTCTCCGCCGCTTAATTGACTGCTTCCGACCAAGATGATGATCCTTATCGCTGAGTTCTTCGTGGTGATTCTCAAGGTGCTCTGGGCTTTTGTCACAGCCGGCTTTAGATGGGTGGTGCGACCAAAGGAGAAGAGTGTGGCCGGACAGGTGTGCGTAATCACCGGGGCTGGAAGTGGCCTCGGACGGCTCTTCGCCAAAGAGTTTGCCCGGAGAAGAGCCATCCTGGTGCTTTGGGACATTAACAGCCAGAGCAATGAGGAAACAGCCGAGATGGTGAGGCAGATTTACCACGAGCTGGACACTCCCATCACCAAAGACGGTAAGAAATGAAGATGTTATCAGTTTTTAAAGCATGTTCTGAGAGGTCGAATTGTGTTTGCAGTGTGGAAAATCATAGTAGTTATGGAAAAATATGACGGTGTGTGTTCAGTCTACAGATATACCACAAGTCTTAAACACTGTTAAAATCACCTTTTTTTTATTGCTCAAAATTCCTGAAAATCTTAATCCCTCTAAAACTCAAACATGTTCAGGGAAACTAGGTCAAATTCTTTTTGGCTTATGCAGTGTGGAAAACATATTTCAAGGATAGTATTATTTCTGTACACTGAACACACTGAAATGTTGCACACTGTCAGATTGTTAAAGCTAAACAAACTGTTAAAATTAGCTTTTATGTTGCTGAAAAGTGACTTCCTAATGCCTCTAAAATTCAATCATGTACGCACTCAGAAATCACCAACACTCCCTCATCTTAAACCCATGTAATGTCCCTAAAATGAAGCAGCCTGTTGAACACACTTTGTCCCCCTCTTTCCCCCTTCAGGACCTGTTGGAGGGGTCGAGGAGGTCCCCCCTTTCCAGCCGCAGGTCTACACCTATGTGTGTGATGTGGGGAAGCGTGAGCATGTGTACGCCACAGCTGACAAGGTGCGTCGAGACGTGGGAAACGTGGACATACTGATCAACAACGCCGGGCGTGGTCTCCGGACACCACCTCCTGGAGTGCCCTGATGAACTGATCGAGCGCACCATGGTGGTCAACTGCCACGCACACTTCTGGGTGAGCAAGATCAAGCATTTCTTTCAAGATTCAAGGCTTTTATTGTCATTTGTTCAAAATCTGAGGTCCCAGGCTCCTCCAACAGAACACAATAAAACAGATAATAGAAAATAGTGCAGAATAGTCGATATACAAGTAATTGGAATATTGATATAAGTTGCAAACAGATGAATGTTGTGGATGTTCTTTTAAATGTTCAGGTGTTTAACAGTCTTATGGCCAGTGGGTTAGGGTTAGGTGCATGCACACTTAACTGAAAAGAGGCAAAAAAAGCATGTTAAGTGTGGATTTAGAGTGCAAGGGTTGATCTAGCTGCAGTTTTCACGAGCATCATCAAATGAGATGCCACACTAATGTTTCCATTCATAAAACTGAAGACTCTCAGGTGTTACAGACAGTATTAAGACAGTGAAGCATTCCCTTGCTTTGAATGTAGTTTCATTCTGTCAGAGGAAAGTCATGAGTGTGTCTTTTTTAAAGTCTGGCATCGTGCAGACGCAGATCCCCGAGGTATGTCAGCCCGCGGAGATGTGCACAGATCTAACCTGCGTGATGGAGGTTGTGTGCGTGGGACGGATCTGTCAGCCACATTTTGTTGGCAGTGATTTGTTGTGTATCGGGTTCTGCTCTCTGGCGCTTGTTCAGTGTGAATACTTATCTGAGAGGCTACGTGGACTTGATGGAGTGAATGTGTTGCACTTTAGATAAGCATGTGCTGCAGTGTTAGTGCTATCGCATGTGTTTTTTAAAGGGTGTGGAAAGACTCTCAGCTCCATGGACTCCATTGAGAAGCCTTACTGATGGGACTTGATTGCTTAGCATTGAAGCGCCTCACATCATTGATTGCTTTACTCTGTCGGACACTTATTGTGATTAGGCACAAATTGGAAATGTGGGTCTGTACAGTCCATCTTTGTATTTGTTACGATTTGAGTGTGTCCTGAAGCAGATGATGATCCTCTATGATGTGAAGCCCCCTAATTGAGCGTGAAACTCTCTAGTGTTGTCAGGCAGGCAGGTTGTGTATTTCCTTTCATGCGCCTCTCTGCTGGCCATCTCCACGTTCTTTCACAGCCACGACTGGGAGTCAGGATCCAGTGGCAGATTTTGAATTTTTTAATGGGGGTCTGTGTTTGTGTTCTCCCATATTCTGTGGAGACTAGAGCGTGGTTTCTTTAAGGGGTCGGGAGTTGGGGGGGGTGGCAGATGAAAGGAGGACTTAATGAATGGCGACAGGCAGAATAGAGGATGTGGTTCATTAAAGACACAAGCTGGATGAATAGAGCTTAGACTAACAGGGACCTGTCCACTTTCCTCCCTTACACAAACACAGTACAGTTACTCAGTGCATTCAGGTGGCACGTTACACAAACCTTTTGATTCAGCTCCTCAACAAGAGGCTTTTGAAAGGGCTTAATTGTGGTTTATGACTCAACTAATACCCTCAGTTTAGAGCCAAGTCATACAAAGTTTGAAGTGTTTATTTAGGTGCACGCTGACAATGAAGGGATATGATAAAAGAAGGAGATGGATTCAAAGAGTCTTTCTACTTCATTTGTCTTCTTCTCAGTTATCTTTTCATGCTTCAGCGTCATTGAAGAGGTCTTTTCTTATTCAACAAGACATGAGAGTGGCGATGTCAACCCCCAAAACTGCTCAGCTTTCCTTAGAGACAATTATTAAACTTTCCCGCCCAGTTCTCAAGAGCAAAACAAGAAAGTTTACATTTGGTGGATAGTGTAGGAAAGGCATAGATAGGTGCGTGTGTGGACCCCACACTTCTTCTCTGACTCCTCCCAACCTGATTTTTGGAGGCAATGGGTGCAGCTGCATGCCAGCTCTACACACACACACACGCACACACACACACACACACACACACACACACACACACACACACACACACACACACACACACACCACACACACACACACACACAACACACACACACACACACACACACACACAGAGAGCTATGATTCAGCCCTTCTCTTCTTTTAGCTTTTAATGAGACGGGGTCATAACATTTAACTAGTTTGATGATGCTTTGATTAGTCCAGCTGGTGTTGTTTTTTTCTAGGACGGGGAATGTGCCTCGGTGAGTGTCACCACAGTTTGTGTTTGAGGATTAGAGTGTGTGTGTGTGTGTGTATTTAGGGGAATGAAAGGGAATCATCCCGTGCATCTTGAGCCGGTTACCCAACAGGTGGTTTTTGGCCACAATGAGCAGCAGCATCCTCTCTGGGTTACATGAGAGCAGCGAGCGCTCCACAGTGACATGGCGGGAAAAGAGCAGAGGAAACGAGGAAGGAAGGCAGTGGCTTCCCATCCACAGAGAGGCGAGAGGGTAATGGTAAGCTGCTGCTGACCCACTTTATCTGACAATTGCTTTCTTGTCTGCGGATCAGTTTGACAAGATGCCAGGCGACAGGAGCCAAGTTCTGCAGGCCGCATTCCTGCTGGAGCCGGAGAAAGGAGGCAGCCAGGCAGAAGGGTCCTACTTCACTGGTTTTATATGCCCCCCCCTCCCTTAGATTGGTGCACCTGTAGCCCTTGATACAGCGGGGACATGTTGGGTTTCTCCTGTACCTGTTCACATCTCAGGGAGGGGATAAAGGGGTAAAGAGAAGTCAGTTATTCCATCGCTTAGACGTGGATATCTTTAGAAAAGTTGGCATTTAGGAGCAAGATTTTAATTGGTTTAATCATTCTGAACTTCTAGTACATTCACACGTGGCTTTTATATCCTCGGAGCTATTGTTTCAAGAACATATCTTAAACGTGTGCGTTCAAACCAGAGAAAGACTTAATTTATGTTAAAAACCTTCAGAGAATTCTGACCGTAGCCTTTACAGTTTAGTTTAGTTTTCTATCATATTAAAGTGAAAATATTTGAGTTTGGGGACAAAATTCAGAGACTTTTAAAGACATATCTTGGACTTTGAGCATCTAGGGTGAACATTTTTCACTATTTTCAGAAGTTTTATAGACCAGTGGTTGATTGAAGTTGGAAAACAATAGTTAGATGGACCAAATGTACAGAAGCTCAGTGTGAACCAGTTACTTGAGTTGTTGGGGGCATACAGTGCAGACACTTCCTCCGCTGTGGTTGCTCTCAGGTAAACTGGACAGTTGTCTCACCATCAGGGGTCTGAGGCTTATGACCAGCATGGCCACCACAACAGGACCACTCTGCATCCATCCTCCTGTAAACGCAACCCACTCAAATTCCTCTGTGTTTTCGGATCAGACGAGCTCAGGCGTTTTCTCCCTCTCGTCCGGGGAGAAGTCAGCCCAATTAAATGGCCATCTGGTGCTACGAAAAGGCCAATATTTTGTTCATATTCCTGTTGGTCAGGCGCTCGCACTAATGCAGCCTGACACCCCAGCTGCAAGGAAGCTTTGTGTGGCTTAAATGCTCCTGGGGGCACGCACCAATTAGGGGTTGCAGCGGGCAGAAGCACCCGCACATAGGGCAAGGAGGCCCGGCTGTGTCAGCGGGTAATTTAGCGGAACAAGGGAGCGTTGAGACCCAATTACGGCCGCTCTGATGTAAGACACGAGCGCCTGGTTGCCTTCACACATTTTGTGTCTGAGAGGTCAGCAGGGGTCATACCCACATGCCAGAGCTGCCATGAGAAGCGGGACATCAGAGGAGGGTGGGAGCGTTTCACCATCATCCTTCCCTCCATCACTCCCAGTTATTTTTAGACCCAAATCGGCAGAATTGTCCAGTTGTATCTTGACTGTTGGCTCTGGCCGTGCAGCGCTGTGCCAGATCGAGTCATTCCCCGCTCTCTGAGTTTCTGTGGGAGTGGGAAACCTTTGGCTGCAGTCATTTATATTTATAAATATACGGGCATATCTGAAGTTAATGCTTCGTTTGCACGCAACATCCAGAGAACCTTCCTCAGCTTCTGCCCCAGGTTCTCCTCTCTTTGGGCCTCTCAGCATTTGATGACTTGAGTACGTTTTACAAATGTATTTCCTGAAAAAGTACAGATGTTTGGAGCCGAGTCAGATCAGTTATACTGTAGCTTGCAGTAGAAAAGCGGTGAAGTCATCGTGCTCCGTTTCTCTGCGTAGATCTGACGTACTCCGGTTCAATTCAGATGCAGAGAGGAAGGAGTCAGTCGGTCCGATGCAGTTAATCTCTGGTTGCAGTTTTAATGAGGCTGTTCCTCCCTGCCAGTGGTTTCATGGCTGTACTACCTGGTACCATGCTCCACATGTTTACTGAATCATTTCTCTGGCCGGGCCTGCACACTGTACAACCGATGAAACTGTTATGTGACCACACCATTATTGAAAACTAGGAATAAAACTGTCAAAGGTAATAACAAATGTTCACCTCAATTTTCCAGAACCCAAAGTGTATAAAAACTCACAATCTGTAGACGTTTACATATTGGTATTATTTAGAGCTGTAATGGCTCAGTTGATGATATTAAGGCCACATTTTCATGCAGAAAAAGCAGTTTCTAGCATCCCATGTTTCTCCTGTCTTTGTGATTAAAAGGTGTCATCAGTGACATTAGAAAGGGTGTTGCAGGCTTCATGCATTGTTCATCACTATGGCAGCACATCTGACCTGAATAGATGTCGCAGTGCGAGCAACAAAAGGCCTGCTGTTTGTTTGTGGACCTCCTGCGGGGAGAGTGATTGGTCAGTTCCTGTCGTTGCCGTCACATGTCACACCTGCTGATTGGCTCATGCGGAGTCCAAAGTTAGCAGACGGGCAGAATGAGGAATGGATCTGTAAGTTAATCAAGCGATAAGTCTCTGAATCTGCTCTGCTGGGCGGCTCCTCTCACCTCTGACGTGGATGAAGCCCTTTCATCGCTCAGCGCTCATCTGGCTGCCGATTGGTCCGCTGCTGATTGTGCTGAGAGACCAGAGGCTGGGTTTTATTGTTGTTGAGTGAACGGAGGCCTGTGATCGGCGTTGTCACCAAGTCTTTAGAGCCGGGCTCACCAGATCTGTGTGGGAAAAGAACAGATTGTACAGCAGCGAGCGTGCGCACACACACACACACACACACTCACACACACACACACACGTTTGTTCAGTGGATACCTGCAGAAAGGAAAACCCTCACACTTCCTTCAACATCCAATTCACACCTAGCACAAAGGAGAAAAGCTTTCAACTTCTTACATCCGCCAACAGATTGTGTTTCGGTTCAGTTTGTCTGCAGGATTACAGAAAAAAATGTAGGCTTGATATTCTTTAAACTTTGTGGAAGAGTGCAGCGTTGGCTAAGTTAGAACCTGGTTGATTTGGGAGCTTATCTGAATTACAGGGCGGATAAACGCATTAGTTTTACTTTGGATAACATTTGCTGGAAAGGGCATTTGTGCTGCATTCATGGGGTGTAAGAACAATAGGGGAAAGTTTACATGAAAAACAACTCAGAAAATTGTGTGATTTGGGGTGTACATAACATTTGCGAGGATCTATCAATCTAACACAAGGATCCAATAAAATGACGCAAAAGTCAAATGCTGATGCATAACAGTTTTAAGATGTGCCTTTAATTAGTAATTCTCAGTTTCCTCAATTCAATCCAAATGTACCTCCTCAATACAGATGTGTTATTCCACTTGTCAAATCAAATTGTAGTTGTGTTGATACAAACCTAACTGAGTTACGTTGATTGCCTGAATTTCGGCAGAGTCAGAGATATCAGCAAGTATTCTAACATTGTCCAAAAACCCCGACTATAAAATCATATTGTGATGAAACTTTTACGACCCTGCTGCTCTGTCGGATTATATTTTGTTGTGCATGTTATGAATTCTCATTCAGACGCGTCTCTGTGCATCACCATGGAGAAGAGGGGGAATAAGAGGGGATCAAAGGGCTTTGGCACAGACAAACTAACCTTCCTCTCCCTTCTGTCTCCCTCAGACCACCAAGGCGTTCCTCCCCAAGATGCTGGAGCTGAATCACGGCCACATTGTGACGGTTGCCAGCTCCCTGGGTTTATTCAGCACAGCTGGAGTGGAGGTTAGTCACACACACACACACACACACACACACACACACACACACACCACACACACACACACACCACACACACACACACACACACACACACACACACACACACACACACACACACACACACACACACACACACACACACACACACACAACACACACACACACACACACACACACACACACACACACACACACACACACACACATCCCGGCGTTCCCACCATCCAAAAACCAGAGCTTTTTCTGCAGAGCGAGGTCAGGCCCCCTTTCTCTAAGTTGTCCCCCCACCCGTTAAATTAAGGGACACAGATGAGCATTGGGGAGCCTCTTATAGATTTCAATCTGCAGCAGTGGGGGGGTGTGGGGCCCCTATTGGGCTCTGACAGCTCCCGAGGCAGCGAGACATCTTCATCACGGCTTTGTGAACAACGCTCAGTATTCAGCTCACAGCAGCGCCCGGAGGATAGTGTTTCCCTTCCTATAGTGTCCCCCTCCTGCTTGTCATTGTAATGCATATTAAAATATTAAGTGGAGTCATTCATCTCCATAAACGCAGTAAATTGTGGTTTTTATTTGGAGACTTCAGTGTCATTTTCAGACGGCCTCCAGGGACCGCGTTTGTTTTCATAGCTGCGCGTTTTGCTTTCCTTGTACGAACCATTCCTCATCAATGATTAAATCTGCCTTCAAAGGGACTTAGTCCGTTTTTCTGCAGCTATTATACTTCCTGGAAATGCCTCGGCTGTGTTTTCAGACATTAATTTCAGGGAACTAAAGCCTCGTGTGTCATGCGGGCGCAGTCAAATCTCTTTATCCTCCCCGCGTTTATCGACATGCATCTGTGTTTGCCTTAGAAAAAAAGATTATGTCCACGTCGGCGGACCACATCAAAACCTTCCAGCAGTCTCCTGATGCAGCGGGGAAGAATGCTAATGAAACTGTAGCTCGCTGTATCATTAACAGCACAGAAAAGCCCGGGGCATGTCTGATAATGTTCTGCCTGGCCTAACCTGTTCTCTCTCATCCCTCAGGATTACTGCGCCAGTAAGTTCGGTGCCATCGGGTTCCACGAGTCGCTCAGCCACGAGATAAAAGCTCAGAGAGGAGGGCATCAACATGACTCTGGTTTGTCCTTACCTGGTGGACACGGGAATGTTCAAAGGCTGCCGGATAAGGTCAGCCTCCTCACACACGTCTCACTTTAACTCCGCTTGTTTAGAAGCTCTCTGCATCTGGCTTCAGTTTCTCTGATCGTCGCCTCCTCGTAAACACCTTCTTTAGAGTTTAAAGCAGCACAGATTTTTTTTTTAGGAGTCATTTGTACAAGTCTGCTTAAACAAAGACATTCCCAGGAGATACTTTACTAACAGGTGCACCTCCCCCCCCCCCCTCGTTCTGCTGTAATAGTCCCCACTTTGTTTAATGGTTACAGTCAGCAGGTGGCTTCACTGTGCCTCAACATTTCAGCCTTTTTAACCAGTATCATTACATTTAAGGATAACAACATAAAGCCAAAGCCCTTTGCACTCCAGTTTCTGAATCATTTCAATCAAATCTAACTTTCTTTCCTACAAAAATGCAACTCTTTGTCAGCTTCACAATAAGAAAGTGAAAACATTCGCAAAGGCAAGATGTTAAAACTTGATAAGTGCATCTCCTTCCTTAATCCAGATCTGCCTCAAAATGCATTATGTTATTCTTTGGCTTGTGCTACACACTCTCTTTAAGTTTCATGACAATCCTGCAAGTCGTGTTTCCGTAATCCTAAACAAACAAACAACAAATCAAGCCGAAGACGTCCCTTGTGACAGACACAACTAAAAGGACAAGACACCAGAAAAACAGACACACTACATGTTGAGTTTCGTGACTTTTTGAGCCTGTAAATGACAGATGTTTTGCCCACAGGAAGGAGATTGAGCCTTTCCTCCCCCCCCTGAAGCCAGAGTTCTGTGTGAAGCAGTCGATGAGGGCCATCCTCACCGACCAGCCCATGATCTGCACGCCTCGCATCGTCTATATGGTCAACTTCATGAAAAGGTGAGCTTCGGTATTGTATAGAGTTCATGAACATTGAGACAATGAGCAGTGAGAAGGTTTCAATGTACTGTTCTCTTATTGCAAAGGGTTACTTCTCCCTGCAACTGGTGAAATGTTCTCAACTGTCTTCTAAATAAAGCATTGTAATAAAAATAATAAAAGGTAAGCTTCCTCCGACACTGTAATTTATTTAGTATAGCACCTTTGACAGAAATAGAATTCACAAGAAGGAACAAAAGTGAAAATGAAGACCACAGAATACAATAAGGCAGACATTAAGGTTAACATAAAAACAGGAACAGAAAGGAAACATTCCACACATCTCAAGTAGAAACAAAAGCCAATGTAAAAAGAAAGTCTTCAGTTGTTTTTTGAAAAGCTTCTACAGAGACTATAGGGAGATATTTCCATAGTGTTGGAGCACCACTTGGAAAGCAGTCCCTTTCAGAACCCCCCTTATGTGCACCATTCAATTACATTCAAATGTATTCATATAGCCCAATATCAACAACACATATCTGAGAATATACAGAACATGACAAGATACATGTGAAAATACCACTGAATGGGTACAAAGCACAATGACACAAATACAGTTAGTACAATAATTTAAAAAATGAAGGGTCCATGAGGATGTTAAAACGAGTCCTAACCATACGCTGTCTGCCGTACAGTCACTAATCTGACCTCTGACCTTTCTCTGCAGCATCCTCCCCTTCGAGGCCATCGTCTGCATGTACCGGTTTTTGGGCGCCGACAAGTGCATGTACCCGTTTCTGGCTCAGAGGAAGGAGGCGATGAACAACAACGAGGCGAAGAACGGGATCTAAGGAGGCGCCGTTTGTCACACGAACAGAGGCACATAAACCTGCATGAGGAAGCAACCACTGAGGATGAAGATGGGGAAAGGAGGAAGAGGAGGAGAGACTGAATTAGACTGGTGCACTTGCATTGAGCAGATGCAAAGGTTTACCATATCGTTCTTCTGGAACAAAGAAAGCTGTGTACGACACAAAGGATTTATTTGACATTGTTTTGTCTTTTTTTTGTAAGTTTAAAGAAACCAACACCTATATACTGTGTCACTAGTTTTTTGAAATCATACAGAAAAAGCTATCCTATAATTAACTATTTACGTAATGTAGTCACCAGCCTTATCTAGTGTCATTGTGGAAATATACAGTATGTTACTGTACAGACAGTAAAACATGTTTTTCACTTTTGTTTTATTTTTGTAGACATGCACTGTAATTCAGATTGTTCTCTACACTGCCAGCGCTCTGTGTGTAGGGCGGGAAACGCAGCATTTCAAAGTCTCCCGAGGCTCTTTCAGGACATTGGTTTTGCAGCTTAACGACGAATTAAAGATAATGACGTCGCCAAACTCCGTGTTGTTAAATCACCGACACGTGTTGAAGTCTACGCGTTCCTGACGGGACATTTAACGGCCAGATTGTGGCTGAAATCTCCATTTTATTCCAGGTGTGTGTGTGAGAAAACATGCGAGGTTGAACTAGCAGTCACTCCTGCGTTTGGGGGAGAAACCGAGAGGAAATGTGTTTATTTTCCAGATCTGTGGTGTTTATATTGTACATTTATCTGTTACCAATATTATTTGTTAAAAAAAAAAAAAAAGGCTGTCCCAGTAACACTAACTGTCCCGTTAAATGTCTAAATGTTGTCGAGGTGACTGTCTCACCATATTTGATGTATGAATATTTTATATACCTTTTGGGACGACGAGAGTTTTTGAATTTCAACGACATTCCAGTAGGTCTCCCCCCCCCCCCCCCCCGTCACAGCGATGAGCCTAAATTCTCTACCTCTTAATTTTTGCCATTTTTCTTTTTTTTGACATTATGACATAAGCCTCTTTTTTTGTAATTTTTTTCTGAAGACCGCTCCATAGCCGAGCAAAATGTGGTTCCAATGTTCAGTGTCTCTACCTAACTTAAATTAATAAAAGTGATTTAGATTATTACATGGTGTGTCGTTTTTGACAGAAATGCTGTACACTCATTTAAAGGACTGTTTGTCATCGATATATCCAGAGCCTGCCTCTGATTGGCTGAAACACCAAACAGCTCATTGTAGCATTACCCATAATCCCCTCTGTTTCAGCCCTGTTTCCAAAGTGCTGATTCTCTGTGTTACTTTAGATGAAAATAAGGAGCCCCTCCCCACGCCCCTCTGAGAGAGATTTGGTTACAAAGAACTCAATGGTGCTCTAGGAGGAGATTCAGGTGATAAGGGGGGGGGGGGTTACCTTGGTTGCTGATTGGCTAATGGTTACACAAGACAAAACATCGTTATGACATAAAGTGGCCAAAATCTGATAAGCTCATTTTCAGACAGCAGCAGCAACGAACCAGCAGAAGAAACGTCAAAGAAGCAGCAGCAGCGGCGGCGGCGGCGGCAGCAGCAGCAGAAGAAACGTCAAAGAAGCAGCGCTGGTGCAGCAGCTCTGGTGCAGCAGCTCTGGTGCAGCAGCTCTGGTGCAGCCATAAAAAGCTGGAGAAGCGGCCGGTGAGAGACGAACTGTGTGTTCAGTTAAGAGTCATACAACTTGCCGTTCGTGGCGCACGTTAGAACGTGCGTTCTAGTTCAGTGTCATTTGTTTGTTTGATGTCCTCAAGCTAAAGCAACATGATTGTTGATTTAAAAACGAATGTGATTTGTTTATTGAGAGATGTAGATTGATAAAAATTCAGTCTATATTTGCATTTTTAATGAGACTGCATAAGTTAAAAACACAATTCATAAAAATACACTAAGAAAGTAAAACAATATTCACAAGTGTTAAAAAGTATATGTAAAGCATGTATTTTTGCATTTATTATTTGATGTGCATTGTATTTACAGTAATAATTTTTCATTTAAGGTTTTTTACCTTACAACCTTACTACATAAGCTGAACTGCAACAACAAAAACGAAAGTAAAGAAGAACTCAAAAGAAACAAAGTTGTGGTCATTGTACGAGTGAAACCCAGTTAAAACCTCCTATGGACTGTACCATCCCTTTCAAGCGGGGAAACTGCAAATATACCCAAGGGCTTGACAGATACATGTTGATGGAGAAGAGACATGAAGAAGAGGGGACACATGTTGATGGAGAAGAGACATGGAGAAGTGGATTTAGCACAATAGGTGACCTTTAAAATCACTGAGTCACATTTTAGTATTTCTGTGATCGACTGAGAGGAAAGAGGATCTTCTGCTGAATCAAACTGGTTTCGGTATCCGCGTCCTCCTCTCATTGTGACTCAGGCAGCCTTTAGATATGGGTGTTGGCTAAACAGGGCATTGTAAGTAGATATCAGTAGAGCATGTGATTCAAAAATAAAAAAGTAAAATAGAACAAGTGACGATCACTGAAGAGGAGAGAGGACACAGTGACGACTGTGTTTTTAAGGGAACGTTGCTACAGTTTCGAAAAGTTCCTGAAAAGAAAAATGGGAAAAATAAATCAATTTTGAAGATTACGTTAAAAACTGCACCCTTAGAACAACTAAGTAATGTACATGTTGTGCTTGCCTTACTTTATAGCAAATACTGTTTAAGACACAGACGTTGTGTTTAATTGAATGGCTAATAAAGTCACTTATTAGAGTGACATGTTGGAAAAATCAATTTTGAAGATTAAGTAAAGAAACTGCACTTAGTGTGAGCACATATCCAAAATAAACTAGGTTATCTTGAAACTGCCCCTTATTTATACACTGTGTCCACATTAAGCTCTCTTTATCATTCTTTAAAGACTAAGTAATGTAAATATTGTGCTTGCCTAACTTAACAGCCAAGACAGTATAAGACACAGACGTTTCTTATTGATTTAAGGCTAATAAAGTCAATAAAAAAGTACCTTATTTGAGTGAAATATGGGCTCAACCAATCCATTTGGAACAAGGTTTGAATTGATTAATGATGGGCTGATTCAACTACAGAGGGGACATGGGCTGCAATGAAGTAAGAAACTAGTCATTCTTTGTGTTTATTTTGTACAGAATTTAAATAAATAAACAATTTATTAGCAAAAACATTTTACAACCTGTGGTCAAAGGGATTTATCAACTTTCCAAATGACCAAAATGCTCCTTTTTAATGCCCACTATCCACATAAAGCTCTTTGCCCTCTGATAATGATTAAAACAAACATCTAACCAAATAGAAACATTGCATCATTGGTACTTCTGTGTTTGAACTCATTTCCTTTGCTGTCTGAGAGAACAACAGCAACAACAACATCCCTATCATTCCTCTCCTTGCAGCTGACCTGATTTGAAGTCCTAATTGTTCCCATTCAGACGTCATGAGATGCTTTGGACTCACATGCTTGAGATGTTTGTTCACGTTTCCTGCAGGTCACGGCCTTGGGACTTTTTGGGGGACTTTACGAGCTTTGAGAAGAAACAGACGCAATGCATTATTGAAACATTTCACAGGCTCCTTAAAAGGCCGTGCAATCGAAGTGATTTTAAAGTAATATACACAGGCTTTTAGACCGGCATAACTGTTGTGTCACATGGTCATAATATCTTCCTGGTGTCCAGACGGCTCCACGGCCTCTAAATGAACAATAAAAGCACAAAGTAAACACATTGAGAGGTCAGAGCCTGCAGACCTGGGTCAGACGGTGTTTATGAGTCAGTCAGCAGCTGATGCTGTCTGCATGAGTCACTGCAGTGGACTCTGACACTGCAGAAAACACTAACAGACTGAGGCTTGTATTCATGTCGTTTCGTGGCTTTAAAGACAGAATATGTAAAGGCTTCAGTTTCCTTATAAGAAGGAGTGTCTGACAGCAAGATAAAGACGTGAACATATTCTAAATGTAGCGTATTAATGAGCTGATATGGATGTTTTACTCCCAGGCTTCAAACTGCATCTATAACTGCAGGTTATACACTGACTATGGAAAAGTTACTGAGACAAGTGCACGCATAAAAATACCAAAAAATGTCTATAAGCCTATTAGAAGCTTTGATTATCTGTCCACCAAAGTGACAATGCTATTAAAATGTCTTCATTTAGATCAGGGGAGTCAAACTCAAGGCCCGGGGGCCAAATCCGGCCCGCGACTTCATTTTCTGTGGCCCCATAAGAGCTTGCAAAGAATATAATATGTTTATTATACGGTTACATGCCGCTTTACAGAAGCACGTTGTCCATAAACTACATGTCCCACAATGCATCTCAATTTTTTTTTCTCAAATTCCACTTTTTTTTTTTTTTTGGCTTTTCTTTTTAAATCATTTTGTGACATCACTATCTGAGTTTAAGTGCTACATAGTTTGAGTTTCTCCTTTCTTATAAAATACCTGTAGTATTTTGGACCCTGTTGTATTTTGACTTTCTATTTTAATTATCCAGAATATTGTATATTGCCTTGTTTATATTGTATAATAAAAAAATAAAAAGTTAATTCTCTTTTACACTTTTTATGTGGCCATCAAGAGCGTGCAAAGAATAAAATAAGTTTATTATACGATTACATGCCACTTTACAGAAGCACGTTGCCCATAAACTACATGTCACACAATGCATCTTTTTTGTGACATGCGCACTGAAGAGACTTGCAATTATTTAAATGTATTCATTTAGACACCAGATCTATAACAAAACGCAGTAGGTTTCTTATTTCATTTCCTGATTTCTCTCACTCAACGTATTCACTGATCTAAAGAGTCTGTAATCTGTTGAATCCAAAGAAGAGTAAACTGTCTAACAGCAAGGTAAATACGTGAACATATTCTAAATATAACGTACAATTTGACTTTGTTTTGTAAAAACCAGTGATTAAATCAGTCAAACGCAGTGGCGAGCCGTGACTTTTATACCTAGGCCCTCTGACCCCCACCCCTTCCATCGAGTTATTACGTCACAGCGTATACTTCAGCGGAATATCAAAACAACGGCCCGGGGTGCAAAACGCATCAATGACAGCGACCCTCTACCACACAAAACAACACCTGTAAATAACCCTATTTGTGTTCTTTGAAATTGAAAAGGATATTGCATTGTGTTTGTTACTTTCGTTGCAGTTGTATGTCTTAAGTGTAATTTGGCATGCTTTTATTTTGAAGGCGAGTTAATGCTGTTGACAGGAAGTTGTTGTTGTTATGGAAACAAGAAAAGTTTCACAGCGGGCGGAACTTGTCATAAAGTCCGCGATAATAACACCCACCCATTTAGAGGGAAGATATGATTGGTCAATTGTACTGTCATTTGACATTACACTCTCGTTGAGTTACTATAGCGACCCTCTGTGAATTCATAGCTGGACGTCCAACAGCTCCTCTCTTCACAGACTCACAGAGACGAGCTTCTTTCATTTAACCCTTCACATTCCAACAGAAACTGAATAGGCAGATTCGAAGGATTTATTTCTTTGGAAATGTTATTTTAAATACAATTAAATTAAGTTATTTTGATAAAACTAATGAAAAATATAACTAAAAAAATATATAAAAAAATAATAATATTTTTTTAATGTTTTGAAATATTATTTTGTAGAATATCTTAGGCCCTCACAGAGGGCCTAGAGGGCTCTGACGGCTCGCCACTGGTCAAACGGTGCAAAAGTCACAACATGTGTTAATATTGACATTTTCTCGTGTGCACTTTTTGGATGAAACTCACATAAATGAAATCTTCGGTCATCATTGTGTATCTCATGTTGTTTTAACTACTTTCTAAGTGGCTTTAATGAACTATAAGCTGTATTTCTCCCTGGGGTGTCTTTGCTGTAGGTAAACTTCTTTGGTGAGTAATTAGCAAAGATTTCAAAGTGTCTGCACTGCTCTTTGGAGACAGAAACTATTAGTATTTTGGCTTAACTCGAGCAGACCCATCAGCATCTCCCTCTCTCCCCTCTTGTTAATACAGCTGTACTTTAGAGGACTTCAGGGGGTCGATCGCACATCATTCAGACGGAAAAATCAATAACTCTGGCGTGGAAAAGCTGCACAGCTCCATTGATTCTGGTCTATTTTGGGCAGCAAGGTTCACTTCACATATCGTCAGGTCAGAGACATTCATCTGGGGTAAAACTGAACAGGAGGGGAACGAAATGACGTAGTGCTTTGTCTCAATTGCTTTTTATCGTAACACCAACTTTGTTCAGCTAATGACCTCAAACTGGAAGGAGTTGAACCAGCAATGATACAAAAAAAATGTACAAAATAATCATTATTAAACTATTATTTATATTATCATACCTTTGACCTCCTTGTGTCTCTCAACCGGATAACATGTTATATTTTGCTGCACGTACCTTTTAAAGTTCTTAACAAATAATCTGAGGGGAATTTCTTGTTGTGTGTTTTTAATTGTGTAATTCTGTAAAGCACTTTGAGCTGCATGTGTTGTATGAAAAGTGCTATATAAATAAAGCTTTGTTGTTATCATTATTAAATAACTAATTAAAGTAAATGAAGTTCAGCAATCTACACTGAAGGTACAGCACAGATCCTGGATCAGAGATCTGATAATGTGTGTGAACAGCCTTGGTGTTTCTCAATGGCTAACAGATGTAGCTGCGGTCCATTAGTCAGAGAGTTAGACGCTCATTCATCTCACTAATGAGCAGAGGTGGAAGTAGTGGAGTACAAATACTTCGTTACTGTACTTAAGTACATGTTTCTGGTATCAGTACTTTACTCCACTACTTTTTACTTTCTACTTCTTACATGTTGAACACAAATACCTGTACTTTCTACTTCTTACATGTTGAACTCAAATACCTGTACTTTCTACTTCTTACATGTTGAACACAAATACCTGTACTTTCTACTTCTTACATGTTGAACTCAAATACCTGTACTTTCTACTTCTTACATGTTGAACCCAAATACCTGTACTTTCTACTTCTTACATGTTGAACACAAATACCTGTACTTTCTACTTCTTACATGTTGAACCCAAATACCTGTACTTTCTACTTCTTACATGTTGAACCCAAATACCTGTACTTTCTACTTCTTACATGTTGAACACAAATACCTGTACTTTCTACTTCTTACATGTTGAACACAAATACCTGTACGTTCTAGTTCTTACATGTTGAACCCAAATACCTGTACTTTCTACTTCTTACATGTTGAACCCAAATACCTGTACTTTCTACTTCTCACATGTTGAACACAAATACCTGTACTTTCTACTTCTTACGTGTTGAACCCAAATACCTGTTTTTCTACTTCTCACATGTTGAACACAAATACCTGTACTTTCTACTTCTTACATGTTGAACCCAAATACCTGTACTTTCTACTTCTTACATGTTGAACCCAAATACCTGAACTTTCTACTTCTTACATGTTGAACCCAAATACCTGTACTTTCTACTTCTTACATGTTGAACCCAAATACCTGTACTTTCTACTTCTTACATGTTGAACTCAAATACCTGTACTTTCTACTTCTTACATGTTGAACCCAAATACCTGTACTTTCTACTTCTTACATGTTGAACTCAAATACCTGTACTTTCTACTTCTTACATGTTGAACACAAATACCTGTACTTTCTACTTCTTACATGTTGAACACAAATACCTGTACTTTCTACTTCTTACATGTTGAACCCAAATACCTGTACTTTCTACTTCTTACATGTTGAACACAAATACCTGTACTTTCTACTTCTTACATGTTGAACTCAAATACCTGTACTTTCTACTTCTTACATGTTGAACACAAATACCTGTACTTTCTACTTCTTACATGTTGAACTCAAATACCTGTACTTTCTACTTCTTACATGTTGAACCCAAATACCTGTACTTTCTACTTCTTACATGTTGAACAAATACCTGTACTTTCTACTTCTTACATGTTGAACCCAAATACCTGTACTTTCTACTTCTTACATGTTGAACCAAATACCTGTACTTTCTACTTCTTACATGTTGAACACAAATACCTGTACTTTCTACTTCTTACATGTTGAACACAAATACCTGTACTTTCTACTTCTTACATGTTGAACACAAATACCTGTACTTTCTCTTACATGTTGAACACAAATACCTGTACGTTCTAGTTCTTACATGTTGAACCCAAATACCTGTACTTTCTACTTCTACATGTTGAACCAAATACCTGTACTTTCTACTTCTCACATGTTGAACACAAATACCTGTACTTTCTACTTCTTACGTGTTGAACCCAAATACCTGTATTTTCTACTTCTCACATGTTGAACACAAATACCTGTACTTTCTACTTCTTACATGTTGAACCCAAATACCTGTACTTTCTACTTCTTACATGTTGAACCAAATACCTGAACTTTCTACTTCTTACATGTTGAACCCAAATACCTGTACTTTCTACTTCTTACATGTTGAACCAAATACCTGTACTTTCTACTTCTTACATGTTGAACTCAAATACCTGTACTTTCTACTTCTTACATGTTGAACCCAAATACCTGTACTTTCTACTTCTTACATGTTGAACTCAAATACCTGTACTTTCTACTTCTTACATGTTGAACACAAATACCTGTACTTTCTACTTCTTACATGTTGAACACAAATACCTGTACTTTCTACTTCTTACATGTTGAACCCAAATACCTGTACTTTCTACTTCTTACATGTTGAACAAATACCTGTACTTTCTACTTCTCTCATTTTCCAAACAGGCTGGTTCCTTTAGTTTGAATGTGTGTTTGGTGGCATGATCATTATTATTTAGAGTCTTTTACTTGAGTAAAGAAGTTTAGTCAGTACTTCTACTTTTACCAGAGTATTTTCAAACACGAGTATCTGTACTTCTACTTGAGGAAAGGATGTGTGTACAGGTGATGCAACACGAGCATGTGGCAGACAAAGGTGCAAACAATCAGCTGAGTCATAAAGTTAAAGATTAAGTCTCTGTGAGGAAAACACACACTTAGCTCTTCCTCTTTTCCAGTGTAGATTAAGTTTAAGGAAGTCATGATATTACAAGAGTTAATCATTTGTGAAACTCGAGTGAAAGACGACACAGAATGCATCTTTGTCCGCAGAAAGTCAGAGTGTTTGGGCTGCATGGAGGCATATTTAAGGACTACTTTATCCCAACAAGGACCATTTGTATATGAATCACTCAGGCCATGTTCACGTTTGAGGAAGAATCCAAAAAGGAGGCAATTTAGGAGATAAAGTATTCCTCTAAGCTGTGAAACTGTTTCAGAATGAATGAGTAAACTTAAATATTCATAATTACAGTTTAAAATAGTCTGCAGGAAATGCACAATTTACTCAATTTGCTAAAGCTCTATCTTGTGAACAGCAACACAACGTATTTGTTCTTGGAAAGTCTGGAGTTGTTGAAACATATTTAAGGAACACTTCACCCCCCAAAGAAAAGACCATTTCATACCAAGTACTCACCTCTTGTTACCTTAAGTTCTTGGATAAATCCTCAACTTTCTTGCAAGCTTTCACGGTGAAGGAATTACCTACAACTGGAAACATGTGGTTTGTTCTGCTGCCTCGTGTTCTTCACTTCACCTCGACTTTTCTGTGTCTTCCAGTATAACTGATGTACTGTGGTGACACCATAATTCACCTTGCTTATTGTGTTGCCACACGGACCCTTTAGTGGGGAACACCTGTAGCTTTAGCTGTCATTCCTGCTAGCTCATCAGGCAGAGCAGTTCATGTGTTAACCTCTCTGATATTAATGGATAATAAAGATTGGAACTCCATTCTTAATACACCGCCTCCGACTCTCTTTTCACGGCACTGCAGTACAAACGATCATTTTAAAGCTGTGGAACTGTTCTGTAGTGATTTACTAAACCTAAATAGTCAAATGCATCAATACACGGTTTCAAAACGTCTGCAGGAAATGTAAGGTCTACTCCGAATCGAATGACATTTGCTAAAAAACACTAAGAAATGACAGTATCCCTTTAACAATATGTTTTAGAGGTTTTCTGCAGGAAGCCGGTAGAAAAGACAGAGGGATTAATGTCATTTTGTTTTCTAAGTCTTCACAGGATCTGGCGGAGGAAACAATATCGTAAATCCTTTAAGACGTGGGATACTTTCTGAGAGCTCAGGTTTTCACTACACGTCATCGTTGGATAAAGCAAGGAATGAAACCGTGTTTTAAAGAGAGCTGGAATAACAACACACTATAAAAATCTTTAGTGCATGTTCTTTTTTGGAGCACACCTTCCCAATGTGTTTTAATGTGCCTAATGAACTTTTATTAGTCATGATGTTCTAATGCAGTAGCACACATTTAACAGTGCAGTAAATGTTAGTCACGTCTGAGATTTCTCTTTTGTTTCTTAAAACTCTCAGTGCTGCAGGCTTTGAGTCAGGTGCAGACACTTTACTGATTCTGGATGAAAACATTGGGATAATTTAACAAAACGATCTGAACTCAAGTTCCCCTTTTCCCAGAGCCTCACCTAATGAACGACCCAAACTTTATTAAAAGCTTAATTGAGTGCTAAAGGTCTTTCGATGTGGTTGAAAGAACCAGAAAATATATTCTAAATGTTGGTTGGAGTTGCTCTTACCGAGTTTTTATTTTACAGAGTTTTTAAGTTCAGTAACATATTTGTAATTCAATGCAAAAACTACATTTTACGCAATTTGTTTGTCTGTCTGGAGTGCAATGCATTCTGGTACATGTAGGCTCCAACAGTTTATCACAAGTTTTCAAAAGATAGTCGGGGGGCAGGCATCACTTTCACTTAGTTAAATGTTACTTTACTTCAAGCTATGCACTTAGCAAACGGTGCTAATGGCCTGTTTCTTCAGACACAAAGAAACACATTTTCTAAGCCATTTTTTTGTAGTTGCTTCTTCGTGAATTTAAATTGGGTTTTTATTATGAAAGGTGTGGAAAATAATAATAAAGCTTGTACCGTTTTGTTCACGCTGATTTCCACTCAAGTGCTTCCATCTTATTATTTCATTACCTGCAAAAGTGAAGGAGCAATTGGCTTTACCATTTTCTGTCTTGGCGCCAGTATCTGGATTGCAATGCATCATGGTACATGTAGTCTATCACGGTTTTATCACAAGTTTTCAACAGATGGTGGCCACCAAATGGAATGTTATTTTGGTTTCAGAACATGTGTTGAATTAGCTCTACACCTGCAGGAGGAGAAAGTAAGAAGACACAGACACATCGGTTTTTTCCACATGAACTGAGGTGTTTTTACTGCATTTCAGTAACAGACAGCCTTATTACACGTTGTACTCACAGCGAAGAAGAAGACACGTCCTCAAAGTCAGTGAACAGAGTGGCCTTCAGTCCGCTCAGAAGACACACTCCAGACTAATGCAGGCTTTAAAAGCACCCAGTTGATGCCTCGGCGGGTCAATACAGCACACACAATGGGTGTAGATGTGATCGACAAAACAGTGGGAGGGGGTTTCCGACACAAAATCACTGGATGGAGGGTGTGTTTAGTCTCCTCTCCAGTGATAATATGCAGGGCTTTGGGGGCTGTTAACGGGAATGTAGACCCTTCAGGAAGCAAAGGGTCTTCCAACACTTCTACTGATTACTGCTAACACCAGTTTTGTCCTTTTTGTCCACATGAAAACCTGTTCTGTGTTATTTGTGGGGGTATGATTCTCTTGCAGGTCATACACATCCATATAGATGGATGAACTGTTTTTTTTTTTTATCTTAATGTCAGCGTACAAAGGTAAGCTGGGTGACTATATATGAAGACAACAACTACAACTTTCACAGCACTGGCATTGGTTAATTTTAAATACAGTACTCAAGCATTGTTAGATTAATAAAAAGAATTAAAAAAAACTGAAACATAATACCCCCGGAAAATAAGCTACTGTATGCGAGTTGGTTTCTCCTCTCATATGTTCCTGTGTTTCAATGGCATGACGTACATATTTGTGTTTAACCACACCACAATACAGTAATCCAAAGGGTCTCTGCAGGGTCTCCCTTTGGATTTCATACAGTACCATGCATCTCTCTCATGAGTTTCATCTTTTGAATTTAGAAATCATCGATAAACGTGTTAACATAGCGTTGTCTTCACATAGACTCAGTAATAATGTGTTTTAGTCGTCGTCTTTTCTCGGTGCACATCCACCCTATTGCATGTTGAAAGGTTTTTGCAGGATACAGTGGCGATCGTGGGGGAAGAGGGGGATTGTGGGTTATGGGGTGTTGAGGGTGGGTTTGGGGGGGTTTCAGCTCCTAGACGACAGCCTGTGAATCCGTGCAGACCTGAGTGGTGGTGCCTGAGTTAGTCTGTTTAATGTCCGTCCTCCCGCACACACACCTCACTGCTCTGAAACACACACACACACAACAATAATAACATCAATAATAAGTATAATAAATAAACAAATGACAGCATGATGTGTTTGAGAAGTGCAGCCATGATGTGGATAATCACTCTGTTATGCTGATGATACTGTTGACTCTTTTAAAAGTTATTTAAAGAGATGGGTTATTTTATTCTATAAATAAATTGTACTTACTTTGTTTTTTTACTTATTATATTATATGTCTATTTATACAATCTTCCATATGTATTAATTGATTAAATAACAGCTCAGGTTAAAGTGTAATTGCTGCCATATTATAGTGACTTAAATGAAGTTATAACATTTGTCTCTCCTAAGAGAACACTGAAGGAAATACTGCCTTCACGTTTTTCCCAGGACACTCCTACGATGAAAATACTCTAGTTTCCAAAAGAAACCGCAGCCTTTCCTCCTTCCTTCCCCATGTGAGAGTGTGTGAGTGTGTGTGTGTGTGTCATGGAGAAAGCCCTCTCTCTGATAGCCATCATGCAAAGAACTGACACCGAGGGGAGAGCAGAGCATGTAAATATGAACGCCTACTGGGAGGGGAAATGTCGAGCGGAAATGTTGGACGTGTGTGTGTGTGTTTGTGTGTGTGTGTGTAGGTGTGTGTGTGTAGGTGGGTGATGATGGGGCAGCCTGCAGCGCTGAGGATTTGCAAAATGCCAGATTGGCACACACACATCTGTCCTCAGTGATTGGCTGATGGACGTGTTTTCCGTTAGACGTGTACCTCACTGAGGGAAGGTTTTAAGTGTCTAAATGCTAAGGAAAGGAGCTTCAATGCTTCCTTTCCTAGCTCCTTAAGCATAGGGAACACTGGAAAGGTAGGGAGAAAAGGACGTCTCATGATTCCTCATGGCAGCAGCACGATTTGATTAATTAAAAACATCCTTCTTAATTGGTTTGATTACATTTTGGACAGGAATCCTAACTCTAATTGCACAGCTTTGAGATTCAAGCAGTGTTTTAAATCTAGCTGCTTAAATCCAACATGTCATTTGTTGTGGTTTTTCAGTGTGTGTGTGTGTGTGTTTGACACGGTGCTCCTACCGTACCTTGATGGCTCCGTCCACCGGGTCCAACCCCTGCTCCGACAGCTGTTTCAAGGCACTTAGAGCCGCCTGAGAAGAGAGGGAACAACAGATGGTGGAGGGAGGAGAGTGAGTGTCACCCTTCAGCTGCTTTTCAAATAACACTTACTCTGGGAAACCTGATGCCAGCAGGACACTTTCCCTCCGCCCCGTGTTGTCTTTGGCTCCTCGGCGCGGACTGTTTATCTTTCGTTATTGGGTTAACATTTCCACTTTATGTTTCTCTTGCATTTTCCTGCCCTCAGTCTGTGAGTGACATCTGTGAATATCACAGCTAAACAAATAGCAGCAGGTCCATAAATCATAAAGGTAACACAACACGCAGAATCATCTGGGTAACCCGCTGAGTGAGTGAAAATAAACAAGGGAAGTGTTAATGGTGTAATGAGTTGTACTAGGTTTCTCCGACTTCACGTAGAGGAGGATTACTGAAGTACTGACTGACTGACCATCATCTAAAGGCAACGTAGAGCATGTTTGCATGTATACTTACCAAAATATAACATGACATCATATAGTAAAAACCTGTTTTACATATCAAATGTATCTCAGAATATGCCGTCATTGTTATTAGGGAGCTGGTTACGGTATAACAATATCTTATTTGCACATAATGTAGTTAAGTGAATGAT
>JAPTMU010000379.1:10000-172997 GCA_028583405.1 Pogonophryne albipinna | reverse complement strand
GCAAGAGTAAACCCTCTCCTCAAGAAACCCACTCTCAACCCGTCTGATGTTATAAACTACAGGCCTGTCTCTCTCCTACCGTTCCTGTCTAAAACACTTGAACGCGCTGTCTTTAAACAACTCTCCTGTTATCTCCATCAGAACAACCTTCTGGATCCGCACCAGTCTGGTTTCAAGGCAGGTCACTCCACAGAAACTGCTCTCCTTGCTGTCACTGAGGAACTGCACACTGCCAAAGCAGCATCCCTCTCCTCTGTCATCATCCTGTTGGACCTGTCTGCTGCATTCGACACGGTGAATCATCAGATCCTCCTTCGCACTCTCCAAGAACTTGGAGTTTCAGGCTCTGCACTTTCCCTCCTCACCTCATACCTCAAAGACCGTACCTACAGGGTAACTTGGAGAGGGTCCGAGTCCGACCCTTGTCAATTAACTACAGGGGTCACTCAGGGCTCTGTTCTTGGTCCCCTCCTCTTCTCCTTGTACACAAACTCGCTCGGATCAGTCATTAGCCCGCATGGTTTTTCATACCACTGCTACGCTGACGACACCCAATTAATTCTGTCCTTTCCCCGCTCAGAGACCCAGGTCGTCGCACGCATCTCTGCTTGTCTAGCGGACATCTCTCAGTGAATGTCTGCTCATCACCTCAAGCTCAACCTTGACAAGACTGAACTGCTTTTCCTTCCAGGAAAAGATTGTCCCACTCTTGACCTGACGATCAACATCGGCACCTCTGTTGTTTCCCCGACTCAGACTGCAAGGAATCTGGGTGTGATCCTAGATAACAACCTGTCCTTCACTGCAAACATAGCTGCTACAACCCGCTGCTGCAGATACACGCTTTACAACATCAGGAGGATACGTCCCCAGCTGACCCAGAAAGCGACGCAGGTTCTGGTCCAGGCTCTCGTCATCTCACGCCTAGACTACTGCAACTCCCTCCTGGCTGGTCTACCTGCATGTGCCATCCGACCTCTGCAGCTCATCCAGAATGCAGCGGCTCGTCTGGTCTTCAACCTTCCTAAATTCTCCCACACCACTCCGCTCCTCCGCTCCCTTCACTGGCTTCCAGTAACTGCTAGAATCCACTTCAAGACAATGGTACTAGCGTACCATGCTGCGAAAGGATCTGGCCCTTCCTACATCCAGGACATGGTTAAACCGTACACCCCAGCGCGTGCACTATGCGCTGCATCAACCAAACGGCTCGCTGCACCCTCGCTGCGAAGGGGACCCAATTTCCCATCAGCAAAAACACGTGGGTTTGCTATCCTGGCTCCAAAATGGTGGAATGAGCTCCCCATTGAAATCAGGACAGCAGAAAGCTTACACACCTTCCGGCGCAGACTGAAAACTCATCTCTTTCGACTCCACTTCGAGCAATAGAATTATTAACAAAGCACTTATATACTAATAAAGGACTGGCTTACCTAAAGCCAGTTGAGTAGCACTTGAAATGTTTTTGCTCTATGAAACCTGATGTACTTTATGATTCTGTTTTCTTCAAGTTTGTATCTTGTTGGTCGAACGCACTTATTGTAAGTCGCTTTGGATAAAAGCGTCAGCTAAATGCAATGTAATGTAATATATAAAAAAAAGATGATGTGGGAGTGCAAAAATGTCCATAGCAGCGTAACAATTGACTGGTGCTGGAGTTTCTTCATCTTGTCACTGGAAAAACCTTCTTAGCGACTTGTATGTCGAAATAGAAAGTGTATAACTTCCTCCACGTGTATCATACCGTTTATCCTCACCTGTATCCTCGCCTCACCTGAGTCCTGGTTGTCCTGCAGGGTCTCTGATGGGCGTTGGGGACGTGATCTCTCAGCAGCTGATCGAGAGGAGAGGGCTCAACAACCACAACGTGCAGAGGACCGCCAAGATGATGAGCATCGGCTTCTTCTTCGTGGTAAGAGGGAACCCTTGAGAGTTGCATTTTGATGGAGTGAAAAGTAAGAGTTTTGCAAGTTTTGTTATGATTTGATTCAGTCAAAAAATTATTAAAAAGGAATAATGACAATTAAGAAAATAAATAAAATCACAATATAAAAAGTAATAATAAAATAAACATGTCGGCTATTGAATTATAATCACAGAATATTACAAATATTTTAAAATTCCTTAAAAAGAACCGAATACTATCAAAAAGTGTATAAATAAAAAGACAAGATACAAAAATAATGATAAATAATTTAGCTCTTGGTTGAACATTTGTTTTAATCAACAGAGCTGTATTCAACAAGCATGGCTAATTCTGACTTCTCTGTTTTTATAGCCGAGTGTTGAATTAGATAATCTCTTTTAATATAGTTCATATTATTATCTATAATAAAGAGATTGTGAATAATGAAATCCCCTTTAAGTTATTGACACACCAAGCTCCCAGTATTAATAAGATCATTTGTAAAAGCGTACTGTAAACTGTGATGACGAGATACAACAGGTACTATACAATAAGCTTTGTTGGTGTCTGTCGGGGTATCTGTGACATCAGTGAGCATATGTTAAGCTACATGATGAACTTCATGGAGCATTCAGCAGCTTAGAAATCATATTTTTAGATCTATAAGCGACTATTTATGACGCACTTGCATGCGTATCCATGTTCTGTATCTCTTCATGCCTTTGTTAGTTTGTGAATTCACTTTCTCCCCGTCCTCTGACAGCCGCACAATCCACCGCAGCGGAGGCAACGTTTATTTATATTTCCATAATCGTCTTATGTTTGGCCAATCTGCCGCCTCGTCCTTTTAAACGATAGAAAAAGGATGTATAGAAAATGTCTTCACGCACACGGGGTGTTTGTCAATGTCGAGTAAAGCTGCTCCAGAGCCACTATTTCAAGCATACTACGTCATCGAGTGCCGCCGAAGGACTGTTCCAATGTCCAGCATACTTGGAATTCTACCGAGCCCGGCGTCCCCGCCCACACCAGCAACTACATCATAAAGTTCGCTGATGATACCACCGTGGTGGGCTGCATCTCAGGGGGTGACGAGACCGCGTACATGGAAGAGGTGGAGCAACTGCTAGCGTTGTGCAAAGTAAACAACCTGCAGCTGAACAAGCTGAAAACCCAGGAAATGATCATTGACTTTAGGAGGAAGAAGACCGACATGCAGCCCCTGTACATTGATGGAGGCTGTGTGGAGAGTCTCAGTGATCAAATTCCTGGGTGTTCACCTGGCGGAGGACCTGTCCTGGAGGACCAACACCACGGCAACCGTCAAGAAGGCACAGCAGAGACTCTACTTCCTGAGAATACTCAGGAATTACCACCTCAGACAGGACCTGCTTGTGTCCTTCTACCGCTGCGCCGTGGAAAGCATCCTCACCTACTGCATCTGCGTGTGGTTCCTCAGCTGCACACCCGCAGAGAGGGGTGCGCTCCAAAGGGTCATCAACTCGGCCCCAGAAGATCATCGGGTGCCCCCTCCCCTCCCTGGAGGTACTGTACAGCTCTCGTTGCCTTAAGAAGGCAGTCAAGATCCTCAAGGACCCACACCATCCGGGTAACGAGCACTTTGTAGCGCAGCCGCTTCCGTACCATGTCTTCCCGTCAAACAGACTCAAGTTTAGTTTCTTTCCCGGGGCCATATGTGCACTAAACGCTGCTAATATTTAAGTTATCATGTCTTTCGTGCAATACGAGGGGAATCGTGCAATTTAATTTATTATTCATGTACATATTCCCTTTCATATCTATTTAAGTCCCATTTCTTGTTATTCTTTTTATAGTGTCTTGTTGTTTTTATATTGTCCTGTTGTTGCATGTTGGCACCTTGAGTTTATTGTAATTTCGTTGTACCTGTACAATGACAAAATTAAAGATCTATCCATCTACTTCGTTTGGAGAAATTTCGAGGCTGCACATGTGTATCCTCCGGTCTTAAAATCCCCACAATGCTTTGCGCACGGACCAATTAGCAAATCTTTGGCGGAAATCGCGCTCCATTTATGACGCACACTTGTTAGCCTGTTCCACCATTCTTCGTTTTACGAGGCTAGGAAGGATTCTTGCCTCGCTTCTGAAGCAAGTGACTCGGAAGACATGTCCTACCAAGGAAGCGTCCTCGACATTGAGAAACATCCATGGAGTCATTGAGAAACTGAGAAACATCATCATCTGGAAACACAACCGTCTCATAACTCATCTTGGATCAAACTTCCTCACATCAATAATATATGAGGTTTAGAGGCTCTCGTCTAATTGATATGCAGACTGCACGGAGATAATAACGTGCTAGATGGAAAACTATAGACAGATGAACACAGAGCTTTCTTTAGCGTGATGTGTGGAACAGATTGAATGATTATGAAACAGTATTGGATTAGCCATTCAAATGTATGTTTACTGCATTCAAGATGATTTTGGAAATACAGTTTCTCCGAACAGAGGAATTGTCATGTTAACACCAACGTTTATTACGTGTGTCCTTGAAGTATAAATACTTTACTAGCTAGTGGTCTTCTTCGTTCCTATTTGATTTAACGCAATACCATGCCCTCAACTCACACAATGGTCTCCTTCTGATTTTGCTGCGTCAATATCAAATATAACAAATGTTGATGTTTTAACCGCTGGTTGAAAAGAGGGTGCAAGAGTTCTTAACCCTCCTGTTGTCTTCGGGTCAAATCTGACCGATTTACTACTTTCATCAATCTTAACTTTTTTGTTTTAGATTCGACTGCTTTAAGGCTTTATGATATCCTTCACAGTAAACATTTGAACATATAACATTGCTGATCACCACTTTCATTGCATTTTGGAGGATTTAGTCAACTTTGTAACACCCATGGTGTTCCTGGTGTTCCCCCATAAAGAAAAGGAATGAGTAACCATCCGGATCAGATAAAACACACACACACACACACACACACACACACACACACACACACACACACACATACTCTAGATGTGTTTCCCCCCTTGTGAATCACACCTGACACACACACACACACACAGAACAATTTGACACATTTCCCGCTCTTATGTGCCCCTCCCCCCACATGGATTACACTTGGCACACGCAATACATGTTCAGTGTCTGTTCTTTGTATATTTACTGCAGTGTTTCATGTATACCAATGTACAGTTTGAAAGGGTGTTACCAGACCCCGGGCCCGCCCATCCAGGATTTGGGCCCGCTGTTTTAATCAGGGCTGAATACAACATTTTAATTGTTTTATTATTATGTTTATTGTTGTTATTTGTAGGGCTTTGTCCTAATATTTATTTTTGTTTTAAACTATGTTGAAAGATTGGTTAATATCATTTTTTTTTATTTTGCTATGAAATTCTGAATGAAAGGCTGCGCGCGAGACTGGTTTCTCGCTGGGTTGAGTCGTGTGGGTTTTTGAGTGAGATGCGGCACAGCAGCCTGTCAGTTTACTCTTGCTAGGTTAGTTTGGCTATTATCATTTATATTTATCTGCAACAATGGATATCAGGAAGTGGTTCACGAAAGGAATATGGCAACTCAGCGCCAGATGCAGGCACATTAGAAGAAATCAGTTACGTTACCAACGAGCTAGCAAGCCAGCCAGTGACAAGGGAGGCTGGCTATCAATTATATTCTGAAGAGAAATTGACTCTCAAGCCGGCTCTCTCACAAACTCCTGCTCTGTGCTCAAGCAGACCGCTGCACAGTGCACATACGCTCTCTGCCTCGCTCAATCTCTCTCTCTCCCTTTCTCTCCATCGCTCAACCTTACTCCACCCTGTGTGCGCTCCTGAAGTTTGCCTGTGTGCTTGCCCAAGTTGGCACAGCGTTACAAATGTGCCACAAAACCAACCAATGGATGTAGCCTATAATAAGACCGTCAACAGCCTTATGGCAACCTAAACCCCCCCCCCCCCCCCCCCCGTTGACAAATCTCGAGCGTCTAACAACCCCCCCCCCCCCCCAAAATAATCCATAATAATCATATTTTATTCGTCTGTTTTAACATCCCAGGGACCAGTCATCGGCTCTTGGTACAAAGTCCTGGACCGCCTGGTGGTTGGAGGAACTAAAAGTGCTGCCATGAAGAAGATGCTGGCTGACCAGGTGAGGAAAACAAACTTTAATCCCAATTAAGCACGACTGAGGCTGAGGATACATTTCAGCTGGGATGAAAAAGAGTTAAAGCCTTTCAGTTTCTTTGTGTCATCCTGATGTGAGGAAATTATTTCTCTGTGGTCGGCACTCATCCTCCCTGTTAGCAACTAATGAGCTGAAGACACACACACACACACACACACACACACACACACACACTCTATAGTTGGTTGATTATTGTATCATCAGGCGCCTGACACCTGGCTTTAGTCGTTGATGAGAAAGGATACAGTCTTCATTTATACCCGAGACAAATAACTAGATAATATGTAATAACAAAAATAATACAAATCCCTGCAGAATGATGGCAGACAGAAAGGGCTCTAAACACTTCTTTGAGGTTTTCCAAATGATACAAACTGGTATTTTAGTAAATGTATAATATATGTAATGTCTTCTCATCGCTTACATATATTTATATATAAAATACACTTTTTAAGACGTATTAAAATGCTACATCTCTGATTGTCTTCTCTAGATGAAGACACCGGGGTGGAAACACTAAGATCAATCAAAGCCTGCTGCAGTGTTTCTCCCTCTGTTTGATTCAGCAGAACAAATGCAGCTTAAAGTGAAACACCACAGAAGAAGAGCGCAGAGCTTTCAACATGCTGAAATATTTACTGGAGCTAAGGGTCCGCTGCTCCGCCTGAATAGAGATGCGTCCCTCAGTAAGAACTCAAGTGTTGTTGGAGATGTGAGCGAAGCATCTGCTGCGTCAGACTTAAATATCAGCTGCACGTCACTGGAGCCCCACGTCAGCCTGGGAGGGGTTTCACGTTATCTTTGAGCTTCTTAGAGTAGAATAAAGTCCACAGTTCTTTTGTTCATGTCAAGTTCTTCCGGGTTTTGGCCTGAATTCAGTGTTTTGCCCGAACTTGAGAGGCTGGAGGGCAACAGAGGACGCTTGGACCACTCAGATTCTTTCTTTTGTCTTTATGTTCTGCTCAGCAGTTCTTTAGAAGACACTTCCTATCAGACTTTGCATCAGATTCTCATCACGTTGAAAACCTTCAAAACACAAGAGGACAAACAAATGTTAGTTCACATGCAAATACAATTATAAACATTTTGTATGCCTCATTGCATTATTTCTAATAATAATAATAATAATTCAGTCACATTCCGGCCTTTTCAGGGTATTATAATTCAAATGATAAAGTGTGAGTTATTTTACAAACACATCATTAACTTAAAGGTGGGGTAGGTAAGTTTGAGAAACCGGCTCGAGAATCACTTTTTGTTATATTCCATGGAATGCTCTTAACATCCCGATAGCAATTGTCACGGAGGTGATCTCTGGGCCCATAGATCTCGGCCTCCGTTACGGGATGTTTAGCTTCATTGTTGTTGAAAAGTGTTCCCCTTTCCCCATGTTACTGCTGATTGTGTGCACCTGGTGCCCTGTGTTGTCTCCTCCCCCCCTACCTGTGTCTAATTGCTGATTAGTGTGTGGGTATTTAGGCTCTGTTTCCCTGTCTGTTAGGGGGCTGGTAGTGTGTGTGAGGTCCTTGTGGTTGGTGACTGTGCTCACGTGAACAGCGAGATTGAGGCTGTGTCATGTGCCCGTGAGTAATAAATGCCCACACCGGGTTGTATTTTGGACGTTCTGCCTCTGCCTCCTTGCTTGGTCGGGCCGCTCAACGGTCAGCTTCACAGCAATGAATATCTTAAGTGCTTTGACAAGAAATCCATAAAAAATCTCATCTGTGGAAGCCGTGGCGCTGTAAAAAGCACGACCAATCATCTGAGCTGGCCCGGCTAAAGTAACTGGATGGCCTACCTGCCTGTCAGCCTTCCATCTGTGCACAAACTTATCCCGTGCCCTCATTGGTCATGTGTGTGTGTCCTGTGTGTTGGGGGAGGGGCTCTGTGAGGAAGTCAGAAGGAAGGGGCAGATTTTTTCCGGCTGTGTATTTTCAAATTCTAGCGCACTCGAGCTGGTTTCTCCATTCTTACCTACCCTACCTTTAAATAAATTAATAAGGAAGTATCTTTCTCTATTTGAAACCAAGCAACCCAGAAAACCTCACTGAACACCATCTGCGCTGTCTAAAGATATACACCAAACAAAACGGAGCGCACACAAACCACGCTGCGTAAAAGCCGTCGATTGCGCAACAGCACTCTCACACAATAAGGCAACAGATCAAGAACGCAATAAACAACGGAGAAACATACCAACGGCGTCTCTGAAGCCTCACACACAGTGGATGTTTCTCAATGTCGAGGACGGTTCCTTGGTAGGACATGTCTTCCGAGTCAGGTCCATTAGAGGCGAGGCAAGAATCCTTCCTGGCATTCGGAGAACGAAGAATGGAACAGGCTAGCAGGTGTGCGTCATATGCGAGGCCCCGCCTTACATTTTCCGCCAAAGATTTGGGAAATTGGTCTGTGCGCAAAGCATTGTGGGGATTTTAAGACCGCGGAGGATACACATGTACAGCCTCGAAATTTCCCGCAACGAAGGACGCCAGCCTCCGTAGAATTCCAAGGAGCCTGGACATTGGAACAGTCCTTCGGCGGGACTCGATGACGTCGCATCCTTGAAGTAGTGGCTCTGGAGCATCCTTCCTCGACATTGAGAAACACCCACCCACTGTCGCCAGCTTCTCCCTCCGTGGCTTTGGGAACAAAGAGCTTTAGTTGCCGTGTTACCGGAAGCGGCATTAATATTTTTTAATAACAGCTCGCTTATCATTCAGAAAAAGTAGCCTACGCTATTCAAAATAAAACGTATTGGTATTTTTGGTATTGAACAATACTATAATAATAATAATAATAATAATAATAATCTAAACGAAAATACATCAAAATAATTATTTATCCGCCCGTTTTTATCAGATATTACGTCTCGTTCATGCATCAAATCTTCCTTTATCATTACATTACATTTAGCTGTCGCTTTTATCCAAAGCGACTTACAATAAGTGCGTTCGACCAACAAGATACAAACTAGAAGAAAACGGAATCATAAAGTACATCAGGCTTCATAGAACAAAAACATTTCAAGTGCTACTCAACTGGCTTTAGATAAGCCAGCCCTTTATTAGTATATAAGTGCTTTGTTAATAGTTCTATTGCTCGAAGTGGAGTCAAAAGAGATGAGTTTTCAGTCTGCGCCGGAAGGTGTGTAAGCTATCTGCTGTCCTGATGTCAATAGGGAGCTCATTCCACCATTTTGGAGCCAGGATAGCAAACCCACGTGTTTTTGCTGATGGGAACTTGGGTCCCCTTGGCAGCGAGGGTGCAGCGAGCTGTTTGGCTGATGCAGAGCGTAGTGCACGTGCTGGGGTGTACAGTTTAACCATGTCCTGGATGTAGGAAGGGCCAGATCCATTCGCAGCATGGTACGCAAGTACCAATGTCTTGAAGTGGATTCTAGCAGTTACCGGAAGCCAGTGAAGGGAGCGGAGGAGCGGCGTGGTGTGGGAGATTTTAGGAAGGTTGAAGACCAGGCGAGCCGCTGCATTCTGGATGAGCTGCAGAGGTCGGATGGCACATGCAGGTAGACCAGCCAGGAGGGAGTTGCAGTAGTCTAGGCGTGAGATGACGAGAGCCTGACCAGAAGCTGCGTTCTCCTGTAGTCTTAATGTACGGAGGGTGCATATCAAGCTGGTTTATTCTCTTTGGACTGACAACATTTATTCCATCTGGCAAATGAAGTGAAGCTTCATCTACATTTTCTTTTTACTTGGATTTTAAAATGTTGGCTGATTTAAAATCTTCAGTTTTCACAAAGCCCCCCCAAAAATTTAACTCTCAATCAAACCATAAAAGAAGCACCAATATAGAAAATATTCATACCTAAGAAGGGTGATCAAATCTTATTACTAACGCATCTGCTGTGATAAAACAACTAGTTTGAACAATTTTTTACATTTATTCCAAACTGCATCAAATGAATGTTTGATCAAGTTTATCATTACTCAAATTACAAATGTAAACGCTGTGTTGACATTAGTTTAAAACACACTTATACGTACTGTAGCACTGGAAAAAATGCTGCTCCAAAATCAAGTGAAACAATAATGAAAACAAGCCGTTTTCACTTGAAATAAGTAGAAACTTCTGCCAAAAGAACAAGTGACAATGTGCTTGGTTAGATGTCCTGAAATAAGAAGGGATATTTAGATAAATCAGATCTTGTAATTAGCTGGAAGAACTCATTTGAACTGTATTTGACCAGAATCAGGAGATGTTGTGTTTCAATATAAGTGCTCAAAGGTTTTCTGATGTTGGTGATTTTCTAATAAATATGTAAAAAAATGTTTAATCTGAGATACGATTCAAAATAAGATGATTTGACTTAACAAGATGATGCTTTGTCTAAAAACAAGACCTGATATCTCACTGCAGTGTCACTTCTGAAGTTACTGTGTCTTATATCAGGTGTAGAGACACATTCTGACGAGATATTAGACAAAGATACGTGGTAAGATTTCGAGTTTTTGTAGTGAGTAACCACATTTATCTGCTATTTTGATTAATAAAGTATATCTGATCTTAATTCTCTCATTCCCAGTAAACGCACTGAAGTGGTTTGATTCTGTTTTTAACTTATTGTCCTCTGTGTTGCAGTTGTGTTTTGCCCCGTGTTTCCTCGGAGCGTTTATCTCGATCTCTGGCGCTCTGAACGGCCTGACGCTGGAGGACAACGTCACCAGACTGAAGAGGGTGAGGTTATTCACATCACGTTTTATTTCAGCGTTACTCCGCCTGCGTCACAGCGAACACTCCTCACACCCTGCAGGTCGTGTGTGAGTTTCCACAGCAACTCTTTATTAAGAACTCTAAGTGTCTGGAATACGCAGAATGCAGAAATAGTCTCTAACCTTGTTTTGTGTTGTTATCCTCACATGAGTGTCCTCGGTTGAATTGTTTGATAAATCTGGGGCATGTGCCAGGGGATTGGGGTCATTTTTACTCAAAAACTCTTTCGTTTTTGGTCAATTTTCTTTCCACCAGAGGTCAAAAGTTCAGTGTTTGACCCGAACTGTCCTCGGTTCATTTCAAATTCATGATTGTTATTTAAAGGCAGGAGGAGGAGGAGGAGGAGGAGGAGGAGGCTCTGCTAGAGCCTGAAGAAAATATCACTGAAAAAAAAATGCTAAAATATTTAACAATAAAATCAAAAACAATAAATTTTACAAAGATAATATGTAATAACAAAACAAAAATGATGGCAGACACAAAGGGCTCTAAACGTCTCATTTAGGGTTTCCAAATAAATAAATAGAAATGCTTTTTAAATAAATGTATAATACATGTAATGTCTTCTCATGTCTTACATTTATTTATTTGTATTTTTTAATGTATTTATATTTTATTTATATATATTTGTTGTATTCTATTTTTCTATTTTTATTTTATTATAAGTTCTAATTTATTTTTTGTATCATTATTTATCATTTTCAAGCTTTACAAAGACCTTTGTATCTCGGGCATATTTTGTCCCTTATCTCCTAAAATAATAATCCTTTCATTTTGCTTCCAGATTTACATTAGACTTTTAAAGAATATAGATTTCTCTTTAATTTTAGTTGTTTTTATATCAAATATTTTCTAAGTAGGAAATGTTTTATCCCTTACCTCGAGACTTAGTGATATCATTGGCTCCTCTGTTATTCTGATTTGACTGGATTTTATTCTATATTTAAACCTGAGACTCGACTCAAGCTGGCTGGATTTCATCCTGGCATTTTACCTGTGTGATCAGAGTCCAGGTAGATGAGCGTACACACACACACACACACACACACACACACACACACACACACACACACACACACACACACACACAAAGAGTTTGTTTTTATCTGCCCTCACACACTCACCTCATTATTATTAGAAGCCATTTCCTGTGATGGAGGAAGAGGAGACTGTGGAAATAGCTGGAGTGACTCATACATCATATATAAATGTGTGTGTGTGTGTGTGTGTGTGTGTGTGTGTGTGGTCGTTGTGTGCCAGCTGCTCAAACGTCCGTCCCGCCTTGCTTACCCAGCGCAGCATCAATTATTTACCAAAGGAGGCGCGGTGTTGGAGCAGAAAGGCCAAACTGGTAAATGTCAGAAAGGACAGAAAGTAAATGACGAATGCGCTCATTACAAACAGAACACCTGGCCGGGGAAATGTGAGCGGAAACTCAATGGAGACGTTCTCAAAAAGAAAGTTAAACTCGGGTGCAGCAAGACTTCTGCCTTTCTTCTTACTTTCCTGGACTCTGTCTTCAGATTGTACCTTAAAGAAAGCAAAGACCTGCACTCGATACCAACAGTTTTATACTTCATACTAGTGTTGTAGTACTCGAGACCGGTCTTGGCCTTGACTTGGTCTCGACCTCTTAAAGTCTTGACTTGGTCTTAACCTCTTAAAGTCTTGGTCTTGACTTGGTCTCGACCTCTTAAAGTCTTGACTTGGTCTTAACCTCTTAAAGTCTTGGTCTTGACTTGGTCTCGACCTCTTGAAGTCTTGGTATTGACTTGGTCTCAACCTCTTAAGGTCTTGACTTGGTCTCAACCTCTTAAAGTCTTGGTATTGACTTGGTCTCAACCTCTTAAAGTCTTGGTATTGACTTGGTCTCAACCTCTTAAAGTCTTGGTATTGACTTGGTCTCGACCTCTTGAAGTCTTGGTATTGACTTGGTCTCAACCTCTTAAGGTCTTGACTTGGTCTCAACCTCTTAAAGTCTTGGTCTTGACTTGGTCTCGATCTCTTAAAGCCTTGGTCTTGCCTTTGTCTCAACCTCTTAAAGTCTTGGTATTGACTTGGTCTCGACCTCTTGAAGTCTTGGTCTTGACTTGGTCTTGACCTCTTAAAGTCTTGGTATTGACTTGGTCTCGACCTCTTAAAGTCTTGGTATTGACTTGGTCTCAACCTCTTAAGGTCTTTACTTGGTCTCAACCTCTTAAAGTCTTAGTATTGACTTGGTCTCAACCTCTTAAGGTCTTGACTTGGTCTCAACCTCTTAAAGTCTTGGTCTTGACTTGGTCTCGACCTCTTGAAGTCTTGGTAGTGACTTGGTCTCAACCTCTTAAGGTCTTGACTTGGTCTCAACCTCTTAAAGTATTGGTCTTGACTTGGTCTCGACCTCTTGAAGTCTTGGTATTGACTTGGTCTCGACCTCTTAAAGTCTTGGTCTTGACTTGGTCTCGACCTCTTAAAGTATTGGTCTTGACTTGGTCTCGACCTCTTAAGTTCTTGGTCTTGACTTGTTCTCGACCTCTTAAAATCTTGGTCTTGACTTGGTCTCGACCTCTTAAAGTCTTGGTCTTGAATTGGTCTCAACCTCTTAAAGTCTTGGTCTTGACTTGGTCTCGACCTCTTAAAGTCTTGGTCTTGACTTGGCCTCGACCTCTTAAAGTCTTGGTCTTGACTTGGTCTCGACCTCTTAAAGTCATGGTCTCGACCTCTTAAATTCTTGGTCTTGACTTGGTCTCGACCTCTTAAAGTCTTGGTCTCGACCTCTTAAAGTCTTGGTCTTGACTTTGTCTTGACCTCTTAACCTGTAAAGTCCCAAGCCTGTTTTTACTAGACTCCTGGTACTAGGATGGGTTAAATGCAGAGAACACATTTCACTGTGTGTGCTGTGTGCGCTGCATGTGTGACCATGGGTTTCATCCCTCCCAATTCTATTCTAATTCTATTGTCCCCTCTCTGTCCCCTTATGTGTAGATGCATTTATCTAATAAGACAAGAAACATCAAACAAGAAATCCTTGAATCTAGTCTAATTTAGGACATGATTTGTTTTTTTATTTTTTATTATAACTGTAAAAAAGCATTTAACTTCCTTTTGATTAAGTTTAATTGGCAGCCGTTTGTGATTGACATCTAAGACACTGAAGTGAAATAACGTCTTGTTTACTGAAAAGTATTCATACTGCGTAGAAACCCCTGGAAGATCTGAGAAACGTCCCGTCTTCTGCAGAGTGTGTGAGGAACCGTTTTGACGCGTTTGTGTGTGACGCAGCGATCACCTCAGGTGGCCCAGCAGCTTGTTTGGCCTTAATTAGAAAACAAAAAAAAATATTAAGACTGGAACATTGGCTCGTTGTTTTTATATGTCGAGTCATGTTGATGTGACCTTTAGGTAGAGGACATGGGAAAGTTTGTGTGTGTGTAAATATATAAAAGGTATAAGTGTGTTTTTATACCCAAACAACTCTCACACACACCTTTTGTATTTACTGTGGAGTTTAAGGTCAGCATCCAACACCCTTTGTTGCATTATTTTGCAAAAACTTGTATATATTATTACACTTAAAGGAGCTTTACTAGATTACAGTAAGACTAATTTATTTAAGTACGTTCTATTCTTATTATTTTATATATTTGCTTATTTTTCAGCGTTGTTGGGCCACATTAACACTTTTTCTAGTCTAAATCTCTTCCTGTCACCTTCACATGATTTAAGTACCAACGTTATGATAATAAGCGTGTGATTAACGTTGGGGTTTATTTTGCAACTCAAAGGGAAATTGTAGAGTTTTTTCACGTCAAGTATTTTAGCTTAAATGACTTAAATCCGTGTATGCATTATGTTTTACAGTTATATTTATCTACCATAATGCAGGTTTTAATGGATTAAATACACACTTTTGTAATGTTTCAGAACCATGGACAGAGACAGAAGCTTTGTCAATTAGTAGTTTTTCCATCAGCCAGCAGAAAATGTAGATTTTGCACACTTTTTTCATCTTCATTAAGTAAAATAAAGACCTCCCATACCCCCCAAATGACTCTTATATACTGTATCTACAGGGGGCTGATGAAGATGTCCATCACTACCAATAACTCAACCATTATTTGGCCATGTGCTGATATTTTTGGCTCTAAAACGTCATTGTTTTTGGAAAGAAACTCCACACCACCTTGAGCTTGAACACATCACCATCTCTCACTCCACACACCTGCAGGTTAACGGTTCTCTGAGGGAAGGTGTTGGAGGGAGGAACCTGAACTCAGCACGGGGCAGGAAGTTCTAATCTGCAGATGTTTTCTATTCAAACTCAGAAACTTCTCACCAAAAGTGTGAAGCATTCAGAGAGAAATCTGATGTATGGTAACCTGCCCCCCCCCCCTATCTGGCTGACCTTCTTCAGGAGTACACCCCCTCTCGCTCCCTCCGCTCCTCCTCTGCTGGTCTGCTGACCGTCCCCACCCCACGCCTCGTCACCATGGGTGCTCGGGCTTTTAGCTGCACTGCTCCCAGACTCTGGAACTCCCTCCCCCCGCACATCCGACAGTCAGACACAATCACCATATTCAGATCCCAATTAAAAACCCACCTGTTCAAATCTGCCTACTCACTGTAGTGCTCCCCATTATATGTTTCATTTGTGTCCACTTGACTGTCTCCTCCATGATTTCCTGTTTGTGTTTTTATCATGTTCTGTTGCCTATTAGCGTTTTCTTTTCTTTTTTTTAACAAATTGTACGGTGTCCTTGGGTGTCATGAAAGGCGCCTAAAAATAAAATGTATTATTATTATAAGGACATTGAAAACCTTTAAAAATGAAGGTAAACCTTTGCATTGAAGTTCTTCCATCTTCAGACAGCAGCACAATATTTTGTACACATCTCTTACGCACTTGTTCAGGAGACTTTTTCGAAAAGGTGTGACTAGTTCCTAATTTTCTCATGATGCCTTTTCACTTGACACCTGAGAGCAGGTTTTGCCAAAGAGCTGTGAAACAGACGTCTTTCATTGAAGAAATTAGGATCTGAAGAACAAGTTGTTTTATATTCCTGAAAGACAACTGAGAGGTTCAGAGTTTAGTAAACCCTACTCAATTTTCTCCCTATTTGAAATACAATGGACCTTGAATCAAATCAAATCAAGTTTTATTTATATAGCACATTTCTAAACGATTTTTGGTTGAGCCAAAGTGCTGAACATATAATAAAAATAGCCTACAGTAGAGACACTTTACAGCAAATACAACAGCACAGATTGTTCAGAATATCAGTATGAGAAAAACGACACCCTCTGTCCTTAGACCCTCTGTCCTTAGACCCTCTGTCCTTAGACCCTCTGTCCTTAGACCCTCACATCGTACAAGGAAACACTTCCAGAGAAAACCCACAGTTTAAAGGGAAAAATGGGAGAAACCCTTGAAGAGTATAATCACCTGCTGCAGATTTGTGATTGTGACTTTGTAACTGCTGTTAGTGCTTAAATACATCAGCTTTCTCTTAAATATTCTGTGTTTTAAAATACAGTATTTGTTCCTTGTTCACAGGACTACCCAGACGCCCTCATCTCAAATTACTATGTAAGTGTTTCCTGTAAATAAACCATTTTACTGACTCAAATGTTCCCTCGACTTCATGTTGTGCATCAGATTGTCTTCTCAATATTTCCTGTTTATGTTTTTCAGCTTTGGCCCGCAGTCCAGATTGCCAATTTCTACTTCATTCCACTTCACCACAGGTCAGAGTTCATATATATTTGATCATACAATGTGACTATTCGATGCATTTAGTGTTGCTGAGGTGTTTCTTTTCAGTGGTTTGCATGTCATGTTAATTTGTTCTGTTTTAACTTGTTATTTCTGCACGGATAAAGATTAGACTAAACTAATGGTATTAGCATTAGATTCAAGTGGGGGCTGTGTTGCTTCTTACTCAAACATCTCCAATCATTCTTGTGTGTTGTAAAGTCCAAAATAGGATTTATTATAAAAAAGACCCACTTTTTTCATTGGATGAATCATTTTTTTTTCAAATTGTGGATTTTGTGTGGGATATTTCTTGTTTTGTTTGTTTCAAAAACCTCGATAGAAGCTTCGAACTTCAAAAATATATATGTTAAAGCCCTAAAATCTCATAAGAAGAGGCATTATGTGGGCGGTGGTGGCGAAGTCGATAGGGACTTGGCTTGGCAACTGGAAGGTCACCGAGTCCCGGCAAGACCAAGTGCTACCGAGGTGTCCCTGAGCAAGGCACCGTTCCCCACACTGCTCCCCGGGCGCCGTTCAAAATGGCAGCACACTGCTCCTAACACTAGGATGGGTCAAATGCAGAGAAACAATTTCCCCACGAGGGATTAATAAAGTATATCAAAATCAAAAAAAAATTACGATTGTCTCTAAGTCTGTCTTGGTGAAAATATCAGACTCTTTTGTTATTTGCCTCTAAATAAATCATATTTCCTTTCAGGATGGCTGTGGTGCAGATAGTCGCTGTCGCCTGGAACTCCTATCTGACCTGGAAGGTGAACAAGATGTGAACCACAAGTCCAGCTGTCTACATGATGATGATGATGATGATGATGATGTTACACTCTTTCGTAGTGTGTCTGTGTGCTTGTGTGTGTGACGTGGTCTAACTTAGTTCTGCTGATATTTCCAAAGTGTAAAACTGTGACTGACTCATTATAAAGGTCGGGAGAAAGTGCTTGTCTACTCTGAATGACACATTCACACTTGAAAGTCAAACGTTGCATAAATGTCTGTGAAAGTTTGTTATTTATGGCAGTGGTGTAGCCACACGTACGCACAATAACACACACACACACATATTCACAGCCACTGCTTACAAAAACAGTTTTCTAACCTCTAATTCAACAATCGCTTGAAATAATGGTAAATGTTCATTTGTAAAGCTTAATCGTTTTCTGTTGGGATGAAGAAAATGTTGAAAATGATTTATTTTAGTTTACATCCTGTAAATATAATAAAAGTTGAAGTTGTCTTACAATTCTGGTCTATTGACTGTGGGAAAAGCTTTAAAAAAAGAAACTCTGTCTCTGGAAAGATGCTCTTGTTTCACAGATCAATGCTGAAGGAAAGCTGATCATAATTGTGAGTTGAAACCACTTTAATGTCTGTACGATAATAATAGCTATAACCAGTAGCCGCTTAGCTTAGCACAAACACAGGAAACTGATGGAAGGAGCTAGCATCAGCAACTCTTAAGCTAACTAATATATAATTATCTTGATTAATCTGTGTTAAAACAAAAAAGTAATTGGTTCAACTTTCGCTGTAGAAATGCTGCTTGGTTGATTATATTTTGTATTTCATATTGGACAGAGACCGGCTAGTCGTCCCCTCTGTTTCCAGTCTTTGTGCTATGCTAAGCTAACACACTGTTGGATGTAGCTTCGTATTTACTGTACAGGTTTCACAGTGGCATCAGACGTTTCATCTCTTGAAAAGTACTGAAGTGAACATTTTAAACTACTCATTCAAACATTTATTGAACTATTTTCTGTCAAACTATATTTACTAAATAGCAGACAATCTAAATGAAAAGTAAGAAGGGGTAGCCTAAGCCTACCAGATATATTTTTCCAATTTGGTTGTCTTTGTTTTGCATCTGATGAAAATACAACAATTACAAATAAATACAAATCGAACACAAAATAGCTCAATTTGTTAATGAGTCAACTAAAATGTGTATACATACATAAATACATTTTTAAACTGTGATAGTGTAGTGGCTTTACCTAGTGTTGGCTCAGTCAGGCCCGTACCTAGGATTTCGTAAATACCGAGGTCCAAAACATGTATAGGAGAGCTCGGGGGGCAGGCCCCTCAAAAATGTTTTGTGCACACTAAAGCATTTTACTCTGGGCTCAGCAGGTGAGAAACTGAAGACGGGCAGACCAGGTGTTGGTGCTGCCGCATTTGAGACCCCCACTTTAACTTTGTCCTAGATAGTCGTACTGTCACCAAAATCACACTGGTGTTTGCTGTTCACCTCTAGTTTGTGCACACAAAAGCATTTTACTCTGGGCTCAGCAGGTGAGAAACTAAAGAGGGGCTTCCACATGAGGCAGACCAGGTGTTGGTGCGGCCGGATTTGGCACTTTCACTGTAACTTTGTCCAGTATAGTCGTACTGTTACCAAAACACACTGGTGTTTGCATTTCACTCTGGGCTCAGCATATATACATATATATATATTTTTGTATTATTCTTTGCCTTTCAAAAGCATTACATCATTATGTACACAACACGAAAATAACTTAATGTAAAGTATTTATTTCACCTTCCCTTATTATACATCCATGGGTAAGTCCGGACTGCAGCTGTTTGTTGATACATTGATGTTGTCTTCTTCTGTTTGCTTTAATGTACTTAGTGGTGCATTGCCCCCACCGCCAGTAAATGAAAGTACTACAAAGAACCCTGTTAATTATGTGCAGTTATTTCACGAGTTTTGTTATACTCCTCGAATAAATTACAGAGGTCCGGACCTCGGTGACCTCAATGGTGTACGGCCATGGGCTCAGTGATATACTACATAATACATAAATAGTTAGTCTACCTCTTGGTCTAAAAAACTAAATAGAGCCATGAATCCATCAGTGCATAGACCATCTCTGTTGAATGTACATTTTCTCTTCATTTTTAACATATAAAGTCTCCTTTCTACTGACAATGTGCGCATTTAACAACAAAGGCCCTGGAAGCTAATAAAGTTAGTTGTTGACGGTGACTTTGACCTCGCTGACTCTCTGGTTTGTTTGGAGGCTGCTGAGCGGCTGTCTGCCAAATGAACCGCTCTCATTGTTTTTCCACACAAACACACTCAGCTATATCGGTCGGGAAAGCAAGCACAAATCCTCTGAATGAATTCATAGGAAATCTGCCAAATATCCTCACGCCGTCCCTCTATTTGTGGAAATCTGTTTTTGATTCAGCACCAAGCCTCGCTGTGTTTTCTAATTAAAACCGGAGTGCTTCAATGAAAATACAGCACATATTCTTGTCAGCACTCTTGCTTGTATATGAGGAATCTCAAAAGGTGATCTGTGTTTTTAGTCCAGATAACCGGAGACTCAAAGTTGGGTTTGAACGGACTTTTGATCACCATGATTTTCTTTGTTAAGAATGTACCCTAACAAATAGATGTGTGGCTTTTTCTGTAAATGTGCATGTTCTCATATAATAATAATACATTTGATTTTTAGGCGCCTTTCATGACACCCAAGGACACCGTACAATTTGTTAAAAAAAAAGAAAGAAAACGCTAATAGGCAACAGAACATGATAAAAACACAAACAGGAAATCATGGAGGAGACAGTCAAGTGGACACAAATGAAAACATATAATGGGGAGCACTACAGTGAGTAGGCAGATTTGAACAGGTGGGTTTTTAATTGGGATTTGAATGTATCAGGAAGTCCTATGTAATCACTTTCCTCCCTTAAGAAAGGTCAACTAAGAAGCTTTGCCTTCATTTACGTCTAAAAAGTGTGTTTTTTGGTGTGTTTTTTCAGAACAAGTAACAATAACATCCACTTTTTTTCCCAAAAGCATTGCGAAAAACTAGGATATTGAACTCCTACAGTAGCTGAGTCTGCGTAAAATGAGAAAAACTTCAGATTTTGATCACTTATAAATAATATTCACTAATAGTTGTATCAATTAGAGAATGTACGGAATGGGTTTTAAGATAAGATGTCCTTTATTAATCCCAATTTGGGAAACAAATGTGTAATATTACTTTGATTATACCCTAAGAGTGTAGTTTAAAGTGAATTGCTTATGTGGCTTTCCGGCAGGTTGGATTTCGGGGGCTAATATGTAAACACATCATAAACTCTGTTCTTATCAGCATGTAATAACTCATCACCAAGTGTGTGACACAGAAAGAGCAGCACCATGGACAGCTCCCAGATGCATTCACTTTTACAGTTACAAGGGATGTAAGTCTTTTAGTTCACATCAGTGATTCATTCTATTTGCATGGCTGCTTGGAGATTATGAGATCTAACCTTCATATGTTCTAACACGTGTCATATATATGTGGAGAAAGGGCTTTAACAGATCTTCAAAGACCGAGGTTCATCTTCCAAGTGGCAATTATCTGATGCAAGAGAGGTAGCAAACACATGTCACACACACTGTTCAAAATTTAAAAAGCGGAAATATCACAAGTGTAATTTGGAATATTTAACACCCAAAACAATTGGGTGTTAAATAGGTGATCCCTGAAAACGTGTGGAACTTTCTAAAGGAACCCCCCTCCTCAAAGCCCGCCTGTATCCTCCTCTTGCCCCCCTGTATCCTCCCTATGAGGAAATAGACCTGTAAAAGATGCCCCCCCCCCCTCCTTTATTCCCTGTCGATCCTAGCATCCCCTGCTGTCCCTCAGGACGCTCGATATGTGTCCATGTTTCCAAAGCGGTGTCTGAGCTTTCATTGACGTCAAAAGCTTCAGGCTGGATGTATAAAGCCTTCGTCCTGCGGTCTTAGCTCACAGGAACTCTGCAGACTCCGACCCGAGACCCACAAAGTTCAGCTGCAGCTTCTGGAGACACTGAAGTGAGTACATCAGCTCCTATTCACTCTTTGTTTGTATTCAAAGTTTGTAGAATTGGACGTTATTGATGAAATGAGAAGATGGCGGGAACAATAGCCTACAGTGCAGGCAGATCGTCAGCTTGTGTCCTTTTAGAAATCCTCTATTCATTTGCTTATTCTTATGTGAACTCTTTTAATTTAGAAGCCTTTTTGTATTGTTTTGATGTTTTTCAGTCAAGTCAAAGTTCCTGCCAATATCGTATTTTACTTTTTGTTTCTTGCATGAAAAGCGTTTGTGTTATTGGTATACAATGCACAAGATAACATCATAGGCTACTTGGATAAGCTGTCATTACACAGTGCTTATGTACAACTATAGTAGTTATCACCCTGAATGCTATTACAATTTAAAAAAATAGTTTTGTTTTACAGGGTTCGCATTTGTAGATTAGTTCGTGTGTGCATGCATTTCAAACTGTATATATGCAAACAGTGGTGTATATCACTCTGGAAAAACTCTAAAAGTGCGATACAAAAATTGTGTTTATGTGTTATTCCCCTGATTCTGTAATACGGTGTGTGTACGTTGAGTCAATAACCCCTTCTGTCTGCAGGACATGAAGCCGGTGCCCCTGCTCCTGCTCCTCTCCTCCGTCCTCCTCTCCTCGCACCTCCGCCCCGCCGCCGGCAGACCGCGCGTCCTCCCCGGCTGGCTGGATGGCAGTAGCCGCCTCCAGATGCAGCGCCTGGAGGAGTCTCTCCTCAGAGCAGCTGTAGCCGGGGAAAGCACCGCATCCTCGGATCTACTGGACGAGAACATCCTGCGGTTCCTGGAGAGCAGAAACCCGGACCCTCTGCACCTGCTGCCCGCTGAAGAAGGGGAGGTGAGGGCGGCGGTGCATCTGCTGAAGAGGAGCGAAGACCCCCCGCTGTCCATCGACCTCACCTTCCACCTGCTGAGGAATATGATCCAGATTGCGAAGGTGGAGAACCAGCGGGAGCAGGCGCTGCTGAACCGCAATCTGCTGGACGAGGTCGGGAAGTAATTACGCTCTATTTTTGTATTCTAAATGCCTCATTCAAAACAGCCAAAACAGCCGCTGTGTTAAATAATCAAGACTTCTGACATTAGTTGTTGTTTGTGCGCCTGCCTTCCTCTCCACCTCGCCAACAATTTACGCACAGATGGTGCCAATTTACGCATCACAGCATCCGCGCGTAAAATGTGTTTTCTTTAAAGACTTTTTGATGGAAAATATGGAAACGGACCATCCAGACCCTCTTACTCCCTCCTCACCCCTTCATCCCCCTGATCTCACCCTCCTCACACACTCCTCTTTGCACTGGACTTTGGAAAGGGAAACTGGATTTCACATTTGAACACTTTGATCAATGTTTTGATGCTTGAAGTGAAAATGACACCTGACCAGAATAAATATTATTTATTTAATAATAGTTAATATTAGACTCTGTTTTGAATTGGTTGACCTCAGTCTGAATACGTGGACCATTTTAATTAGTCCAGTTGTTTACCCCTGCAGCTAAACAAGTCTAATGTAAGGTGCATTGTGGGTAGTTGGCTTGCCACCAGACATAATTGATTGGATGCCTTGGAGAAACCTTTCTACGATATTAGAACAATCTTCATACACCAACATAAGGATATCTAAAGTAACTTTACTCTGAGGAATTCAGACCTACTTTATGCATTTCCCAAATAATGTATTGCTAAATTATTACAAGTGAATCTTATATATTGTGATCCTTCAAATGGATACGGTTATATTAAAATGATGTAACTACAATGATAGTAAGCTCTTTTTTTTAAATCCTCTTCCCTATTTGATTATTTGAAAAAAGAAGCTTCAGTTACAACAAGACTGGCCAAATTGAGGTGAAACTTTGACCTTTAAAGTGACGATTCAAGTCATAATTACCCCATAATCTACCTTTAAAGTAAAGAAAACAAAACAGAAGCTCGGCAGGATGTAAAATCACACGGCGGGAAACATTCAAAACCCCTGGAAATCAAACATTTCCGTGTCTTTGTTTTAAATCCAATTTGATGACACTTAATGTGAAGGCATGTGTAATGATCTGAGGTGCAAGGGAAGACAACACACTTTATTGGTTTTAAATCTACAGTTGTCATTTCTCCCCTTCCTTTAATCCTCTTGTCGGTCCTTCACGCTGCGCGGGAGCACGGTCACATGTACTGTATGAGCTGTAGCATGCTAACCTACAACAAAAAGAAGAAAAAAAGCTTTTTTTATTTATCATTTACGTCTCTGAAAACATTGTTTTAGCAAAAGAAGAAGAAGATTTTTTGCCATTTATATTTTGTAATAAAAAAGTTTGAAGTAAAAATCATTGTATTCTGTTATTGTGCCGATTATACATGTGCATGCATTGGTTTTAAAATACACATTTAGTGACTGATGTTGCGACTGCTTTAGTGTCAGCCAGTGTTTTTCAACTTCTAAGGATCCTTAGTAAATATAATACTAAAGATCAAAACACTGGAAGCAGAACATTTACCTTAAGATGCCGTTTTTATCCAGCTCATCCATTGGTTCAACTTTTGTTCATTCAAAAATAAAGATTAAAATCTCAACACCTGCTTGCCAGATTTCCCCGGATATAAGTTTGGAAGACGAGGATGATTCCCAAAGAAGATGAATAATGATTCAGAAAAGAAGATGAGGAATAAGCCCGCTCCACCATCAAGTTGAAAGTTGATGACAAAATGTTTCTAAAACTAATTATGTATTCAAAGTTATTTCCGTTCACTCTGATTTGGATCCTAATGGCTTCTTTCTGATCTGATGACACTCCTCTAGTGCCGTCGCTCAACAAATCCCCATTACGGCCCGTCCACACGGCGGCGTGCGTTGAAGCTTCAACGCTTCTGCCCATTCATTTTGAATGGGGTGACGTCACGCTTTGCCGAACTGCATTGTGGTTCCGTCGCTTCGCTTTGTTCGCTTTAAAAGTTGAGCAATGTTCAACTGTGGAAGCTTCGGCGGAAGCGTCAGCCAATCAAATCATATAGTACAAGCTCTAGCCAATCAAAGCGCGTGCTTGTGGGTCCGGGGCGGGAGATTCATGTGATTGGTTGTTGGTCGAGTTTCAGACACGCCCGCCGGCGGCATGCTTGAACGCACGCCGCCGTGTGGACGCTGCGTTATAGACTCTAAGAATTGTTGAAATAACACGGCATACTTATAAGGAGATTCACTATTTTCCTAATTCTCTCGGTTGTTTGGGAAATGTTCTGCCTTGTACAGGTTTTTCAGTGCAAAGACAGTCAGGATATTAGAGAGAAGAGGAAGACGTGTATTCACAAGTCAGACTGTTGACATTGAATCTATCCACCGTTTAATTGTAATGACTTTCCTCCAAAGCCACACAGGACAAACTTGATGTTTACTAGTAGGTATTGCCAATTAAAGACCAATGCAAGGAGCTCAGATTTAAGTATTTTGTTCCCTTTTCACTGTTTTTTATGACGTTATCATGGCCACTGAAACATTTTTTAGGATGCATTAAGTTTGAACGCTCAGACAGGATAAACTTTAATGTCTAAGTTGTTGAAACAGATACAAAAAGAGAGAGGAGAGAAACACCCAAATGTCAAAATGGCCTCTGAGTTCTTTGTCTCTGTGACTCAGTCCAAACTGTGGGTGTGTTGGTGATTTTTCTGCCCTATCACCATCTGTGTGTGTGTGTGTGTGTGTGTGTGTGTGTGTGTGTGTGTGTGTGTGTGTGTGTGTGTGTGTGTGTGTGTGTGTGTGTGTGTGTGTGTGTGTGTGTGTGTGTGTGTGTGTAGGGGTGAAGACTTGGTTAGGTTTAGGGTTAGGTTAAGGTTTAGGCATGTGTTGGTTATGGTTAAGGTTAGGATAAGTCTCCAGGAAATGCATGTAAGTCAATGCAATGTCCCCTGAAGTGATGTATACATGGTATGTGTGTTCGTGTGTGTGTGTGTGTGTGTGTGTGTGTGTGTGTGTACTCTGTGAATCTGCAGAGCGTTTGTCTACAAAATCAAGTAATGTAACCACTTGCTTGTAAAATACTTTAATGTTATTCAGCTGTTGCACGAAGACATGTACAAATACAATATGTCCAAGTTCTTTTTTTATATTCTTGAATGTTTTACGAAATCCCAGGATGCAGACATGTTTTCTCGCAGTAAAGGAGGCTGCATCCTGATTTATTTGCACTAAATTTCATCTCAATGCATCAAATATCTATTTTTCACATTTCTGTCTGAAACATTACTATAACAACATTCTGAGATTATAGGGACTATTTTCAGCAGCGGACTAATCTACATGTGCTGCTCTACTGACTATTTACGGTGGCATCTCTCTTTTGTTTTTCAGACACCAATGGAGTCATACTGAAGAAGAAGAAGATATATCACTTATTTGATACACAGGATTATTTTGTATTTGTGTTTTCAATAAGAGAAATACAGAATCTCTGCAGCCCCATCCTTTAACATAGCAGTCATGACAAAACGTTGCAAATATAGAGATGGGAAATCTGTTAACATACACATGGATCATTTTCAAACAACCCCCCACAGTCCAGCAACAACAACATCATTTGTAATAATAAAAAGCTTATCTGCCCCCTCATTCAGCTTTACATCCTGCTTCTCCTGTTTGATGACAGATGGCCGACAGGTGCACCGTGCGACTGCCTTTCAAAAAGAGCCATGGTTTTTTTCATTGACAAAAAAGTTCAGAGAAAAAACGACAACGCTTAATCTCAAAGAAACCTCTTCAACGATCGGCTTTAATCCCCACATTTCTTTTTGTTTGTTTGTATAACATCCTAAAACATCCATCAAGCTGTGGTATTTACGGAAGCCTTTTGTGACAGAAAGTTATATAAGGGCTTTAGATCCTGTAGAAAAGGACACACATGAACACGTCAGTTTACTTTCCCTCCCACATCACAGAATACAGTCGTAAATCCACCGTATACATTTCCGGAGAGGGATATATTTAAACACAATACACTGGATTTTTAAATGTATTTCAAAGCACAAAAGGCAACATTGTGGAAGACTAACATCCGACCAAGTCCATCTGCTGGCATGCCGCCTTCTGAGGGAGGAAACACGGATGCAGAATGTATAGAAAGGTATGTTTCTGTCAATTATTTACATTTCTTTTTCTCCGTGTTGGTTCATTCCCTCTTGAGGATTTCTTGCAGAGGATTATGGGTTATTTCCGTCTCTCTTTTTCTACATTTTCTTGCAGAGAGGACCTCGAGTAAAGGAAACAAAAGATGAAATATCATGAGATCAGTGTCACCGTCCCACGCTAAAAACAATCACAGTGACTCTCCAGCTGCTCGGCCTAAAGTCTCAGCTCTGAGGATGAGGATGCTGTTGTTGTTGTTGTTGTTGTTGAGTCAGCATGAAGACACTTCCTCGGACGATGAGGGGAATCCTTCGTCCTCTTGCAGCTCTCTTTTACGTAAGTGGTCTTCACACATCCCCTCTGTTCGACACTCTGCTGCTGACTTCAAACTGTGCACATTTACAACCATGACAATTCATCAGCAGAGACACAAGAACATCTACAGGCTCTGACACATCGGCACCGCTTCAGTTTCAGCCGTCAGGGCACAGATTCATTTTGCATCTTCAGAAAGTTGTGTATCTGCAGCGTGTTTATTAAAAGACTTTAACCGTTATGCCTCTCTAGAGACGTTTGTGTCTTTTTAAAGGGACCAAAGATTCATCAGTTCCGTGTGCAGAGCATGACAATAACTCAGATCAAACTTGTTAGTTTTATTAAGCATTTCAGAACAACATGCGGGTACATGTTTTAAAAAGTAATTATTTATACTTCTTTAGAGTTCATTTAGTCAATAGTTACTGTTTCCATTACTCATGTCTCTGTTTTGTATCTGGTCAACATCAGTGGTTTAGACCTGCATAGCTCTGCTGCTGCTGCTGCTGCTACCACAGCCACAACAACACCTCTTGGTCCTCAGAGGTGCAATTCATGAGAAAAACCACCAGGTCTCTGTGCATTCAAACACCATTAGCAAGTCTGTTGCAACTACACAATATATAATGCTATATGTACATTCTCTGCGCGGTTTTGCTGTAAGCACGTACCTTATCTGGTCAGCATCAGAGGGTAAAACCTCCAGAGCTCTGCTGCTGTTGATAACCACATCCTCACAGAAACACTTCTCCTTCAGTTCTCAGAAGATAAATGAAGAAGCTGCAGGTTAGAGACTCTGACAGTCGAGAGCCAGAGACCGAGAGAGAAGCACGATGTCTGAATTCAGAAGGATCATGATGTCTTCATTCCTGATGCTGCTGCTCCACTTTCCAGGTGAGGATGCAGAGAACACACTTTAAATAAAAAAACTTTAATATCACTAACGGTACTTTACTACGTACTGTTCCTTTCACTGAGAATGATGAGTTGTGTTTGTAACGTGGTGACTTTGCCTTCTGACATTGTGATAGATGATCAGGATGAGTGTAACAGTACTACCTGGTACTTAGGTGATTCAAATAGCTCAACAGCAGTAGAGCTGGTTAATCGTGGACAGATTGGTAAAGATGCCAAAGCTAAATCTCTGGTTATAAAGAAGGTCACAGAGGAGGATGCTGGTCAATACAACTGCAGACAGATCAGATCAGGACAACAAGAAGGTCCAGACTCTCCTGTTTATCTGTCTGTTGTTACCAGTGAGTATTTACATTATAATGTTTCCAAATAGTGTTCTTAAAACAATACACTGAAACATTACTGCTGAAGCACCCCCCAGGATTGCCAAAGCACCCCAAAAAATATGTGTTTTTTTTCAAAATTATTATTATTATTTTTATTAAATTAAATTAGAAAAATGATTGATTACATCAATGCAAATGTGAAACAAACACATTTTTGACCAAACACATAAAGCCAACACAGGTTATATGATTAGGCCAATGGCCAGCACCCATTCGATTTTTTACCTACTCATAGGCTAAATTACTTTGACACTTGATTGACTTCCTGTTAGCTAGAGCGCCAAATTATTTGCTAACAGCAAAGTGAAAAAATTATCGTTTTTTTTGTCCTTAAACGTCTACGTGTGGACACTCAATCAAAACCACCTGAAAGTGAGAGGGATTCTGCACATAATAGGCCTCGTGAGTACAAGTAGCTTACTTCTGGGTCTCTGTGTTTCATTCAAGCTCTGCTCTGTGTGTGTGTGTGTGTGGCACGAGCCATTTTGTGTGCGTGCGCGAGCGAGCGAGAGCTCGCGCACCGGTGGGTATCTACTGGATATCGTTGTGGTTAGCATCTGGTGCTAGCTAGCCAAGCTAACAGGTATAAGGAGCTTTTTCAACAACAAGGTGGAGGGAGAACTCTCTCCTGTCAGACTGAGAGTCTCAGATAACCTCAGCTCAGGTGAAGTAAAGGACTCTCAGTGTTTAGATAGTTAACTTTAGTCTAGTTATCTCAGTGGGTCTCAAACGGTTTGTTTTAAAAGGGGAGTGATTTGTAAAATATCTATAAAGAAATAGAAAATCTGTTTACAGTTCTGTTTCATATGGGTGATGAGCAGTGGCGGCCGGCCCATAGGGGCGCTAGGGGCGCCGCCCCACCTCTTCCCACATACAAAAAAAAAAAAAAAAAGTAAAAAAAAAAAAAAAAAAGAATAAATAAAAAAAAAATATATATTTTATATTTTTATTTTTAATGAACAAGGTAAATATCATACAATTGGTATCAGTAAAATGTATAATCTACAATAAAATCTCCTTGTCTAAAGTTACTGATAAGTCACATGTTTCCTGCCTGGCCTTGCTCGTGGCATTAGTTTATCATTACCGGGCGGAGCCCCCGAGCCAAACAGCAGCAACCAGCACGTTGCAAAAGTCTCAATAGTAAACTGTGCCGCCGAAACATAATTTCAGCCAATCAGCGCCGTCAAATATTTTGGTCACGAGGGCGCTCACGTTGGCACCCACGTTGCTTACGTGCGTTGACGTGAGTTGTTTTTTAGACTCGTGAGTGACCAAGGTGACGCAGTAGTTGGATGAGAATGGCTTCGTGTGCAGGTGGAGTCGCCGGACCTTGGTCCGCACCCAATTCCGTGCAAGAGCTACTCTCCAATCCTTTCGAAAGGAGAAGTTTGGGAGATAAATTGATACTTAAAGACCTTGGACCGGACCAACCCGATTTGTATATATCACAGCAAGCTCGTGAAAAAGACAAAACGTATCAACGAGGCTTCTCACGTAGCTGGTCCACCAGAAAGGCATGGCTAGCTGGATGCAAACAGGTAAATGCTATCTTTTGTTTCCCATGCTTGCTCTTCAAACAGCCGGGGACAGATACGATCTGTTCAGAAACTAGACAAAAGTTAAACAAGTACAAACCACAGACTGTCTGTGTCATGGCGAATACAGTCGCTGGTTTATTTATGTCTGTATAGGCCGTTGTTGTGAGTGTGGACGGTCGGAGCATCTAACGTTAGCTTAGCCAAGCTCCATTCAGAAAGCAAGCATTCTAAAAGGTTTTTCGCCTGCCGTCTGTCTGCAGACTTGTCAAAGCATTAATTCATGGTTTTTACTAACCGGTATCAGTATGTTGTTACTTCGGCATCATTTAGAAACGTGTATTACAATTTAATCACGGTAAAATATGTTCATTTTGTTGTAGTTGTAGCTCCCGAGCCAGCGCGTCTTATTTGAATGATGCGAGTAAACACAGCTGGCAGCCGCGGTGAAACTCGAGCGTTTAGAGCGAAGCGAATAGTCGCATCGCGTCCGGTCTGAACGCAGCATTAAAGCGAGCTCCGCGCTGCACTGGAAACGCGCCATTACATCACCAGAAGTCCTAATTTAAGGGGTCATTTCTCCCAAAAAAAATGTTTTACTCACTATATCAACAGCCCCACCAAAAATATTTTCCACCAGCTGCCACTGGTGATGAGAGATGTATCCATAGATCTCTTAATGTTGCTCTCAAAGTGCACCAGATTGATGCTTTTAACTTCAATATTTAAAAACAATTCTTCCCGGGGGAGCATGCCCTCAGACCCCACTAGAGGAGGTGAGGTCCACCCCCCACTTGTAAAAATAGCACTTTACCCCTGCTTACACCTATATGCCGTGAGCTGATTACCGAGCCTTCATTGTAACAGTCGCGGGTGCACTGTGTGTGCGTGTGGGGAGTGTTGCAGTAGAAAATTAAACTGTTGCGCTGGTGCATTAATGGGAAACCCTTAAAGAGCCTGTGACACGAGTTTCCCCCATCATCCAAACCCATCAATTTGAGTAAATATTGTCCCCTTGAAAACCGTTACTGAACTGATTTTGGATATTTGTACTTTGATAACCATTAATCTGCCCTTCAATGTTGACCATTTTCTGGATCTTCTCGGGGATTCTTCAAGTCCCGCCAAATTATGGGTGACGTCATTGCGGGCACAGCGCTCCAGCTGCACCGTTCAGGATCCCAGCATCTGCATGTAAACGCACGATGGCGCACACAGCAGCAAGCTCAGACAGCGATGACAGTTTAATTTTGAACGTGTCTGAGAGCTCATATGAGGCTGAAGGATCGGTTTATGTTGTATCTGTTAGAAGTTTAGGAATTAGGTGCGTCAATATGGGCGATCATACGGTCATGTAGCCAGTGGTGGACTGGGACTAAAAATCATCCCGGGACTCTCGACCGGCCCACTTCGGTACCGCTAGTAAATTGTCAACGGGGGGAGTGGGGGATGTCGGGGGCGGCGGGTGCTGTAGGCTGGGGAAGGCTAAGCCTTCCCAAATATTTGTGTCACTGCATCCTGGTAAAATACAAATATAATGTATAATGTCTGTGTCTTTGACATTAGCGCTGCTAGCCACCTGTGCCCTGTACTACGAAGCCAGCTCAACATACCCTGGATATGTTTGAGTAACAAACAAACTAACAACAACAAACTAACAAACGAGATCTCGCTAAGCGGTCCTACGACGCTGGTTATCAACTCGGTAAATCAAGCCAGGGTTTCTCTCACCAGCTGAGAGCGCGTTCACGTCTAAGACACGAGTGGATCTGACTTTAATTACATTTGACTTGAGTGTTTCGTCAACATAATGTGTTGCTTAAAATAATACTTCTGCATACAGTATGTGACACTGTGAGTGTTGCACGGCCAGATACGGCTCAGCTGACTCAGATAAGGAAATATATGATACATTATGATATTATATGATCGATGATCTGATTGATGATGTAATATGAATGATAAGTGCGACACGTCGGCGTCTTCTCTGCATACGGCAGTTTAAACTGTATTTCCTTTATCCTGTAATATAACTTGAGAGATTTAAACTCCGCACACTGAGTTGATCTCTTTTCTATAGACGCCGGAGGCGGGCAGCGTCAGGTAAAATAAGTTATTTAGCCTTCCCAAACCTGAGCCTCACGCGCCGCCTATGGGGGATGTACTAGTGACTTATCCGACCGGCCCACTTCGGTACCGGCCCATCGGGATTCGTCCCGATGGCCAGTCCGCCACTGCACCCAGCCCACGTAAACTGTCAACGGGGGGAGCCTCGCTGCGGGGAAACGGTGGACCGAGTGTCCCGATCGGAGTGGGAATAATAATAATAATAATAATCCGTGCATTTTATCCATTAATTTCCCCAACATTGTGGTAAAAAAAAACACACGTTTAATCCATGTTGGTGTACTACAACTACAAAAATAATCGATTTGTTTTTATATCACATCCTACGGGAGGAAATTCAGCAGCTCTCACTACCGATTTGTAATCCTAATTTAATCATCATCTTCACCACGATCATTTATGTTTATGTTCGCCGAACTGACATGAAAGCACTGACAAATATGAATATACTGTAGTCAACTTCATTAAAACGTTATCAACGTGCCTAAACTCAGTAATTCACCATTTCTACGCATGACAACACACTTTGTCCGTGTTTGGCTCTCACCGCACAGTGAAGCGTTTCCGCATTGACGTCACTTCCGGCTTCCCCCAAAACTTCAAAATGACTCGAAGGAATTTCCCCGCGATGTTCGAAATTATTGATATTTATCGGAACGGTATCGCATCTTCTTTTTTAAACTGACGGTTCGAGATGACTAGTAGCCCAATATTTCATTGCACAACAGTTGTTGGGATGCTGTCACAGGCTCTTTAATGTTTGAGCACCCTCTATGAAACGTCAAGCTACCCCACAGCACCCCCTAGAGAAAATCTCTGACGCCGCCACTGCTTGACGTTAATGCTCTGTGTCGACATATGGAGACTGTAGACTCACAGGCCCTTTCTCATTTCATCAAATCCCCCTCCTCGACTCCTCAACTCCTCGGTCCTCCGGTAGTGACCCGGAAATGAATTTCAGCGCGCCATGTTGAAGGACATCTCATTTCTCTAAATGCACTTCGAGGACCGAGCATCGAGCATCGAGGAGGCTCTCTGGAGGAGCTCTAACCGAGGATACACTGATGGGTCCTCCACGGTCCTCCACGGCTCCTTCGTGGATGCATTTCCGGCAACAGAGATGTTTCAAATAGTCGTGACGCACGGCCGGACTTATCTCAGCCAATGACAGCTCTGCATGCATCCCCTGGATATTATTTTATGAACTGCTTTCATCGCGACGCGATGTTTCCTGAGACAACAGCTGTGAGGTCCGTGCAGAAAGCAGAGCAGTGTGTATAATATGTATCACTCAGTATAACAGACCTACTCTCTTTATTTGCTGTAGTTTAGTAGATATCTACAAACAAAGAGTCCATATTTAATAAAATACACAACGGCTGTTAGCTGTAGGTGCGTGTGTGTGGTACAGTGTGTGCGTAGATGCAGCGGACAGACAGGTCTCAGTTGGTTTGGTGTCCTCTGCTTACTTTTAATACTTTAAAACTTTTGTCCCGTAATTTATTTTCCTAATTTTAGCGACCATAGAGGGGGGGGGATATATCCAGTCTCTGATAGTGTTACGTTATTATGAGAGTGCTCTGTTTGATTCTGAAATTGTATATGTATATAAATATATACATATATATATGTGTGTGTGTGTGTGTGTGTGTCCGCATCTGTAGCCTGTTATTGTCTCATTATACCGCACTGTGAATGAATCAAAGTAAATATATAAGTGGTCATGAACACATCTGTCCATCAGACAGAGGGCTGCTGTGCCTCCTGTCATCATTAATGGACGTCTCTTTAAAATGACCGCTCAGAGGAGAGGAGTTCTCATTTCTCTAACCGCCTGGTGCTTCCCCTCCTCTCTCCTCGGTTCCCCTCTTCGGCTCCTCGGCTCGCATCTCCTGTGGGCGGGACTAAGTCTCGAGGATAGGAGTCGAGGAGGGGAGTCGAGGAGGGGAGTTAGAGAAATGAGAAAGGGCCTCAGTGAAGTGGCTGTTTCAGGGTCGAGATGTGGATAAAGATCACAGAGATATAAAGACATCACAGTCTCCCTGCTCTGCCTCTGTGACATTTCTGACTTCTCCTTTTAGTTACAAACCAAGGTTTGAGTTGTTTACTTGTAATGTAACTGTTGATTACACAGAATAAGTACATCTGTTTCCCTTCAGCCCTCAGTCCTCAGGTGAGAACATGTTGAGATGTTTAAGTTACTTCAATCTGACTTGAATAATCACCTTAAATATGTGTTTGTTTTACAGAAGTTGCAGACTAAATAGTTTGTCGAGTTGTGTTCATTTGTTTAGGTGAGGATACAAAACCAGCAACAACAACACCAATAACAAAAACAACAACAACAACAACAGCTAAACCCAACTTAAAAGCAGGTAAGGATTAAGTTATTTACTTGTTAAGTGTTTGATGGTTACAGGACAGAACCTCAGCTGTTTCTCTTCAGTCCTCAGGTGAAAATACATGTTGTTGATTCAGAGTTTAAAGACAAAGAGATAAAAGCCTCTGAGTATATGTAACTCTTCTAACTCCTCTCTTCCAGGTTGGTGGAGGTGTATCATCGTTGTGATAGTGGAGGTTGCAGCACTCACAATAATCACTGTGGCTGTCATCAGACGGAAGAGGACTCAAGGTGAGGACATTCACACATTATACTTTATGAACAAGCTTTTGATAAACATGGGTTTTAACCCAAGTTTCATTTATTTGTTATTCTTTTTAGGGACTGATACGCAGACGGATGTGAACGTGGTGAGTTTAAACATTTTGTTATTACATTTTTTTTCAACACACACAACAGTCTCAAAATGACCACAAGGTGTAATAATGGCAGTATTCATTTGGACTGTTGTCATTGATTACAATGCATGGATGTTGAATACGATGAAACCTGTACAGCAACTAGAATTAAATGAATTAGGAATAAAAGTAGCTCACTTTAACGCTGTACATTGCAGATTTTATGTTTATTTCACTGCAACAATAATAATTAATAATATTAATATATTTTATTTGTGTAGGCTGATCCTGAAGATGGTGTTTCCTATGCCTCCATCAGCTACACCAGGAAGAGCAGCAGTAAAGCCAGGGTAAGCTTTATGTTGGTTATACTGATTAAGTTCATAAAGGAATAATGTATTGATATGATTTAGCATCTAAGCATTATATATATATATATATATGCATGTAAATGTTGTGTAAAGGCATTTTAATGTATACATTAATATTTGTGCCGGGAATGCCTCCATTGGACTCCTTTGTTTACTTCTGGAACACAATGACATCACTATGTAACACCCAAAGTCCTATTGGCTAGCACTCCAACACATTTATCATTATAGGCTAAGGGGCGGGACATCTCTAAGCGGTTGACCAATCAAAACAGAGCCGGCCAGCTAACCAATGAGAGCAGACTGGGCTCTGGTTTCAGACAGAGGGTGAAAAGAGGTGCTGCACTACATACTGATATACACCTGAACATCAGCAGGAGAGGACTCTTTAAAGTAGAGACACTACATACTGATATACACCTGAACATCAGCAGGAGAGGACTCTTTAAAGTAGAGACACTACATACTGATATATATCTGGACATCAGCAGGAGAGGACTCTTTAAAGTAGAGACACTACATGCTGATATACACCTGAACATCAGCAGGAGAGGACTCTTTAAAGTAGAGACTCTACATACTGATATACACCTGAACATCAGCAGGAGAGGACTCTTTAAAGTAGAGACACTACATGCTGATATACACCTGAACATCAGCAGGAGAGGACTCTTTAAAGTAGAGACACTACATACTGATATACACCTGAACATCAGCAGGAGAGGACTCTTTAAAGTAGAGACACTATATACTGATATACACCTGAACATCAGCAGGAGAGGACTCTTTAAAGTAGAGACACTGCATACTGATATATTACATTACATTGCATTTAGCAGACGCTTTTATCCAAAGCGACTTACAATAAGTGCGTTCGACCAACAAAATAGAAACTTGAAGAAAACAGAATCATAAAGTACATCAGGTTTCATAGAGCAAAAACATTTCAAGTGCTACTCAACTGGCTTTAGATAAGCCAGTCCTTTATTAGTATATAAGTGCTTTGTTAATAGTTCTATCGCTCGAAGTGGAGTCGAAAGAGATGAGTTTTCAGTCTGCGCCGGAAGGTGTGTAAGCTATCTGCTGTCCTGATGTCAATGGGGAGCTCATTCCACCATTTTGGAGCCAGGATAGCAAACCCACGTGTTTTTGCTGATGGGAACTTGGGTCCCCTTGGCAGCGAGGGTGCAGCGAGTCGTTTGGTTGATGCAGAGTGGAGTGCACGTGCTGGGGTGTACGGTTTAACCATGTCCTGGATGTAGGAAGGGCCAGATCCATTCGCAGCATGGTACGCAAGTACCATTGTCTTGAAGTGGATTCTAGCAGTTACCGGAAGCCAGTGGAGGGAGCGGAGGAGCGGAGTGGTGTGGGAAAATTTAGGAAGGTTGAAGACCAGGCGAGCCGCTGCATTCTGGATGAGCTGCAGAGGTCGGATGGCACATGCAGGTAGACCAGCCAGGAGGGAGTTGCAGTAGTCTAGGCGTGAGATGACGAGAGCCTGGACCGGAATATACACCTGAACATCAGCAGGAGAGGACTTTTTAAAGTAGAGACACTACATACAGTTTTTCCCCTTAAACTGTGGGTTTTCTCTGGAAGTTTTTCCTTGTACGATGTGAGGGTCTAAGGACAGAGGGTGTCGTTTTTCTCATACTGATATTCTGAACAATCTGTGCTGTTGTATTTGCTGTCAAGTGTCTCTACTGTAGGCTATTTTTATTACATGTACACAGTGGCGTTTTTATATGTACAAAAGTGGTGGGGCACAAAAAACTTAGATGTCTATCAGCTTCTGCAGAGAGGTTCATGGCTGGTGAGGCACTGGCACTGACTGTTCAGGTTTACAAATATTATATTTTGACCTAAATCAAAATATAATATTATTTTCAAAAGCTTTTTTTGTCTGATGCTTCGATTAATTTTAAACAGACAGTTCAACAAAAGGATACCCAATTTTTTTTATTTTATCATTTAAATATTGAATTGTTCTCTCTTAGTAAGATCCCATTTTCAATAAAATTGCAGTCTTACCTTGACTTGAAGATGAAGTCCATTTGCCTATCCTTCTGGACAAAAATCTCTATTACTTTTTTGTAAAAGTCCTCCCTATCTTCTTGTAGTTTCAAAAGTCTATCATAAATCTAATCTAATCAATAGATTTATGATTCGAAAATTATAAAAGTAGGGTAGACATGTGGATATTATCCGGCTGAACAAAACGTGCATTTATCTAACAGCTACGTTTCCCACAGACCTTATTTGGAGCTATTTTCTAAAATCCTATGGAGAAATCTCATTGCTTTTTTGTCGAGGGAAGCCATGCGCAGCTTACTTCCGGGTTTTAGGACGCTTCACTGCAGCTCTCTCGTCTCCTCTTCACACACCACACTTTTCGCGGCACACGTACTTACAGCCAATCAGCTCTGAATGATGTGAGATGACGTATGGTGGGGATGGCAGCACTATGCCCCTATGGTCATTATTTTTTTGCCACACACATTAAATAGGAAAATATTCTGAGCATGCGCAGTGTAGTTTTTTTACAGTCACCGTTCACTTAGACAGAGAGAGGGAGGGGCAGGATCGGGTTTTGTCCCACATGGCTCTAAACAGCTCAATAGGCACACACTGTAGACACTAATTAGAAGAACACAGACTAAAACAGCAATGAGACGAATCAGATGATTAAACATGATCTTAAAATATATTTAATATATATATATATATATATATATATATATATTTTGCATTTTTTTGTAATCATTATTTTTAATACTTGCTGCTGACACTAGGTGGGGCTGTGTCCCACCTGCCCCTAATGACCAGTCGCCACTGCATGTACAGCACTTTGGCTCTACCAAAAATCGTTTATAAATGTGCTATATAAATAAAACTTGATTTGATTTGATACTGATATACACCTGAACATCAGCAGGAGAGGACTCTTTAAAGTAGAGACATGACATACTGATACACCTGAACATCAGCAGGAGAGGACTTTTTAAAGTAGAGACACTACATACTGATATACACCTGAACATCAGCAGGAGAGGACTTTTTAAAGTAGAGACATGACATACTGATACACCTGAACATCAGCAAAAGAGGACTCTTTAAAGTAGAGACACTACATACTGATATACACCTGAACATCAGCAGAAGAGGACTCTTTAAAGTAGAGACACTACATACTGATATACACCTGAACATCAGCAGGAGAGGACTTTTTAAAGTAGAGACACTACATACTGATATACACCTGAACATCAGCAGAAGAGGACTCTTTAAAGTAGAGACACTACATACTGATATACACCTGAACATCAGCAGAAGAGGACTCTTTAAAGTAGAGACACTACATACTGATATACACCTGAACATCAGCAGGAGAGGACTCTTTAAAGTAGAGACACTACATACTGATATACACCTGAACGTTCTGTATAATCCCTTTTATTTCCCTCCAGGTTGATGATGAAGATGATGAAGATGAAGCAGTGACCTATAGCACCTTGAGAGCTCCCTCCTCTTCCTCTGCAGCCTCCGCTGATCCCAGCCTCCTCTACGCCACCGTCAACAAACCAGAAAAATAATGCAGTTTAATGCTGTATTTTAAACTATGGCACAATTGTTTTAACCATATTACAAGGTCAAAGCGAGCAGAGTTAAAATAAGATTTATATAAACCAGGTTTTTGCTATTTTTGGCTTAATAACATCAAAGTGAGAGTACAGCAAAACATGTGAGTCCCTCTGGAGGTGGATCGTGGAAAAAGGGGCAGACATGTTGGAGATTTACTATATTCTAAATACTTACAGTGTGGACATAATGAAGGTTTTATAAAATTGATTCTGGCTTTTTTATTACTGTTTTAAAGAGTATTGCTTTTTCTTCTGCACATTTGATTGTTTTGTATTTTACTAAATAAAGTGATTTATTAGCCTTTCAAGAGTGCAGGTGTATTTCCTTGTATGGTTTTTTCTAATATGACACTCTCAAAACATCAGGTAAGTTCTTAAAGTAAGATAAGATAAGATAAGATCAGCCACAGGGTAAGAATGAAAAACAGGACAGAACAGATTCACACAGATTAATAAAATTAAAGATAAAATCAAAGATGAAAAGAGGGGAGAGAGAGGGGGGAGAGGTTAAATTGTCAAAATTCTGATAATTGATACAAATGTGATAGTTATGATCAGGAATGATATTGGATAAAAAAAAAAAAATTGAAATTGCATCAATAAATCGTCTTTTATGGAAGTTTTTGGAATAGGCATTTTTGACCTTTTTTTAACCAAAAATTGTTTTTCATTTGTGTGTCACTTCAAAAATCAATGTTGGTGCTAGTTATTGAAATAATATACAGAAAATAATAACATATTTGTGTGTTCCTCCAACAACAGACTGTAATGAAGAAGAAGATGATGAAGATGCTGAGATGCCGTGTGAATCTACAGAAAAGCTTTGAGGTTTGAACGTTTTTTATTCAAAGTAGTAGATTTCAAAACAAACAAATAATCAACGTAGACGAGTAAACAACAAGAAAAATCTCTTAAACTTCATATTATAGATAAGGTTATGTCGTGTAATGTGTGTTTGTTACTACATATACAACTATGTATAAAACATTCAACACTCCCCCGCTGGTGACAGATGTGAGGAGCCGGACATTTTCTAAACTTAAATCAAACACCACGAAGCCCCGGTGAAATAAATTCCTTAATAATTCATCAAAACAGGTCAACAGGGAGATTCACACCATGTGTTTCCCTCCTGTTATTCCCTCACAGAATATTAAATCATTTTAAAACAAATGTTCTATAAATCTCCAGCAGAGGTTTTCACATCTCCCACACCTAAAGGCAAATACACACACACACACACAACCCGGTATCACGGCAAGACGATTTACCATGCTGGGAGACGATTCACGATTTTGTCCCTTCAAACGTGACAGTTACACGGTATTGTTAACATGGCCCAACCAGTGGAGAAATACCCGGAAATGCCAAGCAAATGCTCTACCCCGACGGTCGGTTGTTATTGTCAATATTAATATAATAATTATTTATTTTGTAATAGTCACACTCGATTTTGCCGATTTTCTTGTAGCCCCAGCTGGTCGACACCTCTTTTAGCAGAAACAAAGGCTAAATTAATGTATTAAATCAATGTTAATCCATGTGTGTGGATGTGGAATTAACGGACGTGACGTTGTGCGATTGCGTTGCCAGGCAACAGCTTGGGTTCATGTCAATTTACAAACCCTTCAACTACAACCCTAGTTATATTTAAAAACATTTTAAAATTAAAATGTGAAGGAATGTGTGTACAACAAAATACATCAGTCATAAACAATACCGGAAACAGACTTAGGCAAGATCCTCAGCTCGGTGATTGAATGTTTTAGCCGCAATGCACGTTGGGATATGGTGTTTATGCAACACATTCTCACTCCCAACTCGGCCTATGTTGACGTTATGTTAGGGTCCATGTCTTCACTTTCCAACGCAAGGGGGCCCTTTAGCGTCGAGTTTCAACCATCAGGGAGTCCCATTGACTTGCATAGAGCTCCCTGAACGTTGGTAATAGACCAGTTGGGATCGCGGCGAAATACTCTCCGCAGATCCATTCTCACAGCGTTTATCAACCTTTTTCTAACTCAATATCAAGCCACACTTATTGTGTTTACTTCTTTATTTTAAGAATAATGTCGGACTTTTGTTGCCGTCAGTTAGGGGGAGAGTAGGGGCTCAGAATACTGAAATCTGTATTGTTTCATCATTTTTTGTATTCTTTTCTAAACCACACACTAGGGCTGTGCAATTAATCGTATTTTAATCGCGATTACGATTATGGCTTGCAATGATTATGAAAACAGCATAATTGACAAAATACGATTATTTAGCTGGGTGCGCTTTCGCCCCTCCCTAAAAGCCCACTCGGCCACGTGGGAGTGACATGTGTTGTGAGTGTTCAGCGCGAGCGAAGATGTCAGAACAAGAGCAGCAACTCGTTAAAAAGAAGGGTAAAACTATTTCCACTATTTGGAAGTACTTTGGCTTTCAGGAGTCCGACGTGGAGCAAAACAAAGTACAGTGCAGGATTTGTTACCAGGTTGTGTTGGCACCACACGCTAACACAACCAATCTCTTTAATCATCTGAAATACAACCACAAAGTGCAATACGACCGGGCAATAATACAACAAAAAGCAGATGCCCGCTCGACTTCATCCACCACATCATCACAGTCATCGATTCAGGACGCATTGTAGCAACGGCCTACGCGACGAGCTCGCAGAGACACAGAGATATTACAGGTGCCATTACATTTCACATCGCTAAAGATATGTGCCCAGTTAGCACTGTTAGCAGCCAGGGCTTTAAGCAACTTGTCAACACGTTGGACAAGCGTTACGCGATGCCGTCTTGGTATTATTTCAGCAGGTCTGCGCTGCCTGCGCTATATGACAAATGCCGTGGGGAAGTTAAGAGAGATGTGGCTTCAGCTGACTACTTTGAGACCACAACGGACCTATGGTCTAGCCCAGGGGTGCCCAACCAGTTGATCGGGATCGGGGAGATTCCCAGTCGATCGCGAGATGTGTCTAAAAATAGAACAACAATATTCTGTTTTATCGTTAATGTCCTGTAACATAATCTTCCTGTGCCAGAATAATGCACTTGAACGCATCAAAGCGTGGCTGGTGGGCAGTCCGCACACACACAAGACCGCAATTGTGGCAGAAGCAAAAAAGCCCAAAATATATAATTTCACTCCGAGTGGGAGGATGATTATTTTTGTATCTATTCCAATTCAAAGTCCATCTGTCTCATCTGCAATGCGAGCGTGGCTTTACCGAAGAAGGGTAATTTAGGAGCGGCATTTCAAAACAGTGCACAAACGCTACGAGATGGAATTCCCTCCTAATTCTGCCCTACGCTCCCAAAAGGGGAGGGGCCTGAAAGGACAGCTAAATGCACAGCAGTCCATTTCCACCAGGCCCAACAACAAGAGCAAGGCTGCTCCATAGCATCTTATCGTGTCAGTCACGTTCTTGCAAAACACATGAAGTCTTTCAAAGACGGTGAAGTTGTGAAAGAAGCATTCCTGGAGGCTGCCGACGCGCTTTTGGGGGACAGTAAAAATAACAGTAGCATTTCAACAGGTTTTTGATATAATAAAAACTCAAGTTAGATACCGTTATTAATCAGCTGTAAGTTTTAGTTTGTTTGAACTTATTCATTATAATTATTGTACAAAATGGTATAAGAATGCAAACTTAAATTGATTATAGTCTATTATCAATTCAGGTTAAGAAACTAGTGTTGCTTGCATCCAGAGTTGGGTGTAACGCGTTACTGTAATAATATTACTTTTGTCGGTAACAGAGTAGTGTAACGCGCTACTTTTATAATTCAGTAATCGCACTACAGTTACTAACATTGCCCCGACACGCGTTACTTCGTTACTTACTAAAATCAGTCATAATCAAACCTCAACAAAGACCTGCAAAGAACACATGCTAAGGTGAAGCTAACGCACAGCTATTTGTTGTTTGTTTATATCACGTAGTCTGTTCTTCTTCTCTGTTTTCCGGTTGTTGCCTGTTTTGAATGACGAATACACACTACCGCCGCCTGCTGGTAAGGAGAGTTATTGCCACTCACGCATGCGCAGTTCGTACGTGCTCGGCTGAAGTCTTTGCGTTGTCTGGTTCCAGTGCAACACATGGCCAACACGCAGTAGAACACGCCGACGCAACAGCGTGAACAGAGATAGACTGCGCAAAATATACAGATAGCAGGAGACAGAGGACAGCCATGGTCAGATAGGAAAACATTCAGGATCTGGATCAGTCTTATGCGACAATGGAAACTGAACTAAAGAGAACATTTGAAACCTTTGCAGTCTGCGTGATCTGCCTGCAGGGAGGGGTGGGCCGGCCCTGCGAGTAAAGTAACGAGTAAAGTAACGAGTAAAGTAACGAGTTACTTTATGTAGAGAGTAACGAAGTAGTGTAATATATTACTTTTTTTTAAAGTAATATGTAATATGTAATATATTACTTTTTTTTAGTAACGACCCCATCTCTGCTTACATCCTATTTTAAAGGCATTTCTTGCAACAAAAAAAGGGTTTGACTCTATTCATTTTGTCTTTTTTATTGCACTTTGGCAGCAGATTCCTGTGTAGCTTCAGATCTGAGTTGTCTTATTAGTAAGCCTAATTTATACTTTTGTAGCAACACTTTTTTATATAATGGCAAAGAAAGGGTTCAGAGTCTACCAGCATTTGCCATGGTGGCCAAAACGTTTTTATTTGGTCTTAAATTGTAGTTCAACATTTATTTCCTGTTACTTCTGGTCCAGAAGTTCTGGACCATGACGGTGGGCCAGCCTTCAACGTTTAAGTGGAATATGTTGAATATGTTTTACCAACATGTTGGCTATATGTTAAGTTTTCAGTAGGTTGTGACAGTGCACTGCAACATATTTGATTTAATTTATTTTGGTCTAATTTATTTTTATTTATCATATTAATATATGTTTAGTATGGTTTTGGAAGTGCGCTCCAACATATTTCTTGATCTTGTTTATTGGTAAAATATTATTTGTTTTAAAGTTCAATAAATGGTCAATGAATAATCGTCAAAATAATCGTGATATAAATTATTGACCCAAATAATCGTGATTATGATTTTTGCCATAATCGCACAGCCCTACTATGGAGTCAGATTTGGGTCAATATTCTAGCGCGCAAAACAAGCTACTCATGAGCAGAAAATGTGCTTTTACACGCGCATGAAATGACCCTCGCGCACAGATTAAACCCCCGCGAGCGGCTATGCGCTCGCTCGCGAGAGAGACAGCCCTCTTGCTCCCTCGCGGGAGTGTCAGCCTCACTCGCTCACGGAGTCTGTCTACGCGTGCGTGAAAAGTTTCTGGCACTTTGGGGCGGAGCCACTGGACTTTGATTGACAGCTGCCAGGAAGCCCGGAGTTGCCAGGTTTGATAAATGCCTGAACTACCAAGAGCCGAGGAGTGACAGCTGCAAGATCAGTTGGACGAGATTGAATGGTAAAGTTGTCCATAAAAAACTATTATATTCGTAAAGTGTACAGCTAATATATATATTAGGGCTGTCAGTCGATTAAAATATTTAATCGCGATTAATCACAAATTAATCGCACATTTTTGATCTGTTCTAAATGTACCTTAGAGGAATATTTTTCAAGTTTTTAATACTCTTATAAACATATGAGTGGACAAATATGCTTTATGCTAATGTTTATTATCATTTGAACAATGACAAATATTCTCATGAATATTAAACACAACAACCTGGAACCTCTCTCATTCAATAATACAATACAAATGGTGTGTGTGTGTGTGTGTGTTAAAGCAAACAGATATTGTTCTAAACTGTATTAAAGTAAACAGGTATTATCTTGAACTGTATTGAAGTGAACATGTATTATTTGGGACTGTTTTAAAGTAATCCTATATATATAACCCTTTTTCTACTTACACTCAATGACCCAGATACCCTGACACACACACTTACACCTCCTGTCTCCAGCACACACACTTACACTCACTGACCCAGATATCAGCACACACACACACATACACTTTCCCCCCACCAGCACATGCACATGTTCTTATTCAAGGTTCTTCCTGGGGCCAGTATAATCTCAAGCACCAATATCTCTGTGTACAATGTTTGATTGTTTTGGGAAATAATAGTTTGTGTGAAATCTTCCCTGGGAAAGTAAAGGAGTGAAGTTAGGTGGAAGATAAAAAGTGATTCTGACCTTGACTAGTTCCGAGGCTCTCACGCTTCACTTAGGAGTAAAATGGGATGGAAGAGCCGACCCACATATCCGCCCCAAAAATGTCCATATATACTGTTGTTTATTCATGCAAAGGGCCCCCCTTGTTTCTGACTGGCTGGTCCCGATACCTGTATCGCACAGCAGTAGAGCTGGGAGCCCAGAGTACTCTGTAATTTGTATTGGTGTTTTTTACCATTAAAATCAGATTATTGTTATAACTTTTATGCCGGTGTTTTGAACTCCTTCTCTTATTAATCTGACCAGGCTCATCTAACGAACGGCGCGGAGCAGAGGTGGGCTTTAAGCCACCACTATTGTGTTTGCTTCAACAATCTGGTGACCCCGACGTGATGAGTGCTGGTCTCTAGAAGGACCACCGACAGCCAGCGGACGAATTTCTGTCCAGGGGAGGACACCCGGGACACCGTTGACAACTAAACCAGGACGTCCTACATAAGACAAAGGTAAAACAGATACCTGTTGATTACCAAAATCTGTGATTTGGCTTTGCTACAAAATTTTAGAGTTGTCATTGACGTTCTCAGTGTTCTTAGTCACGGTAAAAAATACAATACTTAAGAAAGTGTTTGTATAAGAGTCAGGTGTATATTCCTGGCCTATAGGACACTAAGTGTGTATAAGAGTCAGGTGTATATTCCTGGCCTATAGGACACTAAGGGTGTGTAAGAGTCTGGTGTATATTCCAGTCCTTAGCTCACTAATAGCAAAGTCGGTGCTCAGAGTTCGGTAGGGCATTCCGGACCGGGCATCGAGTTATATTTGTGTAGAGTCAAGTAGAGCATTCTTGACCTAGCAAAGTGAACCAGTGAGGTCTCCGTGAGGTAGCCTAGTCCTGCACGGCTGACTCGCTGGGGAAATTCTGTAATAAATTGTGTTATTTTTTACGTCAAATCTGTGTAATAATTGAGAGGAAAGGGCAGAAGTATAGTTTAGTGCAGAACAGGAGACAAGGTTTGCAGAAGCTGGGAAGTTCATTCGTGGTCAGCTGCTGCCCTCTGGAGGCGAACAGGGTGTACAACCATATGCTGTGTGCACGTCTGAATTAAGAACATTCAAATAAATAGAATAAGGACATTAAGTAACGACAAGATTTGTCCAGTGTATTAATAAATACAAATGAACACATATCAACCTAGTCAGATAATAGATACGAAGTCAATCATGGAAGAAGAGAAAGATCGAGTGATCTGAAGTTGGAGTGAATACATTGAAAATTAATTGATCAATGTGTGATTTGAGGAAGTAGATATTGAAATAAATAAGAAACTATAATTTGTGTTTTTAGCCGTTTTTGTGGGACACAGTTGCGTCACTTTGTGGTTTTATGAGAAGTTTTGAGAGTAGGAAGACGCAAGCTATTCACCACAATTGTATTTTTAGGTTATGAATAAAACAAAGAGTAGTAAGTGATAAGCAGAAGGGTTTTTGAGCTCTTGTCGGTCAGAAGGAATCTTGTGTGTGTATGACGGGGTGCTTATGCCCGCTTCGGTTTTCAATGTCCGCCATCACGTTAAAACCATGGTTAAAACGGAGGATTGGTGGCATTTTCAGTTCATTGCTTACTTCCACACGCCTTTTCCCCTCCTTGTCTCTTTCATGACTTTATTTAATGCATTAGAACGATTGTTATCGTAACTTTCCGTGTTTCTAGAAGTCAAGCTCACTGTTCACATTACGGAGTATATTTCCGGAACGGCCTTTCAAAATAAAAGCCACAGGCCGCTGTTCACCAGAGATGCCTTCACAATAAAACAGTAATTAGCTTAACAATATATTTAACTTATATTACGTCGTTAAACATTGATTTTAATTCATTACAGTTTTCAAATACGGCGCGGATTGAATACAGTTATTTGTGTATTCTGTTACATCCTCACCATGCTTGTAACACAACTTAGATAAACAATTTGAAAATGAATAGAATAACCAAGTAGATAAAAGATTAATCTGTGGTTAGGGAAAGTTTCCTTGTTTTGCCTATTAACTTAGAACTGAAGTAATAAAGAATCGGCAGACTACTATCATTAGTTTGTTTTAACATTCACCTGTTTCAGCATTCCTGACCTCAGCCGTTTTATTTTGTAACCCGTTGGGAGAGAGATTTAAATTGAGTTTTTCTCAGTAGCTGAATGGCTGTGATTACAGCAGCATTGGATAGCTGTGCACCACCTTTTGGGTTCTCTGAATCAGTGTGTTGGTGAAGAGTTGCTCACTGCAAACAGAAGAAGTGTGCAAAGAACGCATCTCTGAGGAGATATTGACATTATGCTTGTGCCTCGTTGTCAAGGCAACAGTGGTGTGAAGAGGTACTGCGGTTTTGGGGGATTTCTGCTGGACAGAGGACAACGTGTGTCTGCCAAGTGATTCCTTCCCTCATCCCAATGCCAGGGAGTTTCCTTGAAGGCCACTGACCAGGGCCGGTCCTAGCTTTTTGGGGGACCCTGCCACTGACTACAGTTGCATCACTGACTGTGCTCATTATGACAAGATCTTGAGACATGCTTGTCTCAGATTGTTCAGACTCTGAAGGAACGATGCAATGATTTTACAGCATAATTGTGCAAGAGTTTCCCAGGGGGTGGTGTAGAAACCTTAATGCTTAGTGTTTAGATAAGAGGCTGCTTGTTTAAATGATGGTCTGGAATACTGAAAAGAATAAAGTTTATTATTCTTGTTTAGCAAACAAGACATCTGATTATTATGTCACACATAATAATCTTGACATAGAAACTAGCTATGGGTAAAACGTGTGGTTGTTATACCATTGTTATCATGAACAAAAGATAAATAAGGAAATAGTATCTGCTTAAAGATGAACGGATTTCATATCCTAGAGAGGATTAGTTATTGTGAATACTCCACAAGGTATCTACTAATGTATTTTAAAGAACCAAATTTAAAGAACTTGAATTGACTTGATAAATAAGTGAAGATAAGAAGATGTATTAACCATGAATTAATCAATTGGTAAATTAAAAATAGCAGTAAAGAGGGAAACTATTAAAGTAGAATGAGAATCATCCTAAAACACACTGATGGAAAAGGGGGGAGGCGTGATGGAAGTATGCACTAGACTTTAAGTAGTGGGTGTTTGGGAGTTAGGAGTACAGTGTAGAACCATATTCTTCAATCTTTTTATCATGTTTACAAATTATTCTTTAAGAGTTTTTATTGTGTGAATTTGGTAGTGTTTTAATTTGTTACAGTATTGATCAGTTCAAAGGGAGAGTTTTAGTAACATCTCTATAAGATCAGACAAATATTTATTTATATAGGCCATGTTGAAGGGAAAGTTAGTTCTAAACAAAATATAGTATTTCAATTTGAGGTATTGGTTTCACCATTGTGGCATATATTACTACAGGAGAACTTTTTCTGGGGAAATAACTGTTGTTTGTCGTCCAAAATGTAGAGTTTAAAATTAAATTAAAATTAAAAACAGCTAATTTAATTTTGAAAAAGCAATATAATTGGGAGTAAACAAATGTGGGGCCTTGGATCACCCATTGTAAAGGTGCATATTATTGACGACCAATAGGGAGAATGGGTCACTTGACCCACCCTGCAGTGGTTTTTAAAATCTTAGTTGCAGCTTCACAGGGAGCGCACGGCACCAGATTATGAGTTTAAAAGACAAGCGTCACCACCTCCTAATGGACATCCATTTAATTGGTAATTGGCTGACATTTAGAGATGTTAAAAAGTAAAAACATACCTACCATAAGTGATAATTCCTAAATTCAACTACAAACCATTGATGAAATTACTTCTGTTTTTAAATCCTTAATAAAGGAAGGAGTGATTGTTACATGTTCGTACACCCAAGGTTCCACTCACTGTTAAAGAGGTTAACATTGTTCTTTAAGTGGACCAGTATTGAAGATAAATTAATATGAGTTATGAAATACATGGCAGAACTTTACAGATCCTAATAATGTTTTGACTCAAGATAATAATTATATGCACAAGTTTCTGAAATAGATCTATTAGACATTTTAATATAGATTAGGTGTTAATAAACTGCAGTAGTAGTACTATAAGGAAGTGACATTTTTGGCTAACACATTTCAGGAAATGTGGGAAACAGCTGTTCCGATGAAAAGTTAGAGATATCTGGAAAATTATAGTTGTAATCGGGAATTAATTAATGATGGCGCTCCATATATGACAGATTTTTGTAGACAAAGGATACTGGCCTATGCTGAAATATTGAAGTCTCTGCAGAGCACACACATGGCCAAAAAAGACTGAGACCAACTGACCTTTGACCCTGACCGACAGTGTAACTTGAGAAGGCACTGTCAATGACTGACTCTGGGGCGAACCTGACCAAACTTGACTTTACAACCTGACAGTGTGAATGTGAATGTGAGTGTATGTCTGCATGTGATCAGTGTAACTGCATGATTCTAAAACAATAACTAACCAAGCATGTTTTTGGACTAACATATTATTACCCGTTTCTAATCTACTTGATGATATTTCACTCCCACAGGAGGTGGCAGTTTGCAGAATGTGAAACTAAAACATGAAGATTCTGTTTCTTTTAGGACTGAAGGATGGAGAGAAACACTTCATCTCACTGAAGTGTTTACTGTGGAAATGATGGATGTACATTTGGGAAAATGTTTGGTATTTTCTTATAATCCATGGTTACACATGAGGTTCATGTGTAAAAAGGGGGAGTGTAAAATTCACAATGTACATTTTTCATTTAGGGACTGAAAGGAACCTGCTGCCCCAACTTGGATGTTCAATCTGACCATTGATTGACAGTTTTAGAATTGACCTGCTCCATATCTGGGGATAAGATACTGTTTGATGAATGTTGACATGTTTCTAATATTGATTGAGTTATAACAGGTATCATCAGTGGCCAAGGGGCTACTGTGAGAGATCTTGATAATATCTCAGCACTGACAGGTAAAAGCAGTATCACCAGGAAATCATTCATTTTGTCAGCATCATGATTTTGGTTGTTTTTGAATCCATAACATTAGTGTGTTTCTTTACCAGAAACATTAGCAGTTCATATTATATTTAGATTTTAAATGGGATCTCAAGGATTTCATTTAAAAATAAACACAGATGCTTGTCAGAAATTCAGAGCTATTGAAATATGTTATTTGGTTCACCTAGAGATGTTGGAGTTTTGTTTTGTTGCCACAGTCCAAGTATTAAGATTCTGAAGCTGCACTGGCAGACAGGAGGTCTACAATCAATTTAGAAAACCTGTTCACAGACGGCTGTTGTTTTAAGACACCCCACCAACAGGCTCCAAGCGGCCTACGCAGTGGTGGGTCAAACAGCTGAGGGCCCAGGAGCCCTGAGTGTAGGCTTGAGGGATTTGTATCAGATTTCTCCACACAGGTTGGTGATGCCAAAGAGGGACCCAGGAGACCGACACAGCGGAGTTCGTCTGGCTGAAGGTCATCAGGACAAAGTGGCTCAACCCCAGGCTCTCCGGCCCCGACCGAGTGACCCAGCGGATCTCTCATGCCGTCCGTCTAGGAGGAAAGGGGGACAGCTGGAGCCAGTGTGCGGTGGGGAAACCACCTGCTAGGACCGTGGACGACATCAGGACGGACGTGGCCCTCGACGAGGAGGTCGACTCGGAAGCAGCCAACAGCGGACTGGAGGAGCAGGATCGGGAGGACACCACTCCAGCAGTCGACCCGGGAGGCGTCATCAGCGGACCGGAGACGGAGGATCGGGAAGACATCTCTCCAGCATCGACCCGGAAGCCGCCATCAGCGGGCCGGAGGAGGAGGATCCAGAAGACATCTCTCTAGCAGGCAGCCCAGAAGCCGCCGTCAGCGGATCGGGGGGACAAAGACACGGCAAGCCAGGACGGCACAGGGGACTACACTTTCCGCTGAAACAGGTTGATATAGCCGGTGTGGACTTTGTTTTAATATCCCATTTTTGAGGAACTTTAATATCCCATTTTTGAGGAACTTTAATATCCCATTTTTGAGGAACTTTAATATCCCATTTTTTGAGGAACGTTGTTTCAATATCCCATTTTTGAGGAACTTTGTTTTTCCCATTTTTTGAGGAACTCTGTTTTTCCCATTTTTTGAGGAACTCTGTTTTTCCCATTTTTTGAGGAACTTTGGTTTAATAACCCATTATTTGAGGGACTTGATTTATCCCATAATTTAAGGGATTTGTATATTTTTAGCCCATTGTTTAAGGGATTTGTTTTTATTCTACAAAAATATACGGTTTAAAGATACCAGAAGAATTGGAGCTAACAGCATAATTATGTACGGGCACTGGAGAATGGTAGCAGGCCTGGGCCTCCTTCTTACCATTATGGTAACGATAATTTTCATTGTCTGTGAAACTAATGATGTTCTTTCTCCAACCCCCGCCCCTGAGGAAGAGATAGTAAGGACCAAAAGAGGGACTAGAGTAACAAGCCTTATGTCCCCAAAAATAACATTACATGTGGTTGTTGTTGTGTGCCTTGTATCCGCTCATTGTGTGTTAGACTCATCAGTTCCACCATTGAGGGAAAAGCTGCCCCTCCCCCTTCGTACCAAATGCCCTTGTTGGCTTACGAGTCGGAGGGGGAGGAGCAAGAGGACTCAGCCGACTAGGACAAGTTTTTTTTAACATATTTTGGTCTCCCTCCACTGTCATAAGAAGTTGTTATGGTGGACTGTTCCTAAAGGTTTAAAGTGCTCTAAATCCCAGCGACTGATGGATTTATATAAATGTTGGGGAACAGACAGTAGACAAGAATGACGGTGGTTATGTTTCAAATGCTGTGTATAAGTTGATCTCTGAGGGTGAGATCAAAAGAGGGGTTAAAGCAAACAGATATTGTTCTAAACTGTATTAAAGTAAACAGGTATTATCTTGAACTGTATTGAAGTGAACATGTATTATTTGGGACTGTTTTAAAGTAATCCTATATATATAACCCTTTTTCTACTTACACTCAATGACCCAGATACCCTGACACACACACTTACACCTCCTGTCTCCAGCACACACACTTACACTCACTGACCCAGATATCAGCACACACACACACATACACTTTCCCCCCACCAGCACATGCACATGTTCTTATTCAAGGTTCTTCCTGGGGCCAGTATAATCTCAAGCACCAATATCTCTGTGTACAATGTTTGATTGTTTTGGGAAATAATAGTTTGTGTGAAATCTTCCCTGGGAAAGTAAAGGAGTGAAGTTAGGTGGAAGATAAAAAGTGATTCTGACCTTGACTAGTTCCGAGGCTCTCACGCTTCACTTAGGAGTAAAATGGGATGGAAGAGCCGACCCACATATCCGCCCCAAAAATGTCCATATATACTGTTGTTTATTCATGCAAAGGGCCCCCCTTGTTTCTGACTGGCTGGTCCCGATACCTGTATCGCACAGCAGTAGAGCTGGGAGCCCAGAGTACTCTGTAATTTGTATTGGTGTTTTTTACCATTAAAATCAGATTATTGTTATAACTTTTATGCCGGTGTTTTGAACTCCTTCTCTTATTAATCTGACCAGGCTCATCTAACGAACGGCGCGGAGCAGAGGTGGGCTTTAAGCCACCACTATTGTGTTTGCTTCAACAGTGTGTGTGTGTGTGTGTGTGTGTGTGTGTGTGTGTGTGTGTGTGTGTGTGTGTGTGTGTGTGTGTGTGTGTGTGTGTGTGTGTGTGTGTGTGTGTGTGTGTGTGTGTGTGTGTGTGTGTGTGATGGATCGTTGGAGCTATGTGCAACTCAAGGCATATGCTCGAACGGGAGCTGCCTGGACGCTGCAATCATGTTGCGCACTATCCGTGCTGAGTGTGCTGACTTTTCGTACAATGTCCCACTGTCTGGCTTCCTGCATAAAGTCAAGTGCTCGGCGCAGTTGTGGCGAAATGTCGCTCCTCTGTTTTCATTTAAACAGCTCCTTATATCCGTTAGCGCAGCTAGCTAGCACCAGATGCTAACAACAACAATACACGTAAGGTCTCTCTCTCGCTCGCTCGGGCCACACATACACACACCCTCCCGGTCCTCCCGATGGCCAGTCGGTGCCTGCCGGTGAGCGTGGAAGTGTGGTCTGCCGCAAGCAGGCAGCAGGAGCGGGGCTGTCAGCATCAGCTTGTAGATGGTATTTTAAACTCGATGCGCTCTGAAACTACGGGCCGGCCGAGGAAAAAAAATACACATGCGTTAATCGCGTTAAAATAATTAGTGGCGTTAATTTTTTTTGGCGTTAACGCGTTATTAACGCGTTAACTTGACAGCCCTAATATATATATATATATATTAATTAATTTTATATAAAACAATATATTTTTGAGTGGGCTGTATCTGTCGAAAACGGCTAGCTACTGTCTGCTGTCTGCTGTGCGCACCTCCCTTACGAAATGAACTATAAATGAACTATAGTAATACTATAATAGTATTACTATAGTATACTATAAGAGTTGCATCGTGTCCTATAGTAAGTTTGTAGTGTTCTGTAGTATTTTTCACCAGCTATTGTATTACTATAGTTTTTTCTGTAGTGCCATTTAATTAGCTATAGTAGCCCTATAATATTTCAATAGTAATACTCTGTATCTAGATCTTTGTAGTATTCCTATATTATTTTAAATAGTATAATATATAGTGTTTCTGTAGTTGTTTTTTAAACACACTATAGAACACTCCTAATAGTATGATATTGTTATAGTGAATGCATATTATCACTATAGTGTTTGTAAAAGTATTACTATAGTATTTTTGTTGGTGTTTCGGTATTAAGACTATATTATTTTAAATAGTACTACTATAGTATATTATATAGTAATAGTATGATGTTGTCATAATGAATGCATATTATTACTATAGTGTTTGTAAAAGTATTGCACTCCTAGAATTAATTTCATTTTTTTATATCAAATGAATTGAGATATATATATATATATATATATATATATATATATATATATTAGCTGTACACTTTACGAATATAATAGTTTTTTATGGACAACTTTACCATTCAATCTCGTCCAACTGATCTTGCAGCTGTCACTCCTCGGCTCTTGGTAGTTCAGGCATTTATCAAACCTGGCAACTCCGGGCTTCCTGGCAGCTGTCAATCAAAGTCCAGTGGCTCCGCCCCAAAGTGTCAGAAACTTTTCACGCGCGCGTAGACAGACTCCGCGAGCGAGTGAGGCTGACACTCCCGCGAGGGAGCAAGAGGGCTGTCTCTCTCGCGAGCGAGCGCATAGCCGCTCGCGGGGGTTTAATCTGCGCGCGAGAGTCATTTTATGCGCGTGTAAAAGCACATTTTCCGCTCGTGAGTAGCTTGTTTTACGTGCTAGAATATTGACCCAAATCTGACTCCATACCTACCACACACTGTTATTTACTCAACAATAAGACACAATTATCCTTGTGTTTATTTATTTGTTTGATTGTATAATGTCGGACTTTTGGAGTCCGTCAGGACCGAGGGTCGGAGCAGTTCATAGTATTTGCTTTAGAGAATTGTACACCCGGAAGTAAGTATTCTCTCCGCTTTGCTTGACAAACCCCGTGATTAGTCCTCAAGCTCTGTGATTGGATGTTTGAGTGGCAGTGCACCGATGGTTACGGCGAGCGTTAAACAGCACATTGAAATGGGATGAAACCACCGCAGACTATCCAAAACTGGATTTGAATGGGTTGAATGTTTATTTGTAAATGTATTTTTAATAATTTTGTGTTCTTTATTTATTGAATGTTCAATACCTGACCAGGTCGGAGATGAAAAACTTGGGTCACAGGTTCCTCAACAGTGCACCGACCTATCAATATGTGTGTATACCTCCATCATTAAACTGTCGTAGTCTGCACATTTATTATACTATCTACATACATCTTATAAGAGTATAATACATATGTATAATATTAGTTAAAATAAGTGCTTAAACATACAGTAGTTAACATTACAGGAAAGGAATATATTAGTACTTTGTCACATCGCATAAACACCATATCCCAACGTGCATTTCGGCTAAAACATCCAATCACCGAGCTGAGGATCTTGCCTACGTCTGTTTCTGGTATTGTTTATGACGGATGTATTTTGTTATACACACATTCCTTCAAATTTTAATTTTAATTTACATTAAAGTATTTTGTGAGGCCTTAAAAATTATTTTATATATAACTAGGGTTGTTGTTGAAGAGTTTGTAAATTAACATAAACCCAAGCTGTTGCCTAGCAACGCAATCGCACAACGTCACGTCCGTTATTTCCACAACCACACGCACGGATTAACATCGATTTAATACATTAATGTAGTTTTTGTTTCTGCTAAAAGAGGTGTCGACCAGCTGGGGCAACAAGAAAATCGGTGAAATCGAGTGTGACTATTAAAATATAAATCATTATTATATTAATATTGACAATAACAACCGACCGTCATGGTAGAGCATTTGCTTGGCATTTCCGGGTATTTCTCTACTGGCTGGGCCATGTTAACAATACCGTGTAACTGTCACATTTGAAGGGACGAAATCGTGACATCTTCACTTCTCCCAGCATGGTAAATCGTCACATGTTCGCGTCTTGCCGTGATACCGGGTTGCACACACACACACACACATACACACACACACTGCTGGTTTCACCAACTAATTGACTAGTCCACTAGTCGACGCTGTAGACCCTTGTCAACTAGTCGTGAACAAAATAGAGGCAAACGTGGGAGATGAGGATGCCGACATTGCCGCTGAGGTGATGCAAAATGCTCCAGCAAAACACGTCCAACATTCAGGGGTCCTCATTTTATGCGCAATTATGCGCTCGACAGTTTCAGTTTTAGCTCCGGTGCTAAAAGTTCACGAACGTCCTCCACTAGCATCCCCCCTTTGAACAGCTTTTTGGACCACATTTCGAGAGCAACAAGAAAAAACGGGTCAACAGTGGAGCGGATGAGCTACAGGACTACTGCCAGAAGACACCCCATATCCCCACAATGGATAACTCTCTGAAGTGGTGGGCACACAACGCGAACCGCTTCCCCCGTTTAGCCAAGCTTTCCAGGAGCTACCTGGCTACACCAGCAACCCAAGTGAACGGATGTTTTCCCTGGCAGGCAACACTGTCACCCGACAGCGGTCATGCCGCATCTTGATGCTTTGGTCTTCCTTACGCGAACCAAAAAACCTTGAAGGGAGGACATTGTTATCGAGGAGGACAGTGACAGCGAGTAAAGTGTTGCGCAATGCCCACTGGATTTACTTTGCATTTATGTTCTTAACAGAGTTTTTGCAGTAGATTTGGTGAGTCCAGTTACTGTTTTTAATTTAATCATTCATGTAACACACATTTAAATGCTGCTTTGTTACACTGTTTAACGTAACTGTGTGAATTGTAATACAAAATACAGTTTTACACCTCTCTTTGTGTGTCTTTATTATGACGTAACAACTAGTCGACTAGTCGACTACTATTTTGAAAAACGTGTCGACTAGTGCACATTTGCAACCATGACAATTCATTAGCAGAGACACAAGAACATCTACAGGCTCTGACACATCGGCACCGCTTCAGTTTCAGCCGTCAGGGCACAGATTCAATTTGCATCTTCAGAAAGTTGTGTATCTGCAGCGTGTTTATTAAAAGACTTTAACCGGTATGCCTCACTAAAGACGTTTGTGTCTTTTTAAAGGGACCAAAGATTCATAAGTTCAGTGTGCAGAGCATGACAATAACTCAGATCAAACTTGTTAGTTTTATTAAGAATTTCAGAACAACATGGATAGTTACTGTTTCCATTACTCATGTCTCTGTTTTGTATCTGGTCAACATCAGTGGTTTAGACCAGCAGAGCTCTGCTGCCGCTGCTGCTGCCACAGCCACATAACACAGCCACATAACACCTCTTGGTCCTCAGAGGTGCAATTCATGAGAAAAACCACCAGGTCTCAGACCACTGTGTGTACATTCAAACACCATTAGCAAGTCTGTTACAACTACTCAATATATAATGCTATATGTACTTTCTCTGCATGGTTTTGCTGTCAGCACCAGTGGCGGCGCCAGAGATTTTCTCTAGGGGGTGCTGTGGGGTAGCTTGACGTTTCATAGAGGGTGCTCAAACATTAAGGGTTTCCCATTAATGCACCAGCGCAACAGTTGCATTTTCTACTGCAACACTCCCCACACACACACACACACACACACACACACACACACACACACGCAGTGCACCCGCGACTGTAACAATGAAGGCTCGATAATCAGCTCACTGCATATAGGTGTAAGCAGGGGTAAAGTGCTATTTTTACAAGTGGGGAGTGGACCTCACGTCCTCTAGGAGGGTCCTCACCTCCTCTAGTGGGGTCCGGGGGCATGCTCCCCCGGGAAGATTTTTTTTAAATATTGAAGTTAAAAGCATCAATCTGGTGCACTTTGAGAGCAACATTAAGAGATCTATGGATACCTCTCTCAACACCCATATGAAACAGAACTGTAAACAGATTTTCTATTTCTTCATAGACATTTTACAAATCACTCCCCTTTTAAAACAAACCGTTTGAGACCCACTGAGATTACTAGACTAAAGTTAACTATCTAAACACTGAGAGTCCTTTACTTCACCTGAGCTGAGGTTACCTGAGACTCTCCGTCTGACAGGAGAGAGTTCTCCCTCCACCTTGTTGTTGAAAAAGCTCCTTATACCCGTTAGCTTGGCTAGCTAGCACCAGATGCTAACCACAACGATCTCCGATAGATACCCACCGGTGCGCGAGCTCTCTCTCTCTCGCTCCATCGCACACAAAATGACTCGTGCCACACACACACAGAGCAGAGCTTGAATGAAACACAGAGACCCAGAAGTAAGCTACTTGTACTCATGTGGCCTATTATGTGCAGAATCCCTCTCGCTTTCAGGTGGTTTTGATTGAGTGTCCACACGTGGACGTTTAAGGACTAAAACACGATACATTTTTCACTTTGCTGTTAGCAAATCATTTGGCGCTCTAGCTAACAGGAGTGTCACAAGTGTCAAGTGTCACAAAGTAATTTAGCCTATGGGTTGGTCAAAAATCGAATGGGTGCTGGCCATTGGCCTAATCATATCACCTGTGTTGGCTTTATGTTTTTGGTCAAACATTTGTTTGTTTCACATTTGCATTGATGTAATCAATAATTTTTCTAATTTAATTTAATAAAAATAATAATAATAATTTTCGAAAAAGAAAAAAAAAACATATTTCTTGGGTGTGCTTAGGGGGTACTTTGGCAATCCTGGGGGGTGCTTCAGCACCAAACCCGGAAGTAAGCTGCGCTCGGGTTCCCTCCAAGCCCACAGGAAGTGCGCCGGAGTCTGATGAGAATATTCGTTGTGGCCAAACGGCGGTACTACACTTCCTTTAGGTTGCTGGGCCCGGAAACACTTTTTCGCATTGACTTACATGGGGAAAGAGTGGTCTGTAACTCGTTGGATAATTTTTTTTAAACTAAATAAACAACCCAGTATGAACACTTGTATAGCCCTTATTAAAAACATTCGTTCCTCAAGTTGTAAAAATGTGCTAATAACGTTATTCTGAGAGTTATTTCCCTCTGCATTATGAACGCGCATCTAACCCACGGGACCGCGCCGCCCGGCACGTTCATGTTACGTGTTCAGCAATACATGCGTTTATCTTTACCCATGGATGCACAATAACAACGGACCCATATCGCCTTACTGCCAGCCCACGGAGCTGTAATAATGGATATATTGCACATGTTTGCTGTAATTCATCATTTGTAAAATATTATACTACATGGGCTGTATGATGTAAATCTTGTACCGTAAATGTTGTATTAAATAAAGTTAATATTACCGACGTTAGATTAACGTCCCTGTAGGTTCTTATTGCACTAAGAAGCGTATTGCACTGTATATATATATATATATATATATATATATATATATATATATATATATATACAGTGCAATCATTCTTTCATGCTAAATGAAGCTCTGTTGGATATCACTAGATCCTGTTACAGCGTAATATAAGTACATAACGATTGATGTGTACATTAGCATAATTACTAGCTAGCCGCTAGCTGCTAACTGCCGCCTCGTTAATATCAAATCCATCATAATAACAATCCATTACCATGCTATCATGAACGCACGGTGCTGTTACATGTACGCAAATTGACGTGCTTGATGTGAACGAGCATTTTGGTTAAAGTTGCGCATGCGCTATGAGCGCACATACGGGTACTTCTCAGGCATGCTGGGTAATCTGTGACGTTCATTCTCTCAAAAGTTGGGCCATTTTATCATCATGCGCTAATGAGCAACTCTCATAGGAATGAATGAGGCCCCGCCTCCCACGCTGTATCCAGTTCTTATTATACATCCATGGTTCCCTCGACAAAAGAGCAATGAGATTTCTCCATAGAATTTTGGAAAATAGCTGGAAATAAGGTCTGTGGAAAACGAACCTGTTAGATAAATGCACGTTTTGTTCAGCCGGATAATATCCACATGTCTACCCTACTTTTATTATTTTCGAATCATAAATCTAAACGATAGATTTATGATCGATAGATTTATAATTAGCATAAGTTCGTCATTTTCAAGATTGAGTTCCAATGATAAACTGGAGTGGCAAAGGATCAGCTGAATGACCCGCAAGTGCTTCATCCAAAAGGACAGGAGGATGGACTTTGTGTTTCAGTGATTTATCATCAAAGGTAGGCCCAAGTCATTTTCAATGTGGGCCGCCGTGCCGACTTCATTCATTTGTAATTGTTACTTGGCTGTGGGTGCCCTGTCATGATAGGTGTTTATATAAATGGTGTTGTTTTGTGTGGTAGAGGGTCGCTGTCATTGATGCGTTTTGCTCCCCGGACCACTGTTTTGATATTCCGCTGAAGTATACGCTGTGACGTAATAACTCTTCTTTGTTTTCGAGGGAAGGGGGGTCAGAGGGCCTAGGTATAAAAGTCACGGCTCGCCACTGGTGAGAGTATTAGCTGGTACTTTGATTCAAGTAGTTCAGCAACAGTAGAGCTGCTTCATCGTGGGCAGATTGGCAAAGAAGCCAAAGCTAAATCAGACAGACTGAGAGTTACAGAGAAATGTTCTCTGGGTATAAAGAAGGTCACAGAGGAGGATGTTGGACGCTTTTATTGTCAACAGTTCAATGAATCTGTTGGAAAACAAAGTTCAGACTCTCAGGTTTACCTGGCTGTTGTTACCGGTGAGTATTTACATCATAATGTTTTCACACTCTATACAGAGCAATATAATACAACTTTTCAGTAATTATGATTCCAGTGATGAAGTTAATGTTACTCTTGTTGTCTTTCTCTCACAATATCTCCATCTTCAGTGACTGAACATCAGGACAATGATGAGGTGATGTTAGACTGTTCTGTGACGAGACGTGGACAGGGTGTATACACACAGTGAAGTGGCTGCTTGAGGGTCAAGATGTGGTTAAAGGTCACAGAGATATAGAGACATCACAGTCTTCCTGCTCTGCCTCTGTGACATTTCTGACTTCTCATTTTAGTAACACAACAAGGTTTAAGATATTTACTTGTGAAGTAACTGATAAGTTCACAGGAGAAGTGCAGGTGTTTCCCTTCAGCCCTCAGTCCTCAGGTGAGAACATGATGAGATGTTTAAGTTACTTAAATCTGACATGGATAATCACCTTATACATGTGTTTGTTTTACAGAAGTTGCAGACTAAATAGTTGAGTTGTGTTTATTTGTTTAGATGAGGACACAAAACCAACAACAACAACAACAAAACCAACAACAGCTAAACACAACTTAAACTCAGGTAAGGTTTAAGTTATGTACTTGTAAAGTGTTTGATGGTGACAGAACCACAGCTGTGTCTCTTCAATCCTCAGGTGAGAATATGATGAGCTGTTTAAAATCATTCATCCTGAAATGAATAATTACATAAAATATGTTTGTAAAGCTAAGGTTTTAATATTTGTAGCATCATTCTGTCATGATAACGCTTAACATTTGCTTCATAACTGTACAGCACTTCGTTATTTTTTCATTAAGGTGATGTTACAAGGAAGGTGACTACAACATCACCAACAACAAATCAACATTGAAAGTGAGACCAGCATTAGAGACGACCAACACTGCATCTGAAAACAATCAAACAGAACAAGAGGACAAAAATCCAGGTAGTGACACATTTATTGTCAGAAAATACATGTTGTTGATTCAGAGTTTAAAGACGAAGAGATAAAAGCCTCTGAGTATATGTAACTCTTCTAACTGCTCTCTTCCAGGGTGGTGGTGGATCATCGTTGTGATAGTGGATGTTGCAGCACTCACAATAATCACTGTGGCTGTCATCAGACGGAAGAGGACTCAAGGTGAGGACATTCACACATTATGCTTTACAAACAACAAGCTTCTGATAAACGTGGATCTTAACTGTGGAAGATTAAGACCATTTTCTCTTTTTTTTCCTTTAAGGGACCAGAACAGAGACCGATGATGACATGGTGAGTTTTAAAATCGAAAAAACAACAAGAATGTCTGACTTTGTTATACAGAAAGCAAGAGGTCAAAAGATTGATTATTACATGCATACATACACACATACATGCATGCATACATACATACATACATACATACATACATACATACATACATACATACATACATACATACATACATACATACATACATAACCCATACATACATGCATACATAACCCATACATACATACATACATACATACATACATACATACATACATACACACATACATAACCCATACATACATGCATACATAACCCATACATACATGCATACATACATACATACACACATACATACAAACATACATACATACATACCCCATACATACATGCATACATAACCATACATACACACATACATACATACATACATACATACATACATACATACATACATACATACATACATACATACATACATACATACATACATGCATACATAACCCATACATACATGCATACATACATACATTCATTCATACATTCATACATACATACATACATACATACACACATACATACATAACCCATACATACATGCATACATAACCCATACATACATGCATACATACATACATACACACATACATACATACATACATACATACATACATACATACATACATACATACATACACACATACATACATAACCCATACATACATGCATACATAACCCATACATACATGCATACATACATACATTCACACATACATACAAACATACATACATACATACATACATACCCCATACATACATGCATACATAACCATACATACACACATACATACATACATACATAACCCATACATACATACATACATACATACATACATACATACATACATACATACATACATACATACATTCATTCATACATACATACATACATACATACACACATACATACATAACCCATACATACATGCATACATAACCCATACATACATGCATACATACACACATACATACATACATACATACATACATACATACATACATACATACATACCCCATACATACATGCATACATAACCCATACATACATGCATACATACATACATACATACATACATACATACATACATACATACATACATACATACATACATACATACATACATACATACATACATACATACATACATACATACATACATGCATACATGCATACATAACCCATACATACATGCATACATGCATACATGCATACATACATACATACATACATACATACATACATACATACATACATACATACATACATACATACATACATAACCCATACACACATGCATACATGCATACATACATACATACATACATACATACATACATACATACATACATACATACATACATACATACATAACCCATACACACATGCATACATAACCCATACATACATGCATACATACATACTGTTATGTGTTTGTGCCCTGATCAGGCGCTCCTAGTGTGATGTGTCATGTCTAGCTGTAGTTTCCTGTTATGGTTTTGTAGTCCTTATCGTTTCTCCTCCAGGTGTACCCATTTGTAATTAACCCAGGTGTGTCTTGTCTCGTCATTACCTCATGCATAAGTATTCTGCCTTCCCCTTTGTCTGGGGCTGATCCTGTCTGTGCAGTATGTGTTCTTGTCTGTCAGTACTTTATATTTCCTTTGTTCAAACCAAGGTGGTAATTATTCATTAAATTCTTCCTTTTGATTACTTCGGCTACCGTCTCCTTTATTATGTTGCCTTGACTCGACATTGAGCCTGCTAACAGTCAATGGTAACGTAATATGGGGGCTCGTGCCAAACTGATGTGAGCAGGAATTTGGTGGTGGCCGCTGAGCTTAGTCCACACTTTGAATTAGGGTTGACAGTGTCGTGTGTGTGGCCCATGTTTTATTCCCTCTTGGTAAATAATTCTCCAATAAGGAGCGTTTTCATCCAGCTAGGGCAGCTGGACCATTTTCTATGGTTCCTTCCTTCGCCTGGTAGACATACCGTCTATACTGGTCGGGGTAGTAGGAAGACCCTGTCAGGCTCCTCCTAGGCCGGTGTATGTCAGCTAGTTAGTTATATAGGGGGTCTGATAGTGAGGGATGGAAACGTTTAAGGGATGGGTTTTAGGTTTTTTTTTTTTTTTGAACACACGACAGTTGTAATCTCTTGCGAATAATTTTGAGTGTGGATGCGTCAGAAGGTCACACCGGTGCTCTTCTCTATTTAGTGTATAGCGGTAGGGGAGCGGTGGCCAGAGTTATTAAGAACAGACTGTACAGACGTGTAGGGTGAAGCCGGTTTTGTTTGTTTGTGTGTATATGTTAATTGGTTGGTCGTAGCACTGGTGGAGGCTTTGACCGCCAAGGAGGTTATGGAGTGCTCTGTGGGAAAACCTGAGGAGGAGGAGGTAGTCACATGTGACCCGGTTTCGGAGAACCAGCTTTTGCTGAGGAAGATGGAACTAGAGTTTAAATTCGAGCAGCTGAGACATGCAGAGCGGTTATGCGCTCGGGAAGCGGAGGAGGCAGAACGTAGGCACGCTCGGGAAGCGGAGGAGGCAGAACGTAGGCGCGTGCATGAGCTTGAGCTTGGAAGGCTTGGGGTAGAGGCGCGGGCAGTGCATCTTGAAGCTAGGTTCGATGTTACTAGGCACCTACGTCTGGTCCCGCAATTTTCAGAGAAGGATGTTGACAAATATTTTTCTATGTTCGAAAATATAGCCACAACTCTGAAATGGCCTAATGACCAGTGGACATTACTTCTCCAGAGCGCACTCACCGGGAAAGCACAACACATTTACGCGTCACTTTGCCCAAACACCCAGGATTACGCCGTGGTGAAGGCTGCTATCCTTAGGGCTTACGAGCTTGTGCCGGAGGCGTATAGGCAGAGGTTTCGCGCTCTTAGAAAGAAAAATGTGCAGACCTACGTGGAGTTTGCTTACGAGAAGGAGCTGTTGTTTGATCGTTGGTGCGCGTCGGAGAAAGTGGACACTCTGGTTAGGATGCGGGAACTCGTGCTTCTTGAGGAGTTTAAGTACTATTGTTTGCCCAATAATGTGGCGATGTACATTAATAAACATAAGGTGACTGAGTGCTCGGTGGCTGCGAGTCTTGCGGATGAGTTCGTGTTGACGCACAAAGTGCTCTTTGACAGACCTAATTATCCCGTGCGCAGTGTGGAGAGTAGACCGAGGTGGGGCTTGGGTGACGGGCCTGTGGCCTCTGGCGGTGGCAGTGTGGGCGAGGTTGCTGAGCGGGGAATGAGGGGAGAAATGCGTGAGTGTTTCCACTGTGGTAAAAAAGGCCACATAAAGGAGAACTGTTTTGCCCTTATCCGTCCCAGTAAACAAATATCGTTGGTAATGACACCCACACACACATCTCTGAGTAGGGATGCCCAAAGGGGTGAGGATATGAAAGCTCGGAAGGTCTCTGAGCTGAAGAAGAAAGCCGAGCAGAAAATCAGTCAGATTAAGAAACAGCTATCCTCGCAGCTGGAGGAGAAGGAGCAGGTGATAAAGGTTCTTCAGAGTAGCCTGGAGGAAATCAAGAGCAGCGAAGCGACCGGCAAACGACACACGGAGACGTTGGAAGAGAAGCTGTCCTCACTCCAGAGGGATGCGGCGCAGCAAGGGGAGCTCAAAGACACTGAAACGGCGCTACAGGAAGTCGAGGCCAAGCTGACGGAAGCAGAGGAGCAGCGCGGAAACCTTTTAGCGGAAGTCGATCGCCTGAAAGAAGAAATATGTCAGAAAGATTCCCAGCTTGATGAACATCAGGCAACGATTAAGCAGATCCAAAACCCATCAGGACCTGAGGTGAAGGTGGAGTGCAGCAGCTTGCAGCAAAGCAGCAGCGCGATGCACGCTGAGTTGGAAGACCGCTCTGCAGCGCAGGACACTGAGGCTCTGGACTCGCTCCAGAACAATCTGAAAAAAGTGAAGAATGAGAAAGAGCAAATCCACAAGGACTTCGTCAGCCTGCAGAAGGACATCCGCACTCTGAGGAAGGAGCACGAGAAGGACCTGGAGTGCATGAAGAAAGAGCTGTTGGAAGAGAATGAGAACAAGTTGAAGCTGGAGTTGGAAGATGTGGAGATGAAGCAAAATTCTGCCATCAAGCAGCTGATGCGGGAGTTCAACACGTTTATGTTCATTCCCCCATTTCGCCTTGGGGTTATGGACATAAAGTTGGGTGTGGGGGTGTTATGTGTTTGTGCCCTGATCAGGCGCTCCTAGTGTGATGTGTCATGTCTAGCTGTAGTTTCCTGTTATGGTTTTGTAGTCCTTATCGTTTCTCCTCCAGGTGTACCCATTTGTAATTAACCCAGGTGTGTCTTGTCTCGTCATTACCTCATGCATAAGTATTCTGCCTTCCCCTTTGTCTGGGGCTGATCCTGTCTGTGCAGTATGTGTTCTTGTCTGTCAGTACTTTATATTTCCTTTGTTCAAACCAAGGTGGTAATTATTCATTAAATTCTTCCTTTTGATTACTTCGGCTACCGTCTCCTTTATTATGTTGCCTTGACTCGACATTGAGCCTGCTAACAGTCAATGGTAACGTAATACATACATACATACATACATACATAACCCATACACACATGCATACATACATACATACATACATACATACATAACCCATACATAACTAATCAATACATTTTATTTGTGCAGGCTGATCCTGAAGATGGTGTTTCCTACGCCTCCATCAGCTACACCAGGAAGAGCAGCAGGAAAGCCAGGGTGAGCTGTCTCATTGATTACATTGGTGATGTTAATAAAGGAAGAAACTATTGATATGATTTAGAAGAATGCCCTTCTTTATCATCTAGTAGGGGTGTAACGGTTCACAGAAGTCACGGTTCGGTTCGTACCTCGGTTTGGAGGTCACGGTTCGGTACGGTTCGGTACAACAAGAAAAAGCAAAAAAAAAGTCCCAAATACATAATTCCAGGTTTGTTGTTATTTATGTTTGAACAGTAGTGCAAGTTTCAGTTTAAAAATAAAGAACTCTGACATTTTGAATAATTAACTGTATTAAACAGTTAAAAACAAACCATACACACTCAGATGGCCATATTATCTATAATGGCTGATGTCAAACAAAAAGGTTTCATCAAGCTGTAAAACTAAAAAGAATGTCTTGAAAATATGACATCATAAATAATAAGAAAGTGTTTCAAGAGCGCAAAGTCGTTGAAAAACATATGCCAAAAGCTTCCGTTATTTATTTTGGTCTCTCGGCTCTCATGTCTATTGGCTTCTTAAAAACAGCGGGGATCAGCTGTTGAACTGCTGTTGTCTTTTGCTGGGCTCCGGTGATTGGCAAATGTGGGTGATGCCTTCTGATATGATTTAGCATGTTTGGCGTGTGTTATCATTAGCATACCGCACCACTGTAGAACAACGGCGACACACCGCCCTCATCCGATCCACCACTCGCACACTTAAACGTTATTGTAGTCCACAGGGAACCCGAAATGTTCCCACACAGCTGATTTAAAAGAAGCAGGTGGGTTCTAGCTCCTGAGTGTTATCTGAAATCGCCATACTAACTTTTCTTCTTCTTGTATTTTGTTTGTTTTGTTGTTGTGTTTCTTCTTGTTCTTCATTTGTCGTTTAAGGGCGGCTGGCAAACAGCTTTTAGGCGCAATACCGCCCCCTGGATTATATATAGTGTAGTGGATACTGCCCTGAATGAAAGACTTTTTTCCCACTCGTAAAAAAAAGGCGTATTCGTCGTGTGACTGCGTGTGCCGAACCGTGACGTCCGAACCGTGACGGTACGGGACGAATACGGATACCGTTACACCCCTATCATCTATTGTTCTGTAAATGGGACCATAGTATACATTATTTATTAAAGAAGAATTGAGAGATAGTCACCATAAACACACGGGGAAAATGTTTACTGAGGTAATAAATCAAGTGGGCAGTAGGGTAATTTTCTCATAGACTTCTGACTGCTTTTTGGAACCAGATGTGTTTCCCCCTGCTGGCCATGAGAGGGAATGCAGATGTAATGCTCTTCCAAAAGCTGAAGCAGAGGGAATGACTCAGTTGTTACATGACAGCAAAATCAGGACTTTCAGAACTCTTTTCTTTGCATTTCATGAGATTTACTCTTTCTCTCCAGGCTCACCTTCATGGCGATGATGAAGATGATGCAGTGACCTACAGCACTGTGAGAGCTCCCTCCTCTTCCTCTGCTGCCTCCGCTGTTCCCAGCCTCCTCTACGCCACCGTCAACAGAGAAAACAACAGCATTCAATGATGTACTTACTGTTCTAAATTAAATGGCACGCTTTATTTAGAATTGTAAGCTGTTGCTGAACTGCTTTTCCTTCCAGGAAAAGATTGTCCCACTCTTGACCTGACAATCAACATCGGCACCTCTGTTGTTTCCCCGACTCAGACTGCAAGGAATCTGGGTGTGATCCTAGATAACAAACTGTCCTTCACTGCAAACATAGCTGCTACAACCCGTTGCTGCAGATACACAATTTACAACATCAGGAGGATACGTCCCCAGCTGACCCAGAAAGCCACGCAGGTTCTGGTCCAGGCTCTCGTCACCTCACGCCTAGACTACTGCAACTCCCTCCTGGCTGGTCTAACTGCATGTGCCATCCGACCTCTGCAGCTCATCCAGAATGCAGCGGCTCGTCTGGTCTTCAACCTTCCTAAATTTTCCCACACCACTCCGCTCCTCCGCTCCCTCCACTGGCTTCCGGTAACTGCTAGAATCCACTTCAAGACAATGGTACTAGCATACCATGCTGCGAATGGATCTGGCCCTTCCTACATCCAGGACATGGTTAAACTGTACACCCCAGCACGTGCACTCCGCTCTGCATCAGCCAAACGACTCGCTGCACCCTCACTGCGAGGGGGACCCAAGTTCCCATCAGCAAAAACACGTGGGTTTGCTATCCTGGCTCCAAAATGGTGGAATGAGCTCCCCATTGACATCAGGACAGCAGAAAGCTTACACACCTTCCGGCGCAGACTGAAAACTCATCTCTTTCGACTCCACTTCGAGCGATAGAACTATTAACAAAGCACTTATATACTAATAAAGGACTGGCTTATCTAAAGCCAGTTGAGTAGCACTTGTAATGTTTGGCTCTATGAAACCTGATGTACTTTATGATTCTGTTTTCTTCAAGGTTGTATCTTCCTGGTCGAATGTACTTATTGTAAGTCGCTTTGGATAAAAGCGTCAGCTAAATGCAATGTAATGTAAGCAGGGGTTTTTCTAGAAAGTTATAGTACGATGAATACTGTGGCGCTGATCTTGTATATAAGTTTTATCAATTCTCATGAGAACATGACCCCCGAATACAAGATAGCGCTGCGGACGTAAACAACAACGCTTCCTAAAAACAAAGCTGTATCTGCCGTCTGACGCTCTATTTGACACAATATTCATATTTTGGGAGTAATTATAAAAATTTTGTCGAACAGAAATATTGTTTTCTGGCATCACTTTAACATTTTTAACATATCAGCAGGAGAGGACTCTTTAAAGTAGAGACACTACATACTGATATACACCTGAACATCAGCAGGAGAGGACTCTTTAAAGTAGAGACACTACATACTGATATATATCTGAACATCAGCAGGAGAGGACTCTTTAAAGTAGAGACACTACATACTGATATACACCTGAACATCAGCAGGAGAGGACTCTTTAAAGTAGAGACACTACATACACCTGAACATCAGCAGGAGAGGACTCTTTAAAGTAGAGACACTACATACACCTGAACATCAGCAGGAGAGGACTCTTTAAAGTAGAGACACTATATACTGATATACACCTGAACATCAGCAGGAGAGGACTCTTTAAAGTAGAGAAACTACATACTGATATACACCTGAACATCAGCAGGAGAGGACTCTTTAAAGTAGAGACACTACATACTGATATACACCTGAACATCAGCAGGAGAGGACTCTTTAAAGTAGAGACACTACATACTGATATACACCTGAACATCAGCAGGACAGGACTCTTTAAAGTAGAGACACTACATACTGATATATATCTGAACATCAGCAGGAGAGGACTCTTTAAAGTAGAGACACTACATACTGATATACACCTGAACATCAGCAGGAGAGGACTCTTTAAAGTAGAGACACTACATACACCTGAACATCAGCAGGAGAGGACTCGTTAAAGTAGAGACACTACATACACCTGAACATCAGCAGGAGAGGACTCTTTAAAGTAGAGACACTATATACTGATATACACCTGAACATCAGCAGGAGAGGACTCTTTAAAGTAGAGAAACTACATACTGATATACACCTGAACATCAGCAGGAGAGGACTCTTTAAAGTAGAGACACTACATACACCTGAACATCAGCAGGAGAGGACTCTTTAAAGTAGAGACACTACATACACCTGAACATCAGCAGGAGAGGACTCTTTAAAGTAGAGACACTATATACTGATATACACCTGAACATCAGCAGGAGAGGACTCTTTAAAGTAGAGAAACTACATACTGATATACACCTGAACATCAGCAGGAGAGGACTCTTTAAAGTAGAGACACTACATACTGATATACACCTGAACATCAGCAGGAGAGGACTCTTTAAAGTAGAGACACTACATACTGATATACACCTGAACATCAGCAGGACAGGACTCTTTAAAGTAGAGACACTACATACTGATATATATCTGAACATCAGCAGGAGAGGACTCTTTAAAGTAGAGACACTACATACTGATATACACCTGAACATCAGCAGGAGAGGACTCTTTAAAGTAGAGACACTACATACACCTGAACATCAGCAGGAGAGGACTCGTTAAAGTAGAGACACTACATACACCTGAACATCAGCAGGAGAGGACTCTTTAAAGTAGAGACACTATATACTGATATACACCTGAACATCAGCAGGAGAGGACTCTTTAAAGTAGAGAAACTACATACTGATATACACCTGAACATCAGCAGGAGAGGACTCTTTAAAGTAGAGACACTACATACTGATATACACCTGAACATCAGCAGGAGAGGACTCTTTAAAGTAGAGACACTACATACTGATATACACCTGAACATCAGCAGGAGAGGACTCTTTAAAGTAGAGACACTACATACACCTGAACATCAGCAGGAGAGGACTCTTTAAAGTAGAGACACTACATACACCTGAACATCAGCAGGAGAGGACTCTTTAAAGTAGATACACTATATACTGATATACACCTGAACATCAGCAGGAGAGGACTCTTTAAAGTAGAGACACTACATACTGATATACACCTGAACATCAGCAGGAGAGGACTCTTTAAAGTAGAGACACTACATACTGATATACACCTGAACATGTGCAGGAGAGGACTCTTTAAAGTAGAGACACTACATACTGATATACACCTGAACATCAGCAGGAGAGGACTCTTTAAATTAGAGACACTACATACTGATATACACCTGAACATCAGAAGGAGAGGACTCTTTAAAGTAGAGACACTACATACACCTGAACATCAGCAGGAGAGGACTCTTTAAAGTAGAGACACTACATACTGATATACACCTGAACATCAGCAGGAGAGGACTCTTTAAAGTAGAGACACTACATACTGATATACACCTGAACATCAGCAGGAGAGGACTCTTTAAAGTAGAGACACTACATACTGATATACACCTGAACATCAGCAGGAGAGGACTCTTTAAAGTAGAGACACTACATACTGATATACACCTGAACATCAGCAGGAGAGGACTCTTTAAAGTAGAGACACTACATACTGATATACACCTGAACATCAGCAGGAGAGGACTCTTTAAAGTAGAGACACTACATACTGATATACACCTGAACTTTCTGTATAATCCCTTTTCCTTTGCCTGCACACGGTTCCGTCGCATTGAAGCTTACCAGTGGGCGTGTCTGGCATGCGACCAACAACCAATCACATTAATCCCCCGGATAGGACACACAAGCACGCGGTTTGATTGGCTAGCGCTTGTACTGGCATTTGATTGGCTGGCGCTTCCGTTGACGCTTGACAAGTTGAACTTTTCTCAACTTACGAAGTGAGCAACGGAGGCAAAGCGACGTCCCTACGCTAATCCCAGCCTCCTCTACGCCACCGTCAACAAACCAACAAAATAATACAGTCTAATGTTGTATTTTAAATAATGCTGTCAAAATTATCGCGTTAACGGCGGTAATTAATTTTTTGAATTAATTGCGTTAAAATCATCAACGCATTTAACGCATGTGCCGAATGGCCCGCCCCATACATCCCACCAGTGGCAGCGCCAGGGTATGGCTGGGGTAGGCTACACCCATACCAAGAAATGGCTTAGCCCCACCATGAAAAATGATGTTAAAGTAAGTAAAATAAAGTCTGCCAACTCGGGCGGAGTAAATTGCACAGACAGCAGTTAGTAAGATTGATTTCAGTAGCCACGGTTTTGAAAACTTTTGTCACGTACTGATCGTCTTCTCAATAGAACATCTTTGATAATGTCTTCTGGCCAATCAGAATCAAGATAACGGCGTGGTGTTGTTGCAGAAAGTCCCGACGGAGAATACTTTTGCTGTAGTACAGGGGTGCACATAACTGGTACGCAGGTTATGTGCATAATCTGAAATGCGTACCGTGACTTGTGTCACAAAGCGCATTTGCGTCCCGACGTACTTGTGAAGCTTTTCCAGAAGGAGGTTAGATCACCGGACGACAGAGTCGGTCTCCGTGTGCACAGACAGGGCTGCTGTTAACGTCGGTCTGTACAATGGAATTGTGCCAAAACTACGCCAACCGGCTGCGGAGGGAGACTTTCTTTCCCCCCCCCCACTTCACTGGAGAACTGCGCTAAAACAGCTGATCACAACGTTCACACTCTGTGGTCACGAAGTACTCCACAATCCCCCCCCCCCCCTGTCGACTTTCCTGAAGTACTCCCCCGTTGATAGAAATCAACACCTAATGAATTAAGACCCCACGGTTTGATGATTGATAGGTGTGTGTGCTGTCTTTCATTTTGACACGCAGAAAAATGTTATAATAAACATAGATACTGTATGTTAAATGGATATATCCGCCTTCTTTCATTTATCTTTCCATTTCCACAACAATATACATAAATAAATGGCATATTTTGGACATAGTTCGAATGGTGATTAATCTTGATTAATTAATTTTTAAGCTGTGATTAATCTGATTAAAAATGTTAATCGTTTGACAGCCCTAATTTTAAACTATGGCACAATTGTTATAACCATATTGCAAGGTCAAAGCGAGCAGAGTTAAAAGAAGATTTATGTTGACCAGGTTTTTGCTGTTTTTGGCTTAATAGCATCAAAGTGAGAGTACAGCAAAACATGTGAGTTCCTCTGGAGGTGGATTGTGAGAAAGGGGCAGACATGTTGGATAGTTACTGTATTCTTAATACTTACAGTGTGGGCATAATGAAGGTTTTATAAAATGGATTCTGGCTATTTTATTACTGTTTTAAAGAGTATTGCTTTGTCTTCAGTACATTTGATGGTTTTGTATTTGACTGAATAAAGTCACTTATTAGCCTCACAAGAGTGCAGGTGTATTTCCTTGTATGTTTTTTTTTAATATGACATTCTCAAAACATCAGATAAGTTCTTAAAGTAAGATAAGATAAGATGGACCGTTATTAATCCCATGGGGAAATTCAGTAGTTTAACTGCAACAGGGTAAGAATGAAAAACAGGACAGAACAGATTCACACAGATTAATACAATTAAAGATACAATTAAAGATAAAAAGAGGGGAGAGAGAGGAGAGAGGGGGGAGAGAGAGAGAGAGAGGAGAGAGGGGGGAGAGAGAGAGAGGGGGGAGAGGTTACACTTTTAAAATTCTGATAGTTAATACACATTTGATAGTCATGATCAGGACTGATGTTGGATAAAAATGTAACATTACAAAATTAATAATAGCATCAATGTATAGTTTTTTTATAGAAGTTTTTGGAATAGGCATTTTTGACATTTTTTTAACAAAAAACTGTTTTTCATTTAAAAGTGTGTCAGTTCAAAAAGTAACGTTGGTGGTAGTTATTGAAAGAATATACAGAAAATAATTACATATTTGTGTGTTTCCTCCAACAACAGACTGTAAATGAAGATGCTGAGATGCCGTGTAAATCTACAGAAAAGGTTTGAGGTTTGAAAGTTTTTTATTCAAAGTAGTAGATTTCTCAACAAACAAATTATCAATGTGTAGATGGATACAAAACAAGAAACATACTTCGAAACATACTTAACTTAATATTTTAGATAAGGTTATCTAATGTAATGTGTGTTTGTTTCTACATATAAAACTATGTATAAAACATTCAACAGTTACCTCCTCCCCCGCTGATGACAGATGTGAGGAGTCGGACATTTTCTCAGCGTAAATCAAAACGTAAATTTGCACAGTTTGAGAGCAACCAGGCTGGGGGTGCAGAGAAGGACCAGGAGCCCTGCCCTTTTGTTTTAAACAGGGCAGAGGTGTGCAAATCCTTTAAAAGGGTGAACCCACACAAGGCTCCTGGACCTGATGGCATCCATGGCCGTGTTCTCAGGGTGTGTGCGGTTCAGCTGGCGGAGGTGTTCACAGACAACTTCAACAGGTCCCTGCTCGGGCTCAACAGCGCCCTCTGTGACTGGATCCTGAACTTCCTGACGGGCAGACCCAAGGCAGTGCGGGTGGGAAACATCACATCCTCCACCCTGATCCTCAACACCGGAGCCCCTCAAGGCTGCGTGCTCAGCCCTCTCCTCTACTTCCTGTTCACACACAACTGCCACACACAGCTCCAACACCATCGTGAAGTTTGCTGACGACACGACCGTCATCGGCCAGATCACCGACGGCGACGAGACGGCGTACAGAGAGGAGATCGGAAACCTGATATCTTGGTGCCAGGATAACGACCTCCATCTCAACGTCAGCAAAACAAAGGAGCTGATTGTGGATTACAGGAAGCAGCAGAGAGAGGGACACGCCCCCATCGCCATCAATGGGACTACGTGGAGAGAGTCAGCAGCTTCAGGTTCCTTGGGGTCCACATCACTGAGGACCTGACATGGACTCTTCACACTACCACCATCACCAAAAAAGCTTGACAGCGGCTCTTCTTCCTCCGGAGGCTGAGGAGGTTCAACATGGACTCCAGGATACTCTGCCACTTCTACAGGTGCACGTAGAGAGGATCCTGACTGGCTGCATTCACATACTGAATGTGCATAAATGTAGCCGGCCAATCAGGGCGAGCCTACCTGAATGCGAGCGCAGGCCTCACAGTATATAAGGCAGCTACACCTCCTGACTGTCATCCTTTTCTCTTCAGCGAGGAGCCTGTGACCTACGATTTTCATCGTCATAAGTATACTGTAGCTATGTTCGTATGAAGAAATAAAAAACCTTGAACCTTGAACATCACGAAGGCCCGATGAAATACATCCCTTGATAATTCATCAAAACAGGTCAACACGGAGATTCACACCTTGTGTTTCCCTCCTGTTACGACCCCCTCCAAGGCCAACACCATCCCATAATGTGATCTCTCTCTCCTGTTGCACATTTTCACACACCAACACACACACATTACTGATACGACCTGACTTCCACGTTTGTTTAGGTTTTTTAAGTCCTTTCGTTTTGTTCTATTGTAAATAAATCAGTCCTTTTGTTACACTTAAACTTGACTGGTCTCCCTTCTTTGTTGCAGCCTATGAGCCGGGCTGTAAATTCAAGTCATATAATAATATTCAAAGAAGTTGTGTCGAAAATACTTCTAAAAAATGATAGTACAGTATGGCATAAAAAAAAGTCATAGTACAGTTTGTCAAACATATGAAAAAAGTCGTAGTATAGTATTTCAGAGAAAGCATACGGTATAGTGTTATTATTTCTTATGTCGAAAAATGTCATATTATGGTTTTTCATCCAATTTATAAAAAAGTCTGATTTGAAAATAGTAATAAAAAAAAATAGTAAAAAGTAATAGTATGAAATTAATTATACTTATTAGAGTTCATTTAGTCAATAGTTACTGTTTCCATTACTCATGTCTCTGTTTTGCATCTGGTCAACATCAGTGGTTTAGACCTGCAGAGCTCTGCTGCTGCTACTGCTGCTACCACAGCCACAACAACACCTCTTGGTCCTCAGAGGTGCAATTCATGAGAAAAACCACCAGGTCTCTGTGCATTCAAACACCATTAGCAAGTCTGTTGTCTGATAAAAGTGATATAAAAAAACAATACTGCAAGTATTTATGAAAAGGAATAATTCATAATAGTAATAATACACCAACAACTACATAATGCTATATGTACATTCTCTGCACGGTTTTGCTTTAAGCACCTACCTGCATCAGAGGGTAACACCTCCAGAGCTCTGCTGCTGCTGTTAACCACATCCTCACAGAAACACTTCTCCTTCAGTTCTCAGAAGAGAAATAAAGAAGCTGCAGGTGAGAGACTCTGACAGTCGAGAGCCAGAGACCGAGAGAGAAGCACGATGTCTGAATTCAGAAGGATCATGATGTCTTCATTCCTGATGCTGCTGCTCCACTTTCCAGGTGAGGATGCAGAGAACACACTTTAAATAAAACAGCTTTAATATCACTAACGGTACTTTACTACGTACTGTTCCTTTAACTGAGAATGATGAGTTGTGTTTGTAACGTGGTGACTTTAGTGAACTCTCAAAAACCAATGATATATTTAGAAACTTCTGTATCTACTGTATAATGATCATCATTCTGACTATAAACACTACAGTTGTTTTCATATTTGTTTCCGTCTTTGTTTTTTTAGCAGCTGCAGATGTGAAAGATTACTCCATCACTGTCAGAGCTGGAGATGAAGTCACTTTGCCTTGTTACAATGTGACACATGATCAGGATAATTGTGAGAATACTATCTGGCTCTTCAGTGAATCAACAGCATTGGTGAGGGGGTTTGAATATGGAAAGATTTTCAATGAAGCCAAAGCTAAACCAGACAGACTGAGAGTTACAGAGAAATGTTCTCTGGTTATAAAGAAGGTCACAGAGGAGGATGCTTTGCGTTACACCTGCAGACAGTTCAACAAATCAGGAGAACGACAAGGTCCAGACTATCCTGTTTATCTGTCTGTTGTTATCAGTGAGTATTTACATCATAATGTTTTCAAACTGTCTTGTTAAAACAATACACTGAAGAATTACAATAATAATGATTACAGTGATGAAGTTAATGTTACTCTGGTTGTCTTTTCTCTCACAGTATCTCCATCTTCAGTGACTGAACATCAGGACAATGATGAGGTGACGTTAGACTGCTCTTTGAAGACTTATGGAGGATGTATACACTCAGTGAAGTGGCTGCTTCAGGGTCAAGATGTGGATAAAGATCACAGAGAGATAAAGACATCAAAGTCTTCCTGCTCTGCCTCTGTGACATTTCTGACTTCTCCTTTTAGAAACACAACAAGGTTTGAGTTGTTTACTTGTGAAGTAACTGATGGTTACACGAGAGACGTACATCTGTTTCCCTTCAGCCCTCAGTCCTCAGGTGAGAATATGATGAGATGTTTAAGTTACTTCAATCCGACATGAATAATCACCTTAAATATGTGTTTGTTTTACAGAAGTTGCAGACTAAATAGTTTGTTGAGTTGTGTTCATTTGTATAGGTGAGGAGGACACAAAACCAGCAACAACAACAACAACAACAACAGCTAAACCCAACTCAAACGCAGGTAAGGTTTAAAGTTATTTACTTGTAAAGTGTTTGATGGTTACAGGACAGAACCACAGCTGTTTCTCTTCAGTCCTCAGGTGAAAATACATGTTGTTGATTCAGAGTTTAAAGACAAAGAGATAAAAGCCTCTGAGTATATGTAACTCTTGTAACTTCTCTCTTCCAGGTTGGTGGTGGTGGATCATCGTTGTGATAGTGGCTGTTGCAGCACTCACAATAATCACTGTGGCTGTCATCAGACGGAAGAGGACTCAAGGTGAGGACATTCACACATTATGCTTTACAAACAACAAGCTTTTGATGAACTTGGATTTGAAGTTTCATTTATTTGTTATTCTTTTTAGGGACTGATACGCAGATGGATGAAAACATGGTGAGTTTAAAAATGTTGTTACTACATTTGTTTTCAGCACACAGTACACAACAACCTCAAAATGACCACAGGGTTAAAGGTCTAATAATGGCAGTATTTTATTAGCACTGTTGTCATTGATTACAATGCATGGATGTTGAATACGATGAAACCTGTACAGCAACATTACATAGGAGTTATAGTAGCTCACTTTAACGCTGCATGTTACAGAGCAGATCTTATGTTTATTTCACTGTAACAATAATAATTAATAATATTAATACATTTTATTTGTGTAGGCTGATCCTGAAGATGGTGTTTCCTACGCCTCCATCAGCTACCCCAGGAAGAGCAGCAGTAAAGCCAGGGTAAGATTTATGTTGGTTATACTGATGTTAATAAAGGAATAATGTATTGATATGATTTAGAGTCTAAGCATTATATAGTTTTAGTGCATGTAAATGGTCTGTAAAGGCATTTTAATGTATAAATTAATATTTGTGCCTGAAACACCTCTATTGGACTCCTTTGTTTATTTCTGGAACATAAAAGACATCACGATGTAACACCCAAACTCCTATTGGCTAGCACTCCAACACATTGATCGTTATAGGTTAAGGGGTGGGACATCTCTAAGAGGTTGACCAATCACAACAGAGCCGGCCAGCTAACAGAGCAGACTGGGCTCTGGTTACAGACAGAGAGTGAAAAGAGGTGCTGCACTACATACTGATATACACCTGAACATCAGCAGGAGAGGACTCTTTAAAGTAGAGACACTACATACTGATATACACCTGAACATCAGCAGGAGAGGACTCTTTAAAGTAGAGACACTACATACTGAAATACACCTGAACATCAGCAGGAGAGGACTCTTTAAAGTAGAGACACTACATACTGATATACACCTGAACATCAGCAGGAGAGGACTCTTTAAAGTAGAGACACTACATACTGATATACAACTGAACATCAGCAGGAGAGGACTCTTTAAAATAGAGACACTACAAACTGATATACACCTGAACATCAGCAGGAGAGGACTCTTTAAAGTAGAGACACTACATACTGATATACACCTGAACATCAGCAGGAGAGGACTCTTTAAAGTAGAGACACTACGTACTGATATATACCTGAACATCAGCAGGAGAGGACTCTTTAAAGTAGAGACACTACGTACTGATATATACCTGAACATCAGCAGGAGAGGACTCTTTAAAGTAGAGACACTACATACTGATATACACCTGAACATCAGCAGGAGAGGACTCTTTAAAGTAGAGACACTACATACTGATATACACCTGAACATCAGCAGGAGAGGACTCTTTAAAGTAGAGACACTACGTACTGATATACACCTGAACATCAGCAGGAGAGGAGTCTTTAAAGTAGAGACACGACATACTGATATACACCTGAACATCAGCAGGAGAGGACTCTTTAAAGTAGAGACACTACATACTGATATACACCTGAACATCAGCAGGAGAGGACTCTTTAAAGTAGAGACACTACATACTGATATATACCTGAACATCAGCAGGAGAGGACTCTTTAAAGTAGAGACACTACATACTGATATACACCTGAACATCAGCAGGAGAGGACTCTTTAAAGTAGAGACACTACATACTGATATACACCTGAACATCAGCAGGAGAGGACTCTTTAAAGTAGAGACACTACGTACTGATATACACCTGAACATCAGCAGGAGAGGACTCTTTAAAGTAGAGACACTATGTACTGATATACACCTGAGCATCAGCAGGAGAGGACTCTTTAAAGTAGAGACACTACGTACTGATATACACCTGAACATCAGCAGGAGAGGACTCTTTAAAGTAGAGAAACTACATACTGATATACACCTGAACATTCTGTATAATCCCTTTTATTTCCCTCCAGGTTGATGATGAAGATGAAGAAGATGAAACAGTGACCTACAGCACTGTGAGAACTCCCTCCTCTTCCTCTGCAGCCTCCACTGATCCCAGCCTCCTCTACGCCACCGTCAACAAACCCAACAAATAATACAGTTGAATGTTGTATTTTAAACTATGGCACAATTGTTATAACCATATTACAAGGTCAAAGCGAGCAGAGTTAAAATAAGATTTATATTAACCAGGTTTTTGCTGTTTTTGGATTAATTGCATCAAAGTGAGAGTACAGCAAAACATGTGAGTCCCTCTGGAGGTGGATCGTGAAAAAGGGGCAGACATGTTGGATAGTTACTGTATTCTTAATACTTACAGTGTGGACATAATGAAGGTTTTGTAAAGTGGATTCTGGCTTTTTTATTACTGTTTTAAAGAGTATTGTTTTTTCTTCAGTACATTTGATTGTTTTGTATTTTACTGAATAAAGTCACTTATTAGCCTCACAAGAGTGCAGGTGTATTTCCTTGTATGGTTTTTTCTAATATGACCTTCTCAAAACATCAGGTAAGTTCTTAAAGTAAGATAAGATAAGATGGACCGTTATTAATCCCCGTGGGGAAATTCAGTAGTTTAACAGCAACAGGGTGAGAATGAAAAACAGGACGGGACAGATTCACACAGATTAATACAATTAAAGATACAATTAAATTGTTAAAATTCTGATAATTATTCCCGCTGGAAGAGGGGGGGGTTATAGGCCAATATATATTTTCATGGTATGGCCCCGTACATCCTCTCCTCGATGCAGGGAAGTCGTCCTGTCCCCTTAGCAGAGAAACACCCCCAAAGCATAATGTTTCCACCTCCATGCTTGACGGTGGTGACAGTTAAATGCAAACACATTTTTATCTTTTATATAATGCCAATTTCTCGATTTTCTTTTTGATATTCTTACTCTCACTGTTTATATAAACCTACCATTACAATTATAGACTGTTGTAAGTGGGCAAACTTACAAAATCTGCAAGGGATCAAATACTTATTTCTAATAATACATGGTATTTTTATAGCGCTTTACATTGTGTTACGGGACACTTTTATCCTTACAATACTTCCACTCATCATCCGGTTTCATTCAATACTGTGGACAATACCCACAGGAACAATTTGGGGTGAAGTGTCTTGCCCAAGGACACAGCAGCATGCTCACTGCGAGGCTGTCAAGGCGGGATTGAACCGGTGCCCCCTGATCTGAAGATGAGCGCACTATCCACTGAGCAGCAACCGTCCCCAGATCAATCTCATTCACAAATCAATCAAAGTTTGAAATGTAATTATTTTTACATTTTAAATGGATTTAACTAGAAAAATATTGAGGCTTGCGAGACTCCTTGTGTATGTGAACAACTACAGGTATAAGATTCGTAATGTAATGGTTTTCTTATTACATTTCAATTGTCTGATTATGGCTTTACATGTTATAGAATGTCTAGTCTTGTCGTTAACAAACTTCTGAGTCTTTAATATGTTGTGTTTGTGACAGCTTGTGTGTGAAAACCACAAAGACTGCAAGACTGCCACCAGGTGTCAGTGTTTCCTCTGCTGACTAATATTCACAGGACATGGCAGTAGCGGTCAGAGTAGTGCCTTTGAGGTTGGAGACAATGTGAGGAATCTGAAGCCAGGATCACAAGAGGGTAAGCGCGCAGACATCTCAGATCTGTGAAAAGGATGTGGAGTTTAAAAAGTCAATAAAATACACCCTCGCAAAGTAACATATTTACACAGAAAGCTGACAGTGTTAAAAAGTCCCTTAAGCACAGTGTGATGAGAGGCTGGTGGGGGGATGGTTGATGGGTATTTTTCACTAAGAGAGGGGGAAGAGATTGCCGTTCCCCTTTGCGTAGCAGAGAGCAGCCTCACCCGTCTTCTGAACGCCTCCTGTCCACCATTATGGCTGTGCAGATATTCATGTCCCTCAGCCTCCTGACTCTCTCCCCCTTTCCTTTTTGGATCTAACTAATGATCTGCGTGCACACTTACTTTCCATTTAGCTTCACTGGCATGAACATATTACAATTCATGGTGTTTAAGGTTTAGAAATTAATTTAAAAGAAATGAAGAATTTTCCATTTTACACCGTGTTATTATTTATTACCGAGGCGCGCACAGGACATCATCAAATACGTAAGACACTGATCTTTCACCCGTTTTGTCATTTTCAAAGGATAGGCAGGACGACAATGTACTGTCAGATTTCTGTGCTTTAATCAACTGATCTTTATCCACTGAAAGTTGAAGGGGTTTGTCGTCAGGCTGAAGCTCTATGGAAACAGATATTTTCTCTTGACCCTCTGCCAGTGGGTTCAGTGGATCGGAGTCACTCATAAAGGAGTCACTCAGATCCACTACGTCACCTAGTTTTCGGGACATGGCACGAGTTACAGCACACAGGGAACAGCTGAACCGAATCCAACGCAGTGGACTCAGACACACATGTGATCATAGCTGGATCATTAACCACTTCGGATGACGGAAAAACTTTCTTCCCAGCCAAATCATTACCCAGGATCAGATCAACACCGTTAATTGGTAACTGGGAACGCACAGCCACCTTAACCACACCAGAAATAAATTTGGACGACAACTGAATAAAATGCAAGGGCGCACGCAAAACACTTCGTTTAACCCCCCATGCCAAAATATCTGTCCCACTATACGACTGAGCTGAGAACGGCAGGACACCACGAATAATCGACTGCTTAGCACCTGTGTCCCTCAGAATTGTGATGGGGAATTTGTTTTCCCTCACTTGTCAACGACACAGAACCCTGCGAAATAAAAGGCTTGAACGCCTCATCAATAGCGCTATCCTCCACGTTTGATGCAACGTTCTTTACAGAGTGCGGTTTGGTATGAATAAAATTCATAGGGGATGGCGTTTTTCTACCTGCGTACTGCTCTTTCCTTTCTAGGCTAGGGCAGTCGAGGATGTGGTGTCCTTGCTCACGGCAGTAATAGCACTCCCTGTTCTCAGTTGCTTTGGCGCTACCATGGGAGGAGATTTCACCCTTCTGTCACTTGTCACAGGATCACGGCAAACTGGAAGAAAAAAAACATTTTTGTGAGTTAACAAATTCATCTGCCAGTACCGCGGCAGCAGCAAGTGACACAACTTTCTGCTCATTCAGATAGGTGACCATTTTCTCAGGCAGTTGATTTCTAAACTCTTCCAAAAGAACGAGCTCACGTATGTCCTCCCTGGACGTGGCTTTGCTAGCTTGACACCACCGATCAAAAAGGCCACCTTTCCTCTCGCAAATTCCACGTAGGTCTGGTTACCATTCCTAAATTTTTGTCTGTATGCCTCCGGTACTAATTCATATGCTCGAAGGACTGTGGTCTTAACAATTTCGTAATCGAGGCTCTCCTCAACAGTCAGGGCATTGCAAACTTCCTGAGCTTTACCAACACATTTGCAATGTAACAGAGGCCACACTCTCCTAGGCCACTGTAGCATACCAGCGATGCGTTCAAAGGCATTAAAGTATGTGTCTACCTCTGTTTCCCTGAACGGTGGGACTAATGTTATGTGCTTACTCACATCAAAACTGTCATCATGGGGATTTGTGTGTGGTCTATGGGTAGGTGATGAACTGGAAGGTAGAGCGACTCCTCGCTCTATCTCCAGAGCTTTAACCCGTATATGCATGGCTTCCACCTCCAGCTCCTTGTGTCTCAGCTCTATCTCCCTGATGCGCAGAGTCAGCTGTATCTCCTCTACCGACATCCCAGCTTGAGAAGGCAGGCCTTGGAGAGTGGCGGACAAACCTGCGAGATCATCCACTTCATATGTGTGAACTTTCTCCTCCAACACACCCTTTTCGACTAGTTTAGCATACAACAGGTCTTTTAACTCCTGTTTTTTTGTTTTTGTAGGACACAAACACATCATAGAACTGTGCAATTACCACTAAATCTGCTACTGTGCAGTTATTTAGTATCTCAATGGAAGGCAAGTAAACAATTCTAATTGACCCTCCATTGTGAATTTCAAACTGTCAACCAGAAACATAGAATGTACGAGAATAGGAAATAGCCATGCTTACCCGACCCGATGACAAGAACAGAAAGACCGGATGGACGAGCCCCCAATTATGTTACGCCCAGACCTAGGGTAACCTAGGCGCATCATAAAATGCACTCTCCCCACTTTTCCCACTCCCAAGAACACAGACGCCAAAACAGAGAAAGCGTTAGGTAAATGTATTTACTCCAAAATACTACACACCAGGAGTAGCAAAACCACAACAAAAAACAAAGAACGCTTTTAACACAAAATCTTACCTATCAAATGAGGAAAATAAACGTACAAAAATCTTACCTACTCTAATGCAAAAAACAGGAGAAAATGAATTATCCAGAAGGAAAAAAAAGAAAGGGTTTTGCACTCCTAAGCAAAATAAAGCGTGTCTAACAAAGACAGGTTTAGTAGCTTTTCTACCCAGTCTCACAACACGAGAGAAAGGACCGGCATACGGTATAAATAAGCACTTGCGTAACCGGACAGACATTGCAGCGCAGATGTGTGTTGGGAGTAGAAGAAGTCTAGTCGGAGAGAGACCGATGAACTGCACGGCTGCAGTTAAATATCTTCTCTTCTTCAGGTGGACCAATCAGCAGGTTGAAGGTAGCTAATCAGCTTAACGGGCACCACCTGTTGCTCACACACACACACACAGACACAGGAGGGGAAAAAAATGTCCACACACATGACCTAACGACCCAGGGTCGTAACAACCGATACAACATACAACCTCTTCACCCTTGTACATGTTTAAAATTGACAGCAGACATGTCTACCAAAAAAAACCTTAATCGACTGCTGTAAGTGTTTTAAAATGATGGAGGAGGACCAAATAAAAAACTAATTAAAGGAAAGACATTACAAATTCTGGAATGAGTGGCAGTTTTGAGTAAACGTGAAAAAAACGTTAACAGAGTAAAACAAAGTTGCTGTATGATTTAAACCTGGTTGAATATATGCTCTTTGGCTTAATGTACTAGTTATACTTAAAAATCCCCTTTTGACATGTTTTGAGGCATTTATACAGTTGGCTTTATCCACAAAACAAAGTATAATTTCCACATTATAATCCTGCAATATACATTGTAAATTGAACCAGGTGTGTGTGTGTGTGTGTGTGTGTGTGTGTGTGTGTGTGTGTGTGTGTGTGTGTGTGTGTGTGTGTGTGTGTGTGTGTGTGTGTGTGTGTGTGTGTGTGTGTGTGTGTGTGTGTGTTATACATTTCTGCTTTTTTGCTTCTTGCACCATAATTCCTTCTCAATGTCCTTCCAAGAAAACTGTCCCCACCCTCCAGGGTGTGTGAACTCCACATAATTGATAAAAACACTTCACTGCAACTTAAGCGTTCACCTTCCCAGAAACACAAAGGTTAAACATAAGGAAATTGAATTAAAGATAAAGACATTTAGTTCTGTTTTTCAGTTCTTGTTTGTGCCAAATTGAGCAAAATGCACTTCAGGTGTTCCCGAGACATTTTGACCACCTGAAGATACAAAAAACGTTTTAGACCGTGTGGAAGCATAAAAAAAAAGAACATGAACAAAAATAGTTGAAAAGAAAATACATCTATGTGCAAAGGTTTTCAAATGCTGCAGCAACTCTCTGTCTCAGTTCGAGTCTCTGTCCTCAGGGAGCCTTTGGTCCTCCAGACAGTATCTCTTGTCTATGGGGCGCCAGTGTGTGTGTGTGTGTGTGTGTGTGTGTGTGTGTGTGTGTGTGTGTGTGTGTGTGTGTGTGTGTGTGTGTGTGTGTGTGTGTGTGTGTGTGTGTGTGTGTGTGTGTGTGTGCGTGTCTGTGTGTGTCTGAGTGTGTGATGTACATTTCTGCTTTTTTTCCTTCTTTTGCCACAATTCTTTCTCAATGTCCTTCGAAGGAAACTGTTGTAACCTTGCTTGAAGCAGGTGTGACTGAACTGAACTAGCCTCTTCATGGGAACAACGTCTGTGTTTTAAGGATGTTACAGTATTCTCTAATTGGTAGGATCAACATGTCAGGTGATAACGCCTCTGACTGCTGGGTCTCGGCGCTCCAACATGTGAAAAATAAATAAATACAACTAACTAACAACTATGTATTTAATACTAACCTAATATGGTTTCAAATGAATACCGTATTTTTTATAATTAGATTTGTACTGAGGTAGAACAACACAGTTGATGAAAAACGGTTTTCATCAAATAATATTGCATCCCCACTCATATTTGCAAAACAAACAAACAAACAATTTCTGTGAATTTGGCATGTGACTAATTTTTACCCTCTCAAAGAACCAAAATCCAGAGCCGGAAATGAAAAGCCGAAATGAAATCTGAACTGGAATCGTTGAAATCCAAACGATATCCAACCATAAGTATTACACAGATATCATTTGTATAATTCCACTGTGAATGTGATTTGTCACTTTATTATTCATTTTCTTTTCAATGTCAATCAATGTTTATTTATATAGCCCAATATCACAAATGTTACATTTGTCTCAGTGGACTTCACAGTTTGTCAGTATGACAATACGACACCCTCTGTCCTTAGTCCCCCACATCGTACAAGGAAAAACTTCCAAAGAAACCCAACAGTTTAATGGGGGAAAAGGGGAGAAACCTCAGGGAGAGCAACAGAGGAGGGATCTCTCTCCCAGGACGGACAGAGGTGCAATAGATGCCGTGTGTAAATCGAAAAGATAATACATTTACAACATAGGTAGACCAAATGTTTGGAAATGCATGTGTCTATAATAAGAAGATGAATCCACGAGGATGTCAACAATCCTGTGGGAGCCATCAGGGAAGTAGTATGATGAGAGTCAGGCAGGACCACAGTGACAGATTCAGCCACGACTCGAAGTCTAGGACTCAGATCAGGACTCAGGATCCAGGACTCAGGATCCAGGATTCAGGATGCAGGATGCAGGATCCAGGATCCAGGATCCAGGATCCAGGATCCAGGATCCAGGACCACAGCAACAGGATCCAGGACCACAGCAACAGGATCCAGGACACAGGACTCAAGATCCAGGACCACAGCAACAGGATCAGCCACGACTCAGGATCCCGGCGTAGATAGACACCAAAAAGAAATTTGGGGAAGCATGAGAGTACACAGGTACATACAGAGAGAAGGAAGAAGTAAGATGTCCCCCGACAGTCTAAGCCTATAGCAGCAATACTAGGGGCTGAATCTAATCAGCCCTAACTATAAGCTTTATCAAAAAGGAAGGTCTTAAGCGCACTCTTAAAAACGGATAGGGTGTCTGCCTCCCGAACACAAACTGGAAGCTGATTACACAAAAGTGGAGCTTGATAAGAAAAGGCTCTGGCTCCCATTGTACTTTTAGAGACTCTAGGAACAACCAACAACCCTGCATTCTTGGAACGCAATGCCCTAGTAGGACAGTAGGGTATAATGAGTTCTTTAAGGTAAGATGGCGCCTGCCCATTAAGGGCTTTGTAGGCGAGAAGAAGAATTTTAAATTCTATCCTGTGTTCTATAGGGAGCCAGTGTAAGGCAGCCAGAACAGGAGTAATGTGGTCCCTTTTCCTAACTCTGGTTAGTACACGAGCTGCAGCATTTTGGATCAGCTGAAGCGACTTAAAGGTGGGGTATGTAATTTATTTCAGAAACACTTTTTGTTATATTCCATGGAATGCTCTTAACATCCCGATAGCAATGAATACATTAAATGCTTTGACAATAAATACATAAACAAATTTCATCTGTGGAAGCCGTGGCATAACTGAAGTTTTGGTCGTTTTTAACATCAAAAAGTTTAAGGTCATCCACGTTTTTAAGTCCTTGAGGCAGTCTTGAATTGTATTTAGATGATTGGTTTCATCAGGCTTGATTGATAAATATAGTTGAGTATCATCCGCATAACAATGAAAATTTACAGAATGATTCCTTATAATATTGCCTAACGGAAGCATATATAATGTGAACAAAAGAGGTCCAAGCAGTGAGCCCTGTGGCACTCCATGGCTAACTTTGGTTTGCGTGGAAGATTCATCATTGTCACACACAAACTGAGAGCGTTCAGATAGATGGGACCTAAACCAGCCTAAAGCAGTTCCCTTTATGCCAACTAAGTGCTCTAGTCTTTGCTATAAGATATCATGATCGATAGTATCAAATGCAGCACTGAGATCGAGCAAGACAAGAATTGAGACAAGTCCTTTGTCTGAGGCTATTAGAATGTCATTTGTGACTTTAATCAGAGCTGTCTCTGTGCTATGATGTGTTCTAAAGCCAGACTGAAAATCTATTCACTATCAACAAGATGATCAATTTGGGGTGGTGTACATTTTGTATAAGTTTCCTCCCCTACATGCAGACATGCTATCGAGTTAAGTATTGGTGGAATCTCTTCCTTAAATGTGGCTATAGCACTAACAGATAGGTTTCTGCTGCAGGAGCTTTTGACTAATGCTTTGTAGTCTAGTAACAGTACTTCAAAAGTTACTAAGAAATGGTCGGATAAAGCAGGATTATGCGGTTCGACTAATAGTTGCTCAATTTCAATACCATAAGTCAGAACAAGGTCGAGAGTGTGATTATAGCAGTGGGTTGGTTTATTTACACTCTGACAGAAACCAACAGAATCTAATATAGAGTTAAATGCAACAGTAAGGCTATTTTTATCATCGTCAACATGAATATTAAAGTCACCTACGATAATTACTTTATCTGTTTTAAGAACCAAAGTTGATAAAAACTCAGAGAATTCTGATAAAAATTCCAAGAAAACGGTCCCCCATCAGGGTGTGTGAATTCCACAGAACTGATAAAAATACTTTACTGCAACTTAAGCGTTCTACTTCACAGAAAGACAAAGGTTAAACATAAAGAAATGGAAATAAAGATAATAAAGACATTTCAGTCAGACAACTCACGTGTTTCTTTATATGTTTATTAGAAGCAGCATATAGTTGAGTTTGGCGTCAAGGCTCGGGCCTCATCACTCCATGGATGTACATAGAACATTTTATTCACTGTGCAATAAAACAAACTAACTGGCGAAGCGTTATTTATTGTGTCCCACCCCACATTTGCAGAATAGAAGAATGTGAGAGCAGACAGGTGTCGGTGGTTGAATTTATCTACAATGTTGCAACCTTGTGCAGCAATGGCAGGGGCAGAAACACAAGTCTTACACACATAAACACAAGTCATTTATCATCTCATTTGTTTTAGATAAATAAGGGAAAAACACCAAACAAGGGTTAATGTCCTTTTCCAAAATCAGCCTGAGGGGGTAATATATAATAAATACATAAAGATAAAGTCCATTGTTATAATGGGGTATTTTATTTGTAAATTACCCTTATGAACTCCATCATGTCTGAGGTCGGAAAGTAAACAAACGCCTCATTCAGTGCCGTGGTACTTTAGTGCCGGCACTAAAGTACGGCAAGTCCTGCGGTGTGAAAGCGGCTCATATCATTCCCTCATTCTATTGGACACCAGCATGTCAGGTGACTTTGTGTATATTTAAAAAAATAAAAATATTTAGAGGGCCAGTGTGAGGTCGAAAAAAGTGTTTTTTTGCCTGAGGGCAACAGTATGCCAGAGGGTTAATCTTACTGCACAATATATAATGTTACATTCTGTTATTATTACATTAAGTGTATATAGACTTCTTGCACTATTTTTTTTATTGTTATTGTTATTTTTGAATGTATTTTATTGTTTATACCTTATATAACTATGTTGCATTGTTGGGGAGCTCGGGACATAAGATTTTCATTGCCATTTCTACACTGTAGCTTATGACAGTAAAGCCTTTGAATCTTGACTCTTTTGAATCTTGTTACGATAGCAACAGTATACACAGTAATTCAAAGTAGCTCCACCTTTACCAGCTGTGATGAACACATTCATAATAAATAAAAGAATCCAGTGATTAAATATCTACGATAAAAAAATGGGCCATTACACACCATTTTGTACTTTTACTTAGTAAGTTGTTGAAATGCAGGACTTTTACTTGTATTTTTACTTTTACTTGAGTCAAATATTAGAGTACTTCTTACACCACTGCTTATTAGTAAATGTTAGCATGCTAACACGCTAAACTAAATGGATGAACATTATAAACGTTATATCGGCATCTACCATTGAAAGGGTGTTTCTAGTTTAGGTTTCAACAAACCACAGCACTGAGAACTGCTTAAAGTCTTATGAGATATGAGTGCTAGAAAAACTGGGGAGGACTTTCTGAAACAGCTCTAAACCGTCCCGGTTTGAATCCTGTTCACAGAACAAGAATTATTCTGCAATTATTTGAGCTACATTCATCTGTTCTACATCTACATGCGTATGCTAGCTCAGGTTATGGAAAACACAACAAAAACTTAACAACTAACAATTTGCAGTTGACAGAGATTTAGGTAACAATAAGGTGACAATGATCCCATACAGGAATTGAAGAGTGAATTATTGAACAAATGTTGCCAATTCAATTTGACTACTCATTATTATAACGTGACTGCACCAAGTTATTTTGTGAGTTGTGTTGGTATACATATTTTTGTAACGATTACTTCTGGACTTGTATGTCCTGCGGTTGGTCTTAGTCTCTATATGAAGCTAAAAATGACACTTTAAGCAAATTGTTTAACATCAGCCCTGATTTGTTGGAATGATAACATTGATGGGAATAAGATTATGAAAACTTAGCCAACAGATTTAATATGCAAAGGTTCTTTATTGAGAGCAGACATGTGCAGAATAAGTGAAACAGTGCCTTAAGATTTAATCATTTGTTCAGATTAAATTTGAAAAACAGACATTTGGAATAGTTTGATTTCATTGACAGGGAGATTAACATAAGAACACAGGAAATATTCATACTTTCTATTATTACTAGCACTGATTTAAAAAGCAAAAAAAAGTGGCCATCACAGAATGATTTAACAACATTGTTAGACTATGCGTTCCACTTCAGTGAGTGTTGAGAACTCTCAGCTCTGCCTTCACTGATAGAAACACAGGTTCTCATATCTGCCGCTGTTGCCCTTGTTGAGATCTTTCTCGATAACGGTGACACCAGCCCTCCCATTATAATCTGCAAGCAGATCTTTGTTGACAAGCAGGGTGATGGCCTTTATTGGAGGGTTGGTTCCTTCTTTCTTGTACCACAGGTACTCTCTGAGACCTAGAGCCCCTTCGTTCAGGTCAACACTCACTGACTGGTAACTGTGCTGAAGATATTGCTGACGCTGACTATCAGTGATGGAGACTTGCAGATCTTTGAGTGCCTTCTTGGGGTCGGTGGTCTGACGGTACCAGATGAAGACATAGGCTCCTAATGCACCTCTGTTGGTATCTTCATCCACACGGATGTAACCTGTCCAAAAGAGGGTGTGGTCTAACTCAAAGGAATCAGTGGCTGTGACATCACAGATGTAGGTTGGTGCCTCTCTCTTCAGCCAGATGTGGATCCATTCCCCACCAGCCTTGCGGTTCAGATCACAGGCCACTCTCTCCCAACCAGAATCAAACATTGCAGCGTCATTGCCTGCAGTGACTTTGATGTCCACTATGGGAGTATCAAACTCTCCGGACCCTTTGTGAGACCAAAGGTAGAGCCAACTACCTCCTGCTCCAGAATTGAGATCTTTGTGGATCTTTGTGGATCTTTGTGTACCCTGCTATTTGACAAACCAACATCCTGCTGATCGTTGAAGGAAACTTGAACCTTGGTGATGGGCTCTAATCCACGTTTGTACCAAAGATAGATGTACTTTCCTCCTGCTCCTTTGTTCAGATCAACATAGATTTTGGTGAAGCCTTGTGATTGAAATTGTCGCCCTTCATCATTATCAAAGGACACTTGAAGTTCTGTGATGTATGTGGCCATTGATGGAATCTGCATTAAAGAAAGACAAATATGAGAAGTTAGCTGGATAACTGCCTTTTCAGTTGATTTCCAATATGATGCTTAAACATTCAAACATCAGTTCTCAGATATAGATCCACATAATGACATCTAAATGACTTAAGACTTTAACATGAATGCATATGTTGTGGCAGAAATGATGAGACGAGAGTCAGACCTGAAGAGTGTCGCCCGACGGGTCTACGTTTTATTGCTGTGTCAAAACAAATCAAGAATACAACACAACAACAATACCAAGAGCCTTCACACTATATCATCATATCACACATGAAGCTCACCGTAAGTCCAAGCAGGAAGACTGGGAGGAGTAGGAAGACGCCTCTAACCCCCATCATCGTCATCATCAGTGGGGAGGATGTGGAGGTGGTGAACAGCTACAAGTTCCTGGGAGTGCACAAACACAAGGGACACTGACAGGGTGAACAAGCTGGTGAGGAAGGATAGCTCTGTAGTTGGAGTTGGACAATCTGGAGGAGGTGGCAGAGGGGAGGACGAGGAGGAAGCTCGACAGCATCCTAGAGAACCCCTCCCACCCCCTCCATGCAGAACTAGTGAAGATGAGGAGCACGTTCAGCCACAGACTCATCCCTCCTCGACACAGCACCAAGCGCCTCGGACAATCCTTTGTGCCTGTAGCCATCAGGCTGCACAACAGGGGGTCAACAATGTGACACAATCACTGGACATAAAATACACACTGTTTTCACACACACATGTAATTAATATGTCCACATGACCAAATATGTATATATGTTCTCTTTTAACCAATTACATTCCAGCACAATCTCGAGAAGCAAATCATCAAGCTACAGTAACACTTAAAATGGTTCCCCTCTCTTCACCCTGTCCACCCCTCGTCATCATATCTCACACACACACACACACACACACACACACACACAACACACACACACACACACACACACACACACACACACACACACACACACACACACACACACACACACACACACAGTCTTATAACTGTAGTTGATAGTTCACATACACAAGGTCAGAAGTCTTTCGTAAACCTTAATATTTTTCTAATTAAATCCATTGAAACTTTCGCCCTCATGACAAATACGTTTTTTAAATAATTGTTTGATGAAGCCCCTTATTAAGGTAAATGTTTTAATGTTGTTGAAGTGTTATGTTTTTTTAATAATTACATAATTGAAATGTCATACTTTGATTTGGGATTGAGATTGATCATCTTCTTTTACACACATTTTGTATCAGGCTCATGACCTGCTGAATGTCTGTCTGTTCACAATGTTCAATATATAGAAAATCAACATGTCTGGATATTATATATGTTGGTTGTATGTGAGGCTACAAAAATACGCTTACCGACCAAGATCACATAGAAAAGCATCGGAAATGATCTCTCTATGAAGAAAAGTTGAGCTAAAGTTCAGGTGGACTTTGTATGAAAAAGAGAGCGTGTCAAGAGTCTGTGTCTGCCTGCCCTTAATATGTATGCTGGATATTTCTTGGCAGTCAGCTAAACGCCTTCCTCTTCACCAAGACTCTGAAGATAGCTGTCAGTTTGTCCACAGGTTAATTGATAGAAAAGGAGGGTGAAACTACAAACCAACACCAAGCATAATCAGAAATTGCTTACAGTAAATATTGTGTACATTGTAAACCTACTTTTTATTCTAAATTACATTACTCTTTTTATGCCTTTTTAAATCCCTCATGTTAATATATGCATTGTGTATTTATCGAATATGTATCACGTAAGTATTGCTTTTACCCTACCAACAAAGTGACCCATAAAAGTTGTTTTTAAACATGTCACTACTATTTGACTATAAATCCTAGTGACGATAAGCACAGCACAAGTTATGAATGCAATCGACAGAAATGAGATAGCAGTTTAACCTTAAACTGCACAAAATTACTTTTAACGAGACAACAAATAATGAACTGCAATTGAACACAAGACATCATTACTTACCTACGATGCTGCGTATGGCATCAAATGTATGCAGATGTTGGCAGATTGAATCAGAGAGTTGGACGATGGCTCGTTCTTTTTGTGCTTCCCCAACTTGACTTACTTGACAATTAATGATGTCTCTTATAGGGGTCCCTGCCCTATAGTGGCAGATGCAAACCTTGTTTCTCTGTTGTGATTGGTCAGCCGCTTAGAGATGTCCCACCCCTTAGCCCAATGGTTCTGCAACCTGCCTTATTAGGGACAACAAACTTGAGTTTGAAACCATCTTAGGCTCTCTGTCAAATGTGTGTGTGTGAGTCAGTTTGTGAAGAGGCGTGGGTATATGGACTATGGGGGGGGGGGGGGGGTTTGTTTGTTTGGCAAATATGAGTGGGGATGCAATATTATTTGATGAAAACCGTTTTTCATCAACTTTGTTGTTCTACCTCAGTAAAAATGTAATTATAAAAAATACGGTATTCATCCTATCTCTTAGTTGTATTTATTCAGTTTCCTTCGAAGGACATTGAGAAAGAATTGTAGAAAAAAAAGGCAGAAATGTACCTACCACACACACACACACACACACACACACACACACACACACACACACACACACACACACACACACACACACACACACACACACACACACACACACACACACACACACACACGCACACGCACACAATGGACAAGAGATACTGTCCGGATGACCAAAGGCCCCTGAGGACAGAGACTCAAACTGAGACAGACAGTTGCCTGTAGCATTTGAAAACCCTTGCACTTAGATGTATTTTTTTTTCAACACTATTTTTTAATGCTTACACACGGTCTAGCACGTTTTTCGTATCTTCAGGTGGTCAAAATGTCTCGGGAACACCTGAAGTGAATGTTGCTCAATTTGGCACAAACAAGAACTGAAAAACAGAACTAAATGGGCAAGGCCTGCGACTAGGCCAGGCAGTCAACTCGAGCACCAATCAGACATTAACAGGTGACGCACCTCATCCCTCTTCAAGGTTCAAGGTTCTTTATTGTCAAACTAACAGAGCTACAGAGTAACTATGTCGTTGAAAATCTTAGGTCACAGGCTTCTCCAACAATGCAACACAATAATACAGATAAGCAGACAATATTAAAACAATATTAAAGTATATTATATTGAAAGTAATACAAAAAGAAAAATAGTTTTAAAAAAAGATGAGAAATAAAAGTGGAATAGTGCAATACGAGTCTATATACAAGTTATTGGAATGATATATTAGATAATAGGTAAATAATGACTAAGTAGCAGATGAATGTTATGAAATTGTTTCAGCAGGTCAGGTGTTTAACAGTCTTATTGCCTGTGGGATGAAACTGTCTCTGAATCTGGTGGTTCTTGTCCGGATGCTGCGGTACCGCCTGCCAGACGGCAGCAGACTGAACAGTTTGTGGCTGGGGTGATGGGGGTCTTTTATAATCCGGAGGGCTTTCTTCCTGAGCCGCTGGGAGTAAAGGTCCTCCATGGATGGCAGCTCCGTCCTGGTGATGTTCTGTGCAGTTTTCACCACCCTCTGTAAAGCCTTACGATTGAGGGCGGTGCAGCTGTCGTACCAGGCCGAGATGCAGCCAGTCAGGATGCTCTCTATGTGCACCTGTAGAAGTTGCAGAGTATCCTGGAATCCATTTTGAACCTCCTCAGCCTGCGGAGGAAGAAGAGCCGCTGTCGAGCTTTCTTGGTGATGGTGGTGGTGTGAAGAGTCCATGTCAGATCCTCAGTGATGTGGACCCCAAGGAACCTGAAGCTGCTGACTCTCTTACAACCAACCAAACACATTCTCCTATACATGCCGCTTTATTTAAGCTGCCAGGTCTTCCTGCCTTTGCCTCGCTATGCTGCTGCTGCCACTGCTGCGTTCATGTTCCTGCTGCTGTGTTTCATGTTGCTGCTGCTCGCCTGCCCCACCACCATCCCAGCTTCCACCTGTAGGCTCGGAGGGGATCCCTAAGCCTGGCAGCTTAAATAAAGCGGCATGTATAGGAGAATGTGTGTCCTCTGGACAGTATCTCTTGTCCGTGTGTGTGTGTGTGTGTGTGTGTGTGTGTGTGTGTGTGTGTGTGTGTGTGTGTGTGTGTGTGTGTGTGTGTGTGTGTGTGTGTGTGTGTGTGTGTGTGTGTGTGTGTGATGTACATTTCAGCGTTTTTTTCCTTCTTTCGCCACAATTCTTTCTCAATGTCCTTCGAAGGAAACTGTTGTAACCTTGCTTGAAGCAGGTGTGACAGAACTGAACTAGCCTCTTCATGGGAACAACGTCTGTGTTTTAAGGATGTTACAGTATTCTCTAATTGGTAGGATCAACATGTCAGGTGATAACGCCTCTGACTGCTGGGTCTCGGTGCTCCAACATGTGAAAAATAAATAAATACAACTAACTAACAACTATGTATTTAATACTAACCTAATATGGTTTCAAATGAATACCGTATTTTTTATAATTAGATTTGTACTGAGGTAGAACAACACAGTTGATGCGTAAGACTAAAAACGAGACTTTCAAAGGAGGTATAATATAATTTTGGTTTAGTATTGATAAGTAAACTTGAGTTTGTTAAATAAGACAATGCAGTTCTATTAATTACAATTTTGCAAAAGGGGGGCCCTGCTGAAAAAGTTTGGGAACCATTAGGCTAAGGGGTGGGACATCTGCGGACAGTATCTCTTGTCTATGGGGCGCCTGTGTATGTGTGTGTGTGTGTGTGTGTGTGTGTGTGTGTGTGTGTGTGTGTGTGTGTGTGTTATACATTTCTGCTTTTTTGCTTCTTCTTCTTTTTCACTCTCCTTCCAAGAAAATGGTCCCCTGTCAGGTTGTGTGACTTTCAAAGAACTGATAAAAAATACTTTACTGCAACTTAAGCATTCTACTTCCCAGAAACACAAAGGTTAAACATAAAGAAATGGAATTAAAGATAATAAAGACATTTCAGTCAGACAACTCACGTGTTTATTAGAAGCAGCATATAGTTGAGTTTGGCGTCTAGGCTCGGGCCTCATCACTCCACAGATGTACATAGAACATTGAGTGATGATTAGATAACTAACCCCCCCGAGCCTACAGGTGGAAGCTGGGGTGGTGGTGGGGCAGGCGAGCAGCAGCAACATGAAACACAGCAGCATTAGTGAGTTCTGTTTTTCAGTTCTTGCTTGTGCCAAATTGAGCAAAATTCACTTCAGGTGTTCCCGAGACATTTTGACCACCTGAAGATACGAAAAACGTGCTAGACCGTGTGGAAGCATTAAAAAAAAGTGTTTAAAAAAAAATACATCTAAGTGCAAGGGTTTTCAAATGCTACAGGCAACTGTCTGTCTCAGTTTGAGTCTCTGTCCTCAGGGGACCTTTGGTCCTCTGGACAGTATCTCTTGTCTATGGGGTGCCTGTGTGTGTGTGTGTGTGTGTGTGTGTGTGTGTGTGTGTGTGTGTGTGTGTGTGTGTGTGTGTGTGTGTGTGTGTGTGTTATACATTTCTGCTTTTTTGCTTCTTCTTCTTTCTCATTGTCCTTTTAAGAAAACGGTCCCCCATCAGGGTGTGTGACTTTCAAAGAACTGATAAAAATACTTTACTGCAACTTAAGCATTCTACTTCCCAGAAACACAAAGGTTAAACATAAAGAAATGGAAATAACGATAATAAAGACATTTCAGTCAGACAACTCACGTGTTTCTTTATATGTTTATTAGAAGCAGCATATAGTTGAGTTTGGCGTCTAGGCTCGGGCCTCATCACTCCACAGATGTACATAGAACATTGAGTGATGATTAGATAACTATCCCCTCTGAGCCTACAGGTGGAAGCTGGGATGGTGGTGGGGCAGGCGAGCAGCAGCAACATGAAACACAGCAGCAGGAACATGAACGCAGCAGTGGCAGCAGCAGCATAGCGAGGCAAAGGCAGGAAGACCTGGCAGCTTAAATAAAGCGGCATGTATAGGAGAATGTGTTTGGTTGGTTGTAAGAGAGTCAGCAGCTTCAGGTTCCTTAGGGTCCACATCACTGAGGATCTGACATGGACTCTTCACACCACCACCATCACCAAGAAAGCTCGACAGCGGCTCTTCTTCCTCCGCAGGCTGAGGAGGTTCAAAATGGATTCCAGGATACTCTGCAACTTCTACAGGTGCACATAGAGAGCATCCTGACTGGCTGCATCTCGGCCTGGTACGGCAGCTGCACCGCCCTCAATCGTAAGGCTTTACAGAGGGTGGTGAAAACTGCACAGAACATCACCAGGACGGAGCTGCCATCCATGGAGGACCTTTACTCCCAGCGGCTCAGGAAGAAAGCCCTCCGGATTATAAAAGACCCCCATCACCCCAGCCACAAACTGTTCAGTCTGCTGCCGTCTGGCAGGCGTTACCGCAGCATCCGGACAAGAACCACCAGATTCAGAGACAGCTTAATCCCACAGGCAATAAGACTGTTAAACACCTGACCTGCTGAAACAATTTCATAACATTCATCTGCTACTTAGTCATTATTTACCTATTATCTAATATATCATTCCAATAACTTGTATATAGACTCGTATTGCACTATTCCACTTTTATTTCTCACTTTTTTTAAAACTATTTTTCTTTTTTGTATTACTTTCAATATAATATACTTTAATATTGTTTTAATATTGTCTGCTTATCTGTATTATTGTGTTGCATTGTTGGAGAAGCCTGTGACCTAAGATTTTCAACAACATAGTTACTCTGTAGCTCTGTTAGTTTGACAATAAAGAACCTTGAACCTTGAAGAGGGATGAGGTGCGTCACGTGTTAATGTCTGATTGGTGCTCGAGTTGACTGCCTGGCCTAGTCGCAGGCCTTGCCCATTTAGTTCTCTTTTTCAGTTCTTGTTTGTGCCAAATTGAGCAAAATTCACTTCAGGTGTTTTGACCACCTGAAGATACGAAAAACGTTTTAGACCGTGTGGAAGCATTAAACAAAGTGTTGAAATAAAAATAGATCTAAGTGCAAGGGTTTTCAAATGCTACAGGCAACTGTCTGTCTCAGTTCAAGTCGCTGTCCTCAGGGGGCCTTTGGTCTGGACAGTATCTCTTGTCCGTGTGTGTGTGTGTGTGTGTGTGTGTGTGTGTGTGTGTGTGTGTGTGTGTGTGTGTGTGTGTATGTGTGTGTGTGTGTGTGTGTGTGTGATGTACATTTCTGCTTTTTTTCTTTTTCTCGCCACAATTCCTTCTCAATGTCCTTCCAAGAAAGCGGTCCCCCATCAGGGTGTGTGAATTCCACAGAACTGATCAAAATACTTTACTGCAACTTAAGCGTTCTACTTCCCAGAAAGACAAAGGTTAAACATAAAGAAATGGAAATAACGATAATAAAGACATTTCAGTCAGACAACTCACGTGTTTCTTTATATGTTTATTAGAAGCAGCATATAGTTGAGTTTGGCGTCTAGGCTCGGGCCTCATCACTCCACAGATGTACATAGAACATTGAGTGATGATTAGATAACTAACCCCCCCGAGCCTACAGGTGGAAGCTGGGGTGGTGGGGCAGGCAAGCAGCAGCAACATGAAACACAGCAGCAGCAACATGAAACACAGCAGCATTAGTGAGTTCTGTTTTTCAGTTCTTGCTTGTGCCAAATTGAGCAACATTCACTTCAGGTGTTCCCGAGACATTTTGACCACCTGAAGATACGAAAAACGTGCTAGACCGTGTGTAAGCATTAAAAAAAAGTGTTTAAAAAAAATACATCTAAGTGCAAGGGTTTACAAATGCTACAGGCAACTGTCTGTCTCAGTTTGAGTCTCTGTCCTCAGGGGACCTTTGGTCCTCCGGACAGTATCTCTTGTCCATTGTGTGTGTGTGTGTGTGTGTGTGTGTGTGTGTGTGTGTGTGTGTGTGTGTGTGTGTGTGTGTTACATTTCTGCCTTTTTTTTTTCTACAATTCTTTCTCAATGTCCTTCGAAGGAAACTGTTGTAACCTTGCTTGAAGCAGGTGTGACTGAACTGAACTAGCCTCTTCATGGGAACAACGTCTGTGTTTTAAGGATGTTACAGTATTCTCTAATTGGTAGGATCAACATGTCAGGTGATAACGCCTCTGACTGCTGGGTCTCGGCGCTCCAACATGTGAAAAATAAATAAATACAACTAAGAGATAGGATGAATACCGTATTTTTTATAATTAGATTTTTACTGAGGTAGAACAACAAAGTTGATGAAAAACGGTTTTCATCAAATAATATTGCATCCCCACTCATATTTGCAAAACAAACAAACAAACCCCCCCCCCCCATCGTCCATATACCCACCCCTCTTCACAAACTCTCACACACACACACACACACACACACACACACACACACACACACACACACACACACACACACACACACACACACACACACACACACACACACACACACACACACACACACACACATTTAACAGAGAACCTAAGATGGTTTCAAACTCAAGTTTGTTGTCCCTAATAAAGCAGGTTGCAGTGTAACACCAGAGGAGACTGGGGGAATTGACTACTTAGAATGAACTTGTGAATGCAACAACAATGCAGAGATGATTATTAAACAATTGCATTCAATAATGGCAACCGAAGTAAACTGTATGAAGTGATTTGTAAATATGAATACAGATTTCTCTAAATGTTTTCATAAATCCTTTTTTTGTTCAGTGACTTTGGCATGTGACTCATTTTTACCCTCTCAAAGAATCGAAATCTATAACCGGAAATGAAAAGCAGAACAGAAATCTGAACTGGAATCGTTGAAATCCAAACGATATGCAACCATAAGTATTACACAGATATCATTTTTATAATTCCACTGTGAAAGTGATTTGTAACTTAATTATTCATTTTCTTTTGTTAAATAAGAAGATGCAATTCTACTAATTACAATGTTGCAAAAGGGGGGGCCTGCAGAAAAAGTTTGGGAACCATTGGGCTAAGGGGTGGGACATCTCTAAGCGGCTGACCAATCACAACAGAGAAATAAGGTTTGCATCTGCCACTATAGGGCAGGGACCCCTATAAGAGACATCATTAATTGTCAAGTAAGTCAAGTTGGGGAAGCACAAAAAGAACGAGCCATCGTCCAACTCTCTGATTCAATCTGCCAACATCTGCATACATTTGATGCCATACGCAGCATCGTAGGTAAGTAATGATGTCTTGTGTTCAATTGCAGTTCATTATTTGTTGTCTCGCTAAAAGTAATTTTGTGCAGTTTAAGGTTAAACTGCTATCTAATTTCTGTCGATTGCATTCATAACTTGTGCTGTGCTTATCGTCACTAGGATTTATAGTCAAATAGTAGTGACATGTTTAAAAACCACTTTTATGGGTCACTTTGTTGGTAGGGTAAAAGCAATACTTACGTGATACATATTCGATAAATACACAATGCATATATTAACATGAGGGATTTAAAAAGGCATAAAAAGAGTAATGTAATTTAGAATAAAAAGTAGGTTTACAATGTACACAATATTTACTGTAAGCAATTTCTGATTATGCTTGGTGTTGGTTTGTAGTTTCACCCTCCTTTTCTATCAATTAACCTGTGGACAAACTGACAGCTATCTTCAGAGTCTTGGTGAAGAGGAAGGCGTTTAGCTGACTGCCAAGAAATATCTAGCATACATATTAAGGGCAGGCAGACACAGACTCTTGACACGCTCTCTTTTTCATACAAAGTCCACCTGAACTTTAGCTCAACTTTTCTTCATAGAGAGATCATTTCCGATGCTTTTCTATGTGATCTTGGTCGGTAAGCGTATTTTTGTAGCCTCACATACAACCAACATATATAATATCCAGACATGTTGATTTTCTATATATTGAACATTGTGAACAGACAGACATTCAGCAGGTCATGAGCCTGATACAAAATGTGTGTAAAAAAAAGATGATCAATCTCAATCCCAAATCAAAGTATGACATTTAAATTATGTAATTATTAAACATAACACTTCAACAACATTAAAACATTTACCTTAATAAGGGGCTTCATCAAACAATTATTTAAAAAACGTATTTGTCATGAGGGCGAAAGTTTCAATGGATTTAATTAGAAAAATATTAAGGTTTACGAAAGACTTCTGACCTTGTGTATGTGAACTATCAACTACAGTTATAAGACTGTGTGTGTGTGTGTGTGTGTGTGTGTGTGTGTGTGTGTGTGTGTGTGTGTGTGACATTTTAATTGTAAAAGTGTAACTGAGGGCGTATTTGTCAAAAGCAGGAGTCTGTGAGTGGAGATCTCCTGAGTCTCTGCTGTTTTTGTCCCTTCTCTCACTTCCTCTCAGTCATTTATCTTAAAGAAAATTAGTAAGCTTGAGCTGTTTGTGGTGTGACAAGGCGTGCATTTTGAAGGCAACTTTTTTGCCTGCAGTTTGCATGTCACCTTGTGGGACTCAGCATATATAATTCAATCAGGACAGACTTCATTTTTCATGTTTAAATGTGAACATTTATTGACACATGCACCATATGAATAAAATGTTATTAGTCTGTGGCGATCAGACACCGATCCTGATATCATATATCTTAAAGGGAAAGTGCAGCTGTGAGTATAATAGGAACCCCCCCCTCGGTTTAGACACTTGTGGTGATGTTGAAGATCTAATTTGATGAGGAGATGGGAAGGAGAGGATATGTGATGAGGGGTGGTCTTTGGATTAGCTCTCCTGTGTGCTGGATATGATGACGAGGGGTGGACAGGGTGAAGAGAGGGGAACCATTTTAAGTGTTACTGTAGCTTGATGATTTGCTTCTCGAGATTGTGCTGGAATGTAATTGGTTAAAAGAGAACATATATACATATTTGGTCATGTGGACATATTAATTACATGCGTGTGTGAAAACAGTGTGTATTTTATGTCCAGTAATTGTGTCACATTGTTGACCCCCTGTTGTGCAGCCTGATGGCTACAGGCACAAAGGATTGTCCGAGGCGCTTGGTGCTGTGTCGAGGAGGGATGAGTCTGTGGCTGAACGTGATCCTCATCTTCACTAGTTCTGCATGGAGGGGGTGGGAGGGGTTCTCTAGGATGCTGTCGAGCTTCCTCCTCGTCCTCCCCTCTGCCACCTCCTCCAGATTGTCCAACTCCAACTACAGAGCTATCCTTCCTCACCAGCTTGTTCACCCTGTCAGTGTCCCTTGTGTTTGTGCACTCCCAGGAACTTGTAGCTGTTCACCATCTCCACATCCTCCCCACTGATGATGACGATGATGGGGGTTAGAGGCGTCTTCCTACTCCTCCCAGTCTTCCTGCTTGGACTTACGGTGAGCTTCATGTGTGATATGATGATATAGTGTGAAGGCTCTTGGTATTGTTGTTGTGTTGTATTCTTGATTTGTTTTGACACAGCAATAAAACGTAGACCCGTCGGGCGACACTCTTCAGGTCTGACTCTCGTCTCATCATTTCTGCCACAACATATGCATTCATGTTAAAGTCTTAATTAATTTAGATGTCATTATGTGGATCTATATCTGAGAACTGATGTTTGAATGTTTAAGCATCATATTGGAAATCACCTGAAAAGGCAGTTATCCAGCTAACTTCTCATATTTGTCTTTCTTTAATGCAGATTCCATCAATGGCCACATACATCACAGAACTTCAAGTGTCCTTTGATAATGATGAAGGGCGACAATTTCAATCAGAAGGCTTCACCAAAATCTATGTTGATCTGAACAAAGGAGCAGGAGGAAAGTACATCTATCTTTGGTACAAACGTGGATTAGAGCCCATCACCAAGGTTCAAGTTTCCTTCAACGATCAGCAGGATGTTGGTTTGTCAAATACAGGGTACACAAAGATCCACAAAGAACTCAATTCTGGAGCAGGAGGTAGTTGGCTCTACCTTTGGTCTCGCAAAGGGTCCGGAGAGTTTGATACTCCCATAGTGGACATCAAAGTCACTGCAGGCAATGACGCTGCAATGTTTGATTCTGGTTGGGAGAGAGTGGCCTGTGATCTGAACCGCGAGGCTGGTGGGGAATGGATCCACATCTGGCTGAAGAGAGAGGCACCAACCTACATCTGTGATGTCAAAGTCACTGATTCCTTTGAGTTAGACAATGTCCTCTTTAGGTCAGGTTACATCCGTGTGGATGAAGATACCAACAGAGGTGCAGGAGGAGCCTTGGTCTTCATCTGGTACCGTCAGACCACCGACCCCAAGAAGGCACTCAAAGATCTGCAAGTCTCCATCACTGATAGTCAGCGTCAGCAATATCTTCAGCACAGTTACCAGTCAGTGAGTGTTGACCTGAACAAAGGGAATTTAGGTGTCCTAGAGTACCTGTGGTACAAGAAAGAAGGAACCAACAATCCAATAAAGGCCATCACCCTGCTTGTCAACAAAGATCTGCTTGCAGATTATAATGGGAGGGCTGGTGTCACCGTTATCGAGAAAGATCTCAACAAGGGCAACAGCGGCAGATATGAGAACCTGTGTTTCTATCAGTGAAGGCAGAGCTGAGAGTTCTCAACACTCACTGAAGTGGAACGCATAGTCTAACAATGTTGTTAAATCATTCTGTGATTAAATCAGTGCTAGTAATAATAGAAAGTATGAATATTTCCTGCGTTCTTATGTTAATCTCCCTGTCAATGAAATCAAACTATTCCAAATGTCTGTTTTTCAAATATAATCTGAACAAATGATTAAATCTTAAGGCACTGTTTCACTTATTCTGCACATGTCTGCTCTCAATAAAGAACCTTTGCATATTAAATCTGTTGGCTAAATTTTCATATTCCCATCAATGTTATCATTTCAACAAATCAGGGCTGATGTTAAACAATTTGCTTAAAGTGTCATTTTTAGCTTCATAGAGACTAAGACCAACCGCAGGACATACAAGTCCAGAAGTAATCGTTAAAAAAATATGTATACCAACACAACTCACAAAATAACTTGGTGCAGTCACATTATAATAATGAGTAGTTTCAAATTGAATTGGCAACATTTGTTCAATAATTCACTCTTCAATTCCTGTATGGGATCATTGGCACCTTATTGTTACCTAAATCTCTGTCAACTGCAAATTGTTAGTTGTTAAGTTTTTGTTGTGTTTTCCATAACCTGAGCTAGCATACGCATGTAGATGTAGAACAGATGAATGTAGCTCAAATAATTGCAGAATAATTCTTGTTCTGTGAACAGGATTCAAACCGGGGCGGTTTAGAGCTGTTTCAGAAAGTCCTCTCCAGTTTTTCTAGCACTGATATCTCATAAGATTAAGACTTTAAGCAGTCTCAGTGCTGTGGTTTGTTGAAACCTAAACTAGAAACACCCTTTCAATGGTAGATGCAGATATAACGTTTATAATGTTCATCCATTTAGTTTAGCGTGTTAGCATGCTAACATTTACTAATAAGCAGTGGTGTAAGAAGTACTCTAATATTTGACTCAAGTAAAAGTAAAAATACAAGTAAAAGTCCTGCATTTCAAATCTTACTAAGTAAAAGTACAAAATGGTGTGTAATGGCCCATTTTTTTATCGTAGATATTTAATCACTGGATTATTTTATTTATTATGAATGTGTTCATCACAGCTGGTAAAGGTGGAGCTACTTTGAATTACTGTGTATACTGTTGCTATCGTAACAAGATTCAAAAGAGTCAAGATTCAAAGGCTTTACTGTCATAAGCTACAGTGTAGAAATGGCAATGAAAATCTTATGTCCCGAGCTCCCCAACAATGAAACATAGTTATATAAGGTATAAACAATAAAATACATTCAAAAATAACAATAACAATAAAAAAAATAGTGCAAGAAGTCTATATACACTTAATGTAATAATAACAGAATGTAACATTATATATTGTGCAGTAAGATTAACCCTCTGGCATACTGTTGCCCTCAGGCAACAAACCACTTTTTTCGACCTCACACTGGCCCTCTAAATATTTTTCTTTTTTTAAATATACACAAAGTCACCTGACATGCTGGTGTCCAATAGAATGAGGGAATGATATGAGCCGCTTTCACACCGCAGGACTTGCCGTACTTTAGTGCCGGCACTAAAGTACCACGGCACTGAATCCGCAACCCTGTCTCCTAAAAATTACGTTCCCACAGAACTAAACTGCATTCTCAATTACGTTTAGCTAGAAACGTATTTTCTCCCACGTTACGTTCGTTATGAACGTATCTTAAATACGTTTATTTTCTACATATCTTCTAGAAACAAATTTTCTCCCACGTTACGTTTCTTATGAACGTATCTTAAATACGTTTTTTTCTACATATCTTTGCCATTTATTGTCTTGCTTATAATAATGATAATAGTCATTTATAAATATCATTTTAGAGCACACATTTGAAATCAGTAGGCGAGGCTGTAATTTCTCCAGCTGTTCCTCTCATGAGCGAGGCAGAAAATAATAGTTTTTAACATGCCAAAAAGCTGCCGTGTCGTTTATTGCACCTCAAACATTAAAACAAATCCAGAGTTACGTGTTTCTGTACTTCCTCTGAGAAGAAAGGACAGTAACAGAAGAGCTCTGTGAAGCCAGATGTGGTGTTGTTAATGCGATATGATATCCGGAAAAAAAATCAGTTTAGGATGGCCGACACTACACTACCCATAATCCCCAGCTATCGTTTGGGACTACAGTCCCGTTGACAAACCCCGTGATTAATCTTCAAGCTCTGGGATTGGATGTTGGAGTGGCAGTGCGCCAAGGTAACGCCGAGCGTCAAGCTCTTTGAAATGGAATGAAACCACGGCAGACTATTCAAAACTGGACTCAAACGCCCCCCCAGAACTACACATGCTGGCTATTGTGTTTCGCAACATGTTCTCTATGGCACGTCTCTACTGGGAATTGTAGTTTTAAAAGACGTTTTCGTTTTTCCCAAAATTAGAAGTTGACAGTATTAAACTGTGTACAGCCCTGGAGGTTTAGGCGATAGGAAACACATTGGTGTGTACAAATTTAAAACATGTAATTACTACATGGGTGAAAATCGCTTGTGTCCATAATGGGCAGCATTAATATATACCCACATGACAGCTCATTGTTACTTTGTAATTCTACTCCACTACAATTCAGAGGTTATGGTATTTTTACTCCACTACATTTATTTTAGTTACTTTGCAGATTCTGATTAATGATGTGAAATATAAACAACCCTTATATCAGACTTTAGTTACACCTGAGTAAAATTCAGGGAAAGGTGATTGTCAAGTGCCAACAATCAGGAGAGATATTTGATAGTTGGTGCTTGAGAAGACTAAACATTTATCTGCAGATCTCTATAAAGTATATTAATTACTCGTTATTCTCTACTATTAGTTAATTAAAGACTGTATATAATTGCTATGTTTGCACATCCCTTTCAAGATTTCAAGATTTTCTAAGGTTTATTGACATATCATATACACAACTAGTGTAGTTATGCAATGAATGAAAAACTTGGGTCACAGGTTCCTCAACAGTGCATTACAAGACATCTATCAATATGTGTATACCTCCACCATTAAACTGTCATATTCTGCACATTTCTTATACTATCTACATACATAAGAGTATAATTAATGTGTATAATATCAGTTAAAATAAGTGCTTCAACATAGTTAACATTGCAGCAAAGCAATACATTAGACATTAAGTACTTTGTCAGGCTTAATATTTATCTGTAGATAGATACCCCCAAAGCTTTTTTCTTATTTGAAAGAAGACCTTAACCTAAAGTACTCTTTAATGTGTTCATAAAGGTTAATTAGTTTGTCTGTTTTGCACATCCTCCTATTAATATCTTTGTACATCCGGCACTAAACTGTTTTATTGTAGAGATCACTTAGTATCTTCTTGATTTTTTATATTCTATATTTCTATCATTGACCTTCTACTTTCCCCCTATGAAAGTATGTACTCTTAATATTTTTTTCATCAAATAACATTATTCAACAAAAATAACATTATTCAACAAAAATAATTCAATAACGTGCTTTAACCACTAGGCGGTGCACACAAGGTACACACAGCATACTAATAATAACTTTGTATTATTAGTGTAGGACACTTGTGTATAACATCTGAAGATGTGTAGTTTTATTCATGTTTTTACATAATTTTACAGGATATTGCTATACTATTTCTCATGTTTTACTTCTACACATTAATATCTGATTTGTAAAACATCACAGACAGAAAGGCATATCCGTCATTTAATGGTAAGCTATTGAAATTGTGATTCCATAGATGTGTCTCCCATCACCCAAATCCCCTGACTATTCTCTCAACTCAGTATTTACATTCTTATATTCAAAGAAAATCAGTAATATCTTTAAAAACTACAAGTCCTTTTCTATCAGCTGTGCACCGTTATGGTGTAAATATAACCTATCTACCAATTGGATCAAATATAAAAGTCAGCCGAATTACTATTGATACTGCAAGGAGACGTATTTTGTGAAAAGAAATGCAAGATGCAGTTCTTCCAGTTTGTCCAGAAGTCTTCTCATCAGGGCTCTATAAATAAAGAACTAAGGCAGATGTGTAATATTTAATGCAGCCGAACCGTGTATTACAATGTCGTTATGTGATGACTTCCAAAGAGAAAAGCAAGAACACTCGGAATAAAGTATTATTATATATTTTTTAAATGTTTTTCGGATATCATATCGCATTAACATCATATCCCGACATGCATTGCGGCTAAAACATCCAATCAACGAGCTTCAAGCTGAGGATCTTGGGTAATCTGTTCAGTGGGTTTGTGGCATGGATGTATAATAAGAACTGGATACAGCGTGGGAGGCGGGGCCTCATTCATTCCTATGAGAGTTGCTCATTAGCGCATGATGATAAAATGGCCCAACTTTTGAGAGAGTGAAACGTCACAGATTACCCGGCATGCCTGAGAAGTACCCGTATGTGCGCTCATAGCGCATGCGCAACTTTAACCAAAATGCTCGTTCACATCAAGCACGTCAATTTGCGTACACGTAACAGCACCGCACGTTCATGACAGCATGGATGGATTTGATATTAACGAGGCGGCAGTTAGCAGCTAGCGGCTAGCTAGTAATTATGCTAATGTACACATCAATGTTATGTACTTATATTACGCTTTAACAGGATCTAGTGATATCCAACAGAGCTTCATTTAGCATGAAAGAATGATTGCACTGTGTATATATATATATATATACTTATAATAAGTAATATTAACTTTATTTAATACAACATTTACGGTACAAGATTTAATCATACAGCCCATGTAGTATGATAATGAATTACAGCAAACATGTGCAATATATCCATTATTACAGCTCCGTGGGATGGCAGTAAGACGATATGGGTCCGTTCTTATTGTGCATCCATGGGTAAAGATAAACGCAACTCACATTGGTTTCTCAAACAGCATCTCTGTGAACTACGTGTATTCACTGAATTTCACTCTCTGCCTTTAACGGCTCGTTGTAGCTCCAGTAGCTCCAGCCCCCACCCTCCCTGTGAGCACAGTGTGCTCTGATTGGTCGGGACACGTAACATGAACGTGCCGGGTGGCGCGGTCCCGTGGGTTAGATGCGCGTTCATAATGCAGAGGGAAATAACTCTCAGAATAACGTTATTAGCACATTATTACAACTTGAGGAACGAATGTTTTTAATAAGGGCTATACAAGTGTTCATACTGGGTAGTTTATTTAGTTTAAAAAAAATTATCCAACGATTTACAGACCATTCTTTCCCCATGTAAGTCAATGGGAAAAAGTGTTTCCGGGCCTGGCAACCAAACGGAAGTGTAGTACCGCCGTTTGGCCAGCACGAATATTTTCATGTGAGTCCGGCGCACTTCCTGGGGGCTTGGTTTGTGGTGTGTATCGCTCGAAATGTCCCTTATAGGCCTACGTCTGTTTCCGGTGACTTTATTTACGGCTAAAAAGCCCAAGATTATAGAATTAAATGAATAAATAAAAACAAGGATAATTGTGTGTTATTGTTGAATAAATAACAGTGTGTTATTTAGAAAATAACAAATTAGAAGGAAAAAAAGATTTAAAAAAATACAGATTTCAGTATTTTGAGGCTCTGAGCCATTTCTTTTCCTCACAGACGGGAAACAAGTCCGACATTATACGATTTAAAATAAAAACAAATAAATAATAAGATAAAACACTGGCATGTAATTTACGTTAGAATAAATAGAATGGTTTTGAATAATAGATGAGAGTAAAATCTACGTCACTTTACAGCCCCGCCCACTTTTGGGGAAACCAACGCTGTCATTTGAACGGCGATCAAGCCTGAAGCCACAGAGCTCTTCTGTTACTGTCCTTTGTTCTTAGAGGAAGTTCAGAAACACGTAACTCTGGATTTGTTTTAATGTTTGAGGTGCAATAAACGACACAGCAGCTTTTTGGCTGTTAAAACTATTATTTTCTGCCTCACTCATGAGAGTAACAGCTGGAGAAATTACAGCCTCGCCTACTGATTTCAAATGTGTGCTCTAAAATGATATTTATAAATGACTATTATCATTAAGCAAGACAATAAATGGCAAAGATATGTAGAAAATAAACGTATTTACGATACGTTCATAAGAAACGTAACGTGGGAGAAAATACGTTTCTGACTAAACGTAATTGAGAATGCAGTTTAGTTCTGTGGGAACGTAATTTTTAGGAGACAGGGTTGATAGAATAATATACTGTGTTAATATATTACAATATATGGAATAATATATCAGTAATTGCCGCTTTTCATATATTGAGGAATATATGTAAATATATACAATATATTGGTTGTGTATGGATGTGAATATACATTTACTATATATTCACAATTATATGGGGACATGTATGCACTATATATTCAGATTTATAAAAAACCATGTACGTACCATATATTCCGAACATGAGTGCAATATATGTTCACAATTATGAGGAGAAATGCATGTTCTGATAAAAAATATCTTGAATTCGTTTTTTTCTATCAAGGAAAGAATAAAAGAAAAGGCCTATAAACACATTATGTAATGACTCAAGACAATTTTCACGTAATTATGTAATAAAACCCACATTTTGCAATAATCTGCTGCATTCTGTAATCAACAGCCTGAACGCAATATAAAATATGATATACATGTTGGCTAATGAATATGGTAACACTTGATCTAGTTTTGGCCAATGAAAGATATTCGACTGAAATATTTTTAAATTAATGAGTAAGGATGATTCATGGTTGAATAAATAAATAAACAGTTGTAATGTTATTGTTTGCAACTCATTTTGTAATAACCATTGCATTTGCATTGAACTTGTTTACTACATAATGGGCAAATTATTACAAAAGGAGGTGTTATTACATAATGAAGGTAACATGTATTACATTTTGTATAGGTATAGTTAATAAATGATGCATTGTTATTTCATACAGGGCCAAAAAGAGCAGTCTGTTATCCTATTTAACAATCTTGTTTTTTGTTTCACCTGGGCCCAGGAGTTCAACATTTTTAATCCCTATCTGACCAGTTGAGATTTTGAAATCTCATTTTTTGTGATCCAGGATCAGACAAGTCGGACAAATTTTGTCCCTGGAGTTCAAAGCAATTCAGGATAGGATCACCCTGATCCAGATTACGATTTTTCAAGATGACTAGATCCTGAATATCAGTGCTTTAATCCTACCGATCTCCATCTAGTGGATATGCAAAATAATACAAGGAAGACAAGAGACCACATTGCAGAGACATCTATAATGTCTAATTATATTTTTTTATGAGTGATCAGCTCATGTTTAAAGTTGTCACCAGGGCCCAGGAGTTCAACATTTTTAATCCCTATCTGACCAGTTGAGATTTGGATTTTGGGGAGTTCAAAACCAAAAAACAGGATTAGGATTCACTTTGATATCCGATCAGATCAGGAAATCCAATCCAAGCTTTAATCTGGATCAAATCTTCAAAACGGGTAGTTCAAACCGACAACACAGGACTGGGATCAGTTTGATCCCAAAGAACTGGATTATCCTGATCCCACCAGAGGGGTGGATTTCCAGTGGATTACCAGAGCAAAATGTACTGTACCATTTATTTTAAATATGTTTCAATTTAAATTAGATGGCAAAGTTTGTTAACTGAAATAATACACAATGTTTAGCCTTCATGGGAAATACATTTTATTTTTCCATTTTTTGCTCACGTTTGTGGTGGCCTGTTTTGTTTTCAACCAAATGTTGATGACATAAATGTTTATGCTCATAAAAGTATCACAACAAAGATTGTCAATCACAAATGTAATTTAGATTAAAGAAAAAATATCTTCAACAAAAAAAAGTCCATCATCTGTCATCAGCTTTCAAAAGTAATTGCGGACAATAGATGTCTCTGCAATGTGGTCTCTTGTCTTCCTTGTATGATTTTTCATGTCCACTAGGTGGCGCTCGGTAGGATTAAAGCACTGATATTCAGGATAGTCATCTTGAAAAGTCGTAATCTGGATCAGGCTGATCCTATCCTGAATTGCTTTGAACTCCAGGGACAACATTTGGTCGACTTGTCTGATCCTGGATCACAAAAAATGGGATTTCAAAATCTGATCGGATCTGATTGAGATTAAAAGCTTTGAACTCTTGGGCCCTGGTGACAACTTTAAACATGAGCTGATCACTCATTAAAACAAGGTCTTGTACCCTATTTAAACGTTCATCTTGTTTTTTCGCTTCACCTGGTTCCTTAACTCACAAATTCTTGTGTTAATGGATTTTCTTATATCTGATATCTTGGTCCCTGGATGGTGGTTTACTACAGCATCCGTGGAACAGAACAATTCACAAAAGACAGCAGGAATTATAATAATATCCATAATATCTATTAAAGCGTGGGCTGGCTTGGCGAATAATGTGGGAATGCAAATAGTGGAAGAATAGGCTTTGTACATTTTCGTCTGAGTGTGGCGCTACTGGTTGGTATATTTTATGGAATTTGGACCAGGCATCTGCATCTGTAACAATTCTGTTTAAAACTTTTTTAAATGTAATTGCATTCATCTTTAAAAGACTACTTTTATTGAATGAGAGTTTTACCTAGCACAATGAGCCTGGGGTAGTGGGAAGGGAGAACTGGGCCTCGGCATCGGCAGGAGTTGTAGTCGCCTATGAGTATTAGAATTTAGATAGAAAAACCCTCAAATATGTACTGACACAAAGCTACAACCCTCGATTGTGTAAGTAGTAGTAGAAAATATATACACTGAACAAAAATATAAACGCAACACTTTTGTTTTTGCTCCCATTTTTCATGAGATGAACTCAAAGATCTAAAACATTCTCTATATACACAAAATAACCATTTCTCTCAAATATTGTTCACAAATCTGAATAAATCTGTGATAGTGAGCACTTCTCCTTTGCCGAGATAATCCATCCCACCTCACAGGTGTGGCATATCAAGATGCTGATTAGACAGCATGATTATTGCACAGGTGTGCCTTAGGCTGGCCACAATAAAAGGCCACTCTGAAACGTGCAGTTTTGCTTTATTGGGGGGGTCTGGGGGGGTCCGAAAACCAGTCAGTATCTGGTGTGACCACCATTTGCCTCACGCAGTGCAACATATCTCCTTCGCATAGAGTTGATCAGGTTGTTGATTGTGGCCTGTGGAATGTTGGTCCACTCCTCTTCAATGGCTGTGCCAAGTTGCTGGATGCAGTGGCTCCGCCCCAAAGTGTGAGAAACTTTTCACGCGCGCGCAGACAGACTCCGCGAGTGAGTGAGGCTGACACTCCCGCGAGCGAGCAAGAGGGCTGTCTCTGCTCGCGGGGGTTTAATCTGCGCGCGAGGGTCATTTCATGCGCGTGTAAAAGCACATTTTCCGCTCGTGAGTAGCTTGTTTTGCGCGCTAGAATATTGACCCAAATCTGACTCCATAAAAAGCTTTAGGAATCCAAACAACATATAATAAGTACCCTGTATCAAGATTGATGCAAAACAAGTGACATTTGTCCTTTTTAGAGAGATTTAGCACAAAAAACCCACTTCTGGGGTCATTTGGGTGGATTTTCCATATCTCTGGCCCCCTTGGTCGATTTTGCTGATTGACATCTCTTTCTAACCGTCAGAGCCAATGGAATCTAGGGGAACTCCCACATACTCCTTATTTGGTAATGTGTGTGTGTGTGTGAGACTACCGCATAGCCAAGACCGGAAGCTGCGATAACTCATGGTGGCTACCATTAGCAGCTAACTTTTACTCTCCGATTTTTACATAAAAATTGAATTATGGATTATAAAGAAAAAAAATAATCCACAGAAACATTATCAACCTATGGATCAACCGATTCAGCCGCGTTTTTTCTCGTTTTAATGCCATTGAACACGTCTTTTGATCAGATTGACAGCTACGGTGAGACGATCTGCCGTAAAAGCTCCGTAAAGGTACGTGTTGTGATGTCTGCGTTTGCTTCCCCTGTCAAGAGTTTGGATCACTCAGTGACGATATATATATACCTAAATAATCTGTGGAACCTCAGCTTTAATCGGATATCTTGTATGTGTAGCTACGATAAGTAATAAGGGTACTTTTATCTTGAGTTCTGTGCCAATGTACGTTAGCATTTTTCGCTCAGGGGTCATTTAGATGCTTCTTATGAGACTTGTGTTTTGGTAAAAATGGTTTGTATCGTCAGTTAGCTGAGATTATTCCTGTTAATCTGGTATAACACATTAATAGGTTCTTAAATATTAATATCCCCTGCTGAGACACAGTGTCGTGAAAAAACAAACAAAAGTACCCGCCGGCACGGACCTTGGGGCTTAACAGGTCCAATGATCTTGTCTTTTTATTGTTTAATTACTTTATTAATAAGGAAGACCCTTTGAAGTTGTGTTTGGGTAATAATTGAAAGAGCTTAAGACCCCTTCATCCTGGCCTTTTTTATTGTTTAATTGACCTGTAAAACTATATATTTTTATTGAATAGTTTCTGAGCTTTGATGTTCTGTGAGGCGCTCTGCAGCTGTCTTGGAAAAAGTGTTAAATGATTTTGACGTCACATCCTAGTCCCCCCTCCCCCTCATCCCTCTTGCCCCCTTCCTCTTGCCCCCTTCCTTGGGTTAAAGAGATGTGTTTTCCAAGTCTAAATAAGATAAAAAAATGAAAGATTCGGGGAAATCGACCTTTTCTCTCTCAATAAGGTATTAAGGGAACTTTAGATCCAAAAGAGCATGTAATGGCGCATTGCCACTGCAGCGCGTACCACAAAGTAACATACTGATACTGGCAGGACCGGCCCTGACCAATTTGCTGCCCAAGGCAAGATTTTAGCTGGCGCCCCCCCCCCCCCCAAAATGCAGACACTCACTATGACTCGCGCATGCATGCACCAAAACAGAAAGATATGGACACAGGATGTGTGCAAATGTATTTAGTATCCTATCCATGTGAACATGATTTAAGTGGGGGGGTGGACCTCACCTCCTCTTGGGGGGTCCGGGGGCATGCTCCTCTGGGAAGATTTTTTTTTTTTATATTGAAGTTAAAAGCATCAATCTGGTGCACTTTGAGAGCAACATGAGGAGATCTATGGATACATCTCTCAACATCCATATGAAACAGAACTGTAAGCAGATTTTCTTTTTATTTATGGATATTTTACAAATCACTCCCCTTCTAAACTGTATTCTTGTTTATTAATAACAACTTTTTTTTACTGTCATATAGTATTTTATAGATGAAAAATATATTCTCTTATTTTTTTACAATTATAATGATCATATAAAGGTGTGCCTTTAGCTCACTGAGCTGAGGTTATCAGAGCCTCTCAGTCTTTCAGGTGAGAGCTCTCTAAAGCTCCCCCCCCGCGGCCGCTTACACAGTAAATTCCAATGTTAATAAAAGCACACAGAAGCTGTGTACGTTTTTTGGGAGTTTGATTTATTTTAAATTAACACAAATACAAAATTAAAACTTATAATTGCACACTAAAACCATTATTTAAAAAAAACAAAACTATTTCACATAAACCTCTGTTTTTTTACTGGGGCGGTTCAACTTGATTTGGGGAGGGGGGGGGTGCCATAGTTTATGGACGCTGTACGCAATATAGGCGTAGTTTTGTTAGTATAAGATAATAAGATGTACTTTGTTGATCCAAAATCGGGAAATTGCGTTGTTATGAAATAAAAAAAGATATATATTTTTTTCATTTCTAACTTTTTTCAATTGTTTTTCAGCACCCCCCATTGATTGATGCGCCCTTAGCATTCACCTATACTGCCTATTCCAAGGGCTGGCCCTGCCAACAGGCACTTTGTAGCAGGGACCAAAAAACATCCCAGGAAGTGTCATCTTCCACACGGTCTTTTAGTCTAAAAACAAATTTGTGATGTCATGGCTTGCATTGAGCCAATATTTTAAAGTCTTGCTTCAGTTTTTTTTCCAGATGCCTTGAAATAATGGCATCTGTAACTTAGGGGTGCAACAACTAATCGACTTAATCGATTACCAAATTAGTTGCCAACTAATTCAGTCGTCGATTCGTTGGTGACGTCATCACGTGTGTTTTACGCGCCGTTAAGCTCCAACGTTATTGGTCTTTTTATCGGTACTGGAGACATTTAAAAAATATATGTCATGTATTATTGCTACAAAAACATTATATCGCAGTCTTAGTGTCGCCAACTCGTTTCTATTATGCAAAAAGACAAATAAATGCGTCTATGATGTATTTTCGATCAGACGAGATCTCTCTCCCCCGTCTGTGTGCGAGGGGGCGGGGCAGTTTACACAAACGCAGCTGCTACATGCAGCAACACACGGCGGGGATTGCGGAGAGAACGTGCTCCAAGGCGTGGTTAAATGTTACCCGTCTTGAGGTGGAGAATGCTCGTTGCCAAAAGTGCAATAAGAGTTGAGCATGTAAGGGCGGTAACACGAGCAATTTGTCTAAACATTTATCAAAAGTGCTCCACATTCAGACGAAGGAATGCACCGGGTTCGACTGTCTTTCTAGTAGCTCTGTAGCCCCGTCCGCGAGTAACTTTTCCACGTCAGGTGTTATGCTAGCAGCAACACACCGAGTTAACTCAATGATACAAACATGGGTTAATGATTAGAGGAAACTGAGTTATTTAGTTTGTTAAAGTTTCAGCTATTCTGTTCACAGTTCTGTAATCACATTATTTAATACGATTTGTTAAAACACTGTCGTTTCTTTTCATGTGAAATATTATTTATTTAATTTAAATTAAAAGCAATGTTAATTTTGTTCAAAATGTGTTTAGTTAATCTATTAATATATGTATTTTTGAATCAAGTATTCATCTTTATTGTCTTCATTGCTAGTTTCCACATGCCTAAAACAACCTCAAGCTACATCTAAAAGTTGATGGCTAAATAAGAGCGTTTGAGAAATTGTGCAAGGCATACAGTAATAGTCCGAGTAGTCGATTAATAGTTTCATTAATCGATTATCAAATTAGTCGTTTGTTGCAGCCCTACTGTAACTATACTTATCTAAAAATGTATATGGTCACTTTTTTAATCCGTCCCCAAAAACAGGATTGAATAGATTTGCTAAGCTAAAGTAACAACTCAGGACTATATTGTAAACCATCAAATTGTACCTCTAAAACATATTGATACCCTAGTAGAGGTCTGGGTACTCTATTATAATTCAGTCTCCTGTCAGAAACCCCAATGGGCCTGGACACAAAGTTATGAGACCATGGTGTTTATATCTTAATGTTCAGGTCATTATATTGCCAGGACCCCATGGTAACTCCCCTTTGAAAAGAGGCTACTCATGTACAAAGGCTTTGTTGCAGCAACTGAAGTTCAAATATAAACTGGCTGACCTCCAACACATCACCTTTATACAGCTGTTACAACTAAAGCAAATGACACCCCAGAAAATAAATGCCATTGTTGTTTTTAGCAGCAGACAAGCACAAGAAAAAGACATGGATGTCAAATTGCAATTGTGTTAATGTAAAAGGTGCATTCCAGAGTGCCATTTAAAAAAAAAAAAAAAGAGTTACAGGTGGGGTAGGTAATTTTGGAGAAACCAGCTCGAGTGCGCTAGAATTAGAAAATACGCAGCCGAAAAATAATCTGCCACTTCCTTACAGAGCCCCTCCTCCAACACACACGAACGCGCACATGACCAATGAGGGCACGAGATAAGTTTGTGCACAGATGGAAGGCTGACAGGCAGGTAGGCCATCCAGTTATTTTAGCCGGGCCGACTCCGATGATTGGTCGTGCTTTTTACAGCGCCACGGCTTCCACAGATTACATTCTTTTAATGGATTTTTTGTCAAAGCACTTCAGATATTCATTGTTATCGGGATGTTTAGAGCATTCCATGGAATATAACAAAAAGTGTATCTCGAGCCGGTTTCTCAAACTTACCTACCCCACCTTTAAGACTTTTCACATTTAACCTTTTGTCGGTTCCATTTTTGTCTTCGTCTTTATTCTGCGCAGAAGCTAAAGTCAGAACGTCCACCTGGTTTTGGCTCGATGATGAATCAGGAAGCAGCCCTTTCCTCTGATCTTTGACAGAAAAACAATTCAACATTAAGATTTAATTATGGGCCATTTTAATCTCAATTTAGAGATTGTTTAAGGCTTCAAATGAACAGAGAATAATTGAATACTGGTATTGACTTACCAACTCTGTTTATTCCACTCCTCCACTGGCTATCATGCATTGTAGATCTGCTGGTTTGATCAAGAATGGAAGAAAGCTCCTCTGTAGGTATGGGCCGGCTTTTCTGCTTGGCTGGCAAGACCATCATGGGACCCACTCTGGCCTGATGTTCCCACACTAACACAAACCAGCACAATGCATGTTAATTCAGTTACCCAGCCATCATCATGTCTAAAACCTATGCCAAAACATGTGTCAACATTGATCATTATGACGACATCTGCAGCCAATATTAAATCATACAAGTTTCGACATGCCTGTACTGGTCTTCAGTCCGCTCCTCCAGAGGGGTTCACGCTCTTCTGGCTTCACAAACCCTCGAGGCCTAAACTTGCTCGGGCTGCTGGGCTTACTGGGAGTTTGCTCAACTTCAAGTGGTCTTTTGCATTGCCCACATAAGTAGTCATTACCATCAGCGGACGTCCATCTGATAAATTAAAAAACATTCAGCACCAATACTTTGTTTTTGTGTGTAATTTGACATATTAGACTGGATCTCACTTGCCTTCCATTCACAAAGGTGCACGCCTTATTTGGTGCATCTGCTTTATTTATTGGCACAGCATTCAGGTGACATGTGATGTAGAGCTATGAGAAAAGCAGGTGTTGGGAAACATGCACACACAATCATGTTTAAGGCAATTTAATAGAAATTCTATACAAAACACTCATCCTCACGTACAAGTCCCTCCATTCCCTCGCCCCCCAGTACTTATCGGACCTCCTCCATCCCTACACCCCTTCTCGGAGTCTGCGGTCCTCAGACACGGGCCTGCTCTCCATCCCCCGCTCTCGCCTCCGAACTGTTGGTGACAGGGCATTCAGTGTTGCGGCCCCCACCCTCTGGAATGCACTTCCTGCCGAGATCCGTAATGATGCCTCCCTGGACATCTTCAAATCATCACTAAAAACACACCGGTTCACCCGGTCCTTCGGGCCCTAGCCCTTTTCTGGTCCCCCGGCTTCCTTTATTTATTTATTTGGTTTGCCCGTTGTTTGTCTGTTTGTTTTGTTTGTCCACCATGTACAGCGACCTTGGGTCCCTTGAAAGGCGCTATATAAATATCATTTATTATTATTATTATTATTATTAAACAATCATTAAAATGATCGTTTTGCTAGTATTAAGCTATAAGTATTATGCTAGTCAGGGAGGGTGAGAGATAGACAAATATTGAATCCTTTATCGTCTGGATTGTTATGCTTCGCCTACTTGTAGGGCAAAGCCATCAAAGGGCCCAGAGTTACAGTTTCACGTGCCACTAAATCTGGAACATGAATAAAAATGAAAGTGAGAGTCAAATAATATTTAGTTGGTTCAGTTTTCACAAACAGATCACAGACTATGAAAGTTACAAAACTGCAGGATTTACAGTTTACCTTCAGGGATCAGACTTCCGAGGTTTGTTTGACCGGTGAGAAAGTCGCTGGAGCATGTATCGTCGCAACATCGACACACATCATCACTGCCATCGACATTTATCCATCTGATGATTAGTATACAGAATTAATAATTGTTTTCCTTTCGCTTTGAGTTGAGGGAATTTACACCCAAATCCAATGTTGAAATAATAGCCATTTATTTGTATACATATACTCCATGGGCCGAGTCAACATTCTAAAATATTCTTAAAGCTTACATTTAGCACATTCCTCTCACACGTGTACTGTTTCAGTCCAAATGCTGAGGTAAGCATCACTGTTACATTGATCTGGCTGTACAGAGACAGCATGGAAAATTCATTTTAGAAAGTATTTATCCTTATATTTACAGTAAACGTTAGACCTCATTAAAAATATATGTTTCCTTAATTAAGTAACTTGATTACTTAAGCAGCAAGAAATATTAATAGCAAACATTTGAACCAGTTTTAGCTCATAGAGAATTTTTAACATGAGCCTTTGTAAATGATACACTGACAAACCTTTTGCAATATTACAGTAAAGTAAAGAGCAACAATTCACAAAATAAGTCATAAAAGCACCTTGAATTTATTGAATTGCAGGCCTTGTTGACGAGGCTGCTCTTCTGCATTTCAGAGGTCGCTTTCAGCTGGCAAGTGATACAAATCTAATATAAGAGAGACCCAAGAAATGTCATTATACAACCTCGAAGCATTTCCAAACATGACAAAATCATTCAGGTTATAGAAGTGGCTCACTGAGTTCCTTGTGTCCTGGGGAAACAGGAAGGCATCGAGCTGCAGCTGAAGAGAAGAAGATTTTGTTCTGGGATTGAAAAGTGCATTTGATCCTTCCTCTTTGGCATCATTGAAGCACCTGACGAAACAAATTACATTTGAATGCAATTTAAGAGCCAATTGTCAGTATCATACTGTATTCTGAGCTTCTCTTACCCATGGTTTTCGATAAAGTAGTATCTGGGGGCTGATCTCGGGTCAGGAGACACAGCCGTCTGTGTCCCGCATCAGGACCGCTGTAAGAGGCCTCGAGGTGCAGGAGGTCTCCGGTGTAGAAGACACTGGTGAGCGTCTCTCCTGTCCAGTCCTCTACAATTAAACACAAGCATCACTTACTGTGATTGAAGTCAACACATTTCTGTGTTTCTGCTTATACTCAGTTAGTCTGTAATGAGTTTTGAAACTGTAATTGAGTGTTTCTTTATTGGTGGAAAAAATGCTCTAACTTATAAATAAGGAATACTATACTTCACATATAAATGTTCATTTTGTATTAAACAATGACGGGTGGTTTTTTTCTAATTAAAATGGTGGTCGCATTTGAGAAAAGCAAAACATCCATTGACAATGTCTTAAAAAACTTGTGCAGGAAAATCAAAGACCCATTTATCCAGTAGTGTACTAAGAAAAATAAAAAAATAAAAATTGCCCTGCGAAATTCAAAACTCCAGTTCTCCAACATGCCTGGAAATTGAGAGGTGAGGGTAATGTTGTGAATCGAGTGGCCTGTGTTCGTCATCCATAACATACGCCTGCCCATACCATAACCCCACCACCACCATGGGCCACTCGATTCACAACATTACCCTACCCCTACCCCTACCCCTTCCCCTCACACCAGATACTGCCTGGTTTTCGGACCCCCCCAGACCCCCCCAATAAAGCAAAACTGCACGTTTCAGAGTGGCCTTTTATTGTGGCCAGCCTAAGGCACACCTGTGCAATAATCATGCTGTCTAATCAGCATCTTGATATGCCACACCTGTGAGGTGGGATGGATTATCTCGGCAAAGGAGAAGTGCTCACTATCACAGATTTTTTCAGATTTGTGAACAATATTTGAGAGAAATGGTTATTTTGTGTATATAGAACATGTTTTAGATCTTTGAGTTCATCTCATGAAAAATGGGAGCAAAAACAAAAGTGTTGCGTTTATATTTTTGTTCAGTGTACATGCACACAAAGCTTCAATGAAACACTGAATAGGTCTCACATACCGGTCATCAGCTTTAGAGAGAAATAACCTGTTGAATACACAGCAGAAAGAGAGAGAGGCGGCTGCTGACTGCCCTCAAACTTTGTCCTGTCGCGGAAAGGTAACAAAGTCAGCCGAGAAGAAGTAGTCACAAAAAAGATTCTCTGCACAACACAATAAAAACATCTCACCTCTTATAGTGACAGGAAACAGGAACAACAGCATGGGTCGTTCTTTTAATGCCATGTTGCCCGGCGACTAGTACGATTATCAGCTTGTTTGAGTTTATCACAGAGTCCTTAGATGTCTAGAGAATAAAAAAATAACTATAATCAGGGACACTTCTGAAAACACAACAAATCAAAACTACCACTTAAGCAACCACAGTTATATATCCTGCATCTTCTATTAATCATCAACAACTTACAGTCACTTTGGAGCCACAGTCTTGTTGTCCAGCTTCAAATAAATATTCAGAGTCACCAGCAGCAACAGGTCGACACTGACTGCTCTGTGAATGCTTGACTTCTCCCAAAACAAAATCCCATGGAGACAAAAGGCGTCAATTTTTAAAGAAGTCAACCTTTACCGCAATGATTATGGACACTTCTGTGCATTGTACACTGATAGTGGATCCCTCATTGAATTGTGGTTCACTGATTTAACTTTCTGTGTCAAACCCTAATGCACCAGTTTTATATTCCCTTCCTTCAGCATCGATCATTGGTCCATCTCTCAAAGTTCGAATGGCGTCTGCAAAACTAAAAAGTGACAGCAGTGCCACAGAGGCTGGCCGAGCTGCCGTCACCATTGTGCTCTTTTATCAGAACAGAACAGGAAAGCAAAGTAAGCAAACACAATACTACATTACATTACATTGCATTTAGCTGACGCTTTTATCCATAGCGACTTACAATAAGTGCATTCGACCAACAAGATACAAACTAGAAGAAAACAGAATCATATAAGTACATCAGGTTTCATAGAGCCAAACATTTCAAGTGCTACTCAACTGGCTTTAGGTAAGCCAGTCCTTTATTAGTATATAAGTGCTTTGTTAGCAATTCTTTGTTAGTAATTCTATCGCTCGAAGTGGAGTCGAAAGAGATGAGTTTTCAGTCTCCCCCGGAAGATGTGTAAGCTATCTGCTGTCCTGATTTCAATGGGGAGCTCATTCCACCATTTTGGAGCCAGGATAGCAAACCCACGTGTTTTTGCTGATGGGAACTTGGGTCCCCTTCGCAGTGAGGGTGCAGCGAGCTGTTTGGCTGATGCAGAGCGGAGTGCACGCGCTGGGGTGTACAGTTTAACCATGTCCTGGATGTAGGAAGGGCCAGATCCATTCGCAGCATGGTACGCTAGTATCTTGAAGTGGATTCTAGCAGTTACTGGAAGCCAGTGGAGGGAGCGGAGGAGCGGCGTGGTGTGGGAACATTTTGGAAGGTTGAAGACCAGACGAGCCGCTGCATTCTGGATGAGCTGCAGAGGTCGGATGGCACATGCAGGTAGACCAGCCAGGAGGGAGTTGCAGTAGTCTAGGCGTGAGATGACGAGAGCCTGGACCAGAACCTGCGTTGCTTTCTGGGTCAGCTGGGGACGTATCCTCCTGATGTTGTAAAGCGTGTATCTGCAGCAGCGGGTTATAGCAGCGATGTTTGCAGTGAAGGACAGTTTGTTATCTAGGATCACACCCAGATTCCTTGCAGTCTGAGTCGGGGAAACAACAGAGGTGCCGATGTTGATGTTAGGTCAAGAGTGGGACAATCTTTTCCCGGAAGGAAAAGCAGTTCAGTCTTGTCAAGGTTGAGCTTGAGGTGGTGAGCAGACATCCACTGAGAGATGTCCGCTAGACAAGCAGAGATGCGTGCAACGACCTGGGTCTCTGAGCGGGGAAAGGACAGAATTAATTGGGTGTCATCAGCGTAGCAGTGGTATGAAAAACCATGCGGGCTAATGACCGATCCGAGCGAGTTTGTGTACAAGGAGAAGAGGAGGGGACCAAGAACATAGCCCTGAGGGACCCCTACTACCAGTAGAACAAGTGATAATTTAGGAAATCTAAACCATACTGAATATAAATAAGATGCAGAAGGTTCAAACTCTCAATGTCGAATACTTCCCAGTGCAGACTAATCACATGGAGAGGACAGCTGGAAGCAATTACTCATTAACTGATGAGAATTAAAGCTGCAGTCGCACCGAAATACCTGCGTGTGATTGGCCCACAACTCACATGTGGGTTTACATCTAGAAGTTACACTGATGCTTCCTTCCTTATGCATCAATCAATGTTGAAATATTATATACTACAGTTAATGGAGAGAAATTTAGTGAAACAAAAACTGACACATTTACAGCTTCACTGGTTTCTGGCTTTGAGTCCCAACCTGGTTAGTAAAAACCTTGAATTAATGCTTTAATAAGTCTGCAGACAAGACGGCAGGCGAAAAACCTTTTAAAATGCGTGTTACAACCTATTTTAGTGTGATAAAAAAACTCCATGAAAATATAGTTTGAATTCAACCTAGTGTTAATCCCTTAAAGTGAAATGAGGGCACAAACTTTTATTTTTGAACCTCCCAACAGGTTAACAGGTGGATATTCAACTCTTGTCACTTGTTAGATGCTTTTTATCCAAAGCGACTTACATACTCAATACTGTGGGCAAACCCCATAGGAGCCATTTGGGGTGAAGTGTCTTGCCCAAGGACACAACGACATGCTGACTGCAGTGGGGTTTGAACCTGTGACCTTCTGATCCGAACACCAACGCACAACCCACTGCGTCACACTTCACAAGGGTAGACCTTCCGGTAAGACCCATCAAAATAATTGTATTGGTTGAGTTATTGACTCTTCTCTTCCTCCTTTTTTGCATCTTAGAATGTTTGCCAACGTCACAGAAATTCAAACGTCTGCTTTTTTTGTTACAGCTTTATTTTTCTAATTTGTCACGTTTTTGTATGCTCCTTTGCGCTAATAAAGGGGACCAGAAATACACGTATTTACAAGTAGACACTTCGATTATGATCATTCGTCTCTACCTTTATTAGTTGTGAGTTTTTATAGATTTTCTGTGCTAGAAAACAATCGTTCTGTATTTCCTGTTTTACCATTCAGGTTTATTTTTGTGAGCAATGGGGTCCCCAGCAACCTTTTCACTTTCCTATTTTCACTAAGAAATATACCAGAAGGAAAGGGCATTAGTGGTTTACAATTCAAAGTGTATATTTCTATGATTTCTTACCTTTCTGTCACTTCAGAAAACCTTAAATCCTGTGCTGCTTTAGCATGTGCTAATACCTTAAACATACCACATGAGGGCAGCATAATCATATGGTGTTGTTACCAGGGTGGGTCACACTGAGTATAGCATAGTAATCCAATATTTCCCTTTTATTTAAAATGGGATCCAGTCCAACTGGTGTCATCCTGCTGAGATAACACGGATGTACTGCAAAGTGTACATGTGTATTATTAAAAGGATCCATGAGGGCCCTGATAGATTACTGAAAGAGGTTTTTTGTTATAAAAAAAATCAGGAAAACACTTCTGTTTTGTTAGTTTAAAGGGCCCATGTCATGCTTGTCTGGTTATTACCGTACACTTGTGTGTTATGTAGCTTTTTCTGCATGTAAACGGTCTGCAGAGTCACAAACCCTCAAAGTACACCCTGTAGTGAGTAAAACTCTAACACAGAAAAGACCTGTCTATGCTGCCCCAGAACGCCTCGTTGGAGATTTCTCATTTTCCATTGTTTGCTTCCTGGGTTCTGTGACGTGTGAACACCCAGATCAACAACAAATGACCGGATTGGCCCAAATGGACCAATCCGCGGAGCACCTCACACACAAGGATCCCTTGACTAACTAACAGGGGCCGTTTCAATCGTGAGTACACATGCTGCAGAGCAACTATTTCAAGTAGACTATACTATGTCATAGAGTGGCGCAGAATGCTGGGCATTTAACATGCATTTAAACAGTCCTTCGGCGCCACTCGATGACGTAGTATACTTGAAATAGTTGCTCTGCAGCAGTTTTACTTGCGATTGAGAAACGGCCAGTGAGTCCCCATTGACTTAGAGCTCCCTGAACGCTGGTAATAGACGAGTTGGGATGGCGGAGAAATGCTCTCCGTAGACCCATTCTCACAGCGTTATAAACCATCAAGCCACACTTATTGTTTTTAATTCGGCTGTGAGTGTTTGTGTGCTCAGGATAAGTTTTGCTTGTTCTCGCTGTATCGCCGACCCGGAAACCACACCAGTAAGCCAGCTCACTGAGCAGTGAGCCTCGCAACGTCCCGACCAATCAGAGCACACTGGGCTCACAGGGGGGGGGGGGGTCAGGAGCTCCAACAAGCCGTGTAGGACAGAGAGTGAATACACATACTATACAGGGATGATGTATGAGAAACCAATGTGAGTTTGGAACATTGCACAATTTAAATCTATTCTAGTAGACCTCAACAATGGAATTATGATCAGTAGAAAAGGCCATGACATGGGACCTTTAAGTATTTTGTGGTCTACATTCTGGGGCTTTTCACCTTGACAAATATGTAAACACATTTTACTGAACTTTGAAAGGCTGATGCGCATTCATTGTGGTGCGTAAGAGAAAAAAGCACATATACGTTTGGCCCCTAGACCATTATCTGGTAAAATATGAGGTGGATTTCACTTCTCTTGAATCAATTTACTCAAAACCAAACTGGTCATTGTTAAATATATTGAGTATTTGCTCAGAATCTCCCAAATCAGTGGTGATATTTAGCTGGTGAGGTCCCTGTCCTGCAGTCTGCATCATGGAGGCCATCCAAAGCAGCAGAGATCCAAGATGGCGCTCTGCCATTTCCAAAAAGACCCATCTTTTCCTTCTCTTCATGGTGATGCCTAGCTTTGGAGGGCCTGGCACCAAACACGCTCTCCTGCTGCTGGCTGTGTGTGTGTGTGTGTGTGTGTGTGTGTGTGTGTGTGTGTGTGTGTGTGTGTGTGTGTGTGTGTGTGTACCATTAACACACATACTATGCAGAAAAAACCCACATGCAGGTCAACAGCGATGACAGATGAGTCACGGACCGGAATGATACTTTAGGCAAAAATTAGCGACAGAAGGTCAAACTAAATCCTGCCCCCAAAACGCAAACACAACACAAAAAAAGCAAACACTGATATCTGAATATGTTTTTAATTAAATGTTCACTTTCTCCTGCAAATTCAGTAAAGGAAGCAAAAATATCTCTGAAATAACAGTCAAAGGTCACTTCATACCATATTAAGTGATCTGTAAGATATTCCTGAGGATCAATTATTGCGTTATTTCCTCACCTTCCATCAAAAGAATACATTCACAGTGTATAGATTTGAACAGCACTCAGGAAACAAAAGAAACATGTCGGATTTCATAAGCTTTTCATCTGTTTTATATAACAAGTAACCCGCATTAGTTTTAAGTTCAACATACAATAATCATCATTAATAAAGCTTTAAGCTTTTATTCTTAAACTATGAATTCTTTTTATGCTGTGTATGTAATTTATTATATGTAATGTCTTGTCTTTTATCTGGGCCCTGAGTCTGTAATAAAGTTTCATTCATTCATTTAATAAAGCAATCTGAGCAGGAAAGCAACGAGTTGTTTGGACTCTGAAACACATTAGTTTGATCAATGCATTCAGTGCGAAGATTGTGTAAGATGTTCACCACTTCTTTAACTTTATTTCATTAGACTACAAACACTATCATGTATCTAATAGACAGAATTGCATTGAGGAGTATTTTTGTGTAAAGCCTTTACAAAGGAACCATGCTACAATGCACGCTTTATGCATCATCTTGAGGCACTGGGATGTTTACTCATAGCAACGAGCTGAGGAGACTGACAGCCTTAATCAGCGTCTCCACTGCAGTGTATGTCGCTAGGTTACATCAGGCAGAAATCTGCATTGCAAAGAGTGTTATTCTTTCAGCAAACTGAGATACAGCTTCAGAAAATCACTGCTTATTCCCAGAAAGATGAAGCATAGGGTTCGTATGGTCTTATACATTGTACATGTTGGACTTAATGTTTCTTAATGCTTGTAAAAATCTAATGTGTTTATGTTTAAAATTCATTGCCTATTTGATTCTGTAAAAAGAAAACTGAAGATCATTTCCTGGTTGCAGCCTTACTCTAGACCTTGCTCTTGATTCCTATTGGACAGGAGACTCCAGTCCCGCCCAGCCCACAGTATCCATCTGGGTTTTTGCTCAGGTACTGCTGGTGGTAATCCTCTGCGTAGTAGAATGGTTTTTCCTGGGCTATTTCTGTCGTTATTTCACCAAAACCTTCCTCTGTTAGTACCTGAAAGAAACAGCGACATAGACATAAGATAAATGAATTTAAAAGGACATAAGCTGGATAAAACAAATGGAGTTTTTGTAGCAGAAACAATGGAAGATGACTTTGGTGATCTCTGTGGGAATCAGAGAAGAAAATAGATTATTAGATAGTACAACAAATACATAGTGTATGATGGGAAGCTGTGTTTTAGTTCATCTCTACAATGTTGAAAAAAAAAAAAAAGTTGTTTTTCTATTCAAACTGCCATGATGTGAGGATTTTAAAGTGGACCTATCATGCTATATTTGAAACATATATTGTAGAGCCATACCTATATAAAACATATCTGTGAAGTTTTTTTTTCAAAATACCAAACAGATCCTGCGTTTTAGCCACGCCTCATTTCGCTCTATTTGCTCTTTCCAGCCCTGTTTTTGCAAGGGCTGATTCTGCTTTTGTGGCAGACTACAGCGCCACTTACAGGCCTGGCATATGTACTACAGCTTCTCCAGCGCTTTCGAGCGGTCTCTCATTCCCCTGATAGGTGGAGAGTTGCCCATATAGGCGGAGCAGCCCTTTTCTGACATCAGAAAAATTCAAATAATAATCAGCCCCGTTTTTAGAGATTTGGGTACGGAGGAAAAGAGAGAGGGTTGTGTTTTCTGACACTTGGTGAGTTCCCTGACACACCGGGGACACATATTCATGTATAAAAGACGTACAAAAGTGCATTTTGCATGATAGGTCCCCTTTAAGTGAAAACAATATCCATTGTTGAGCACTTGTATCATATTTTTCCTTTTTCATGTACCTGCTGTTTTTCTGCATTTAAGTTGTTGTTTTTTAAAACAACCCTAGACTTGCAACTGAACACATCTTATTAGGCTTCATACTGCAAGATACTAATTGTCATCTCATTAAAAAACAGGAAGAAATGTGTCTGTGTTTATGCAGAAAATACACATATTCACAGTACAATCAGTTGGCAATGACACCTTCTCCTCCTTGTGATAAAAATAACTCAACCAGATGGCGTGATGGTGAATTAAAAGACAAAGAGAAACATGAAAAGACACACACACACACACACTCATAAAATGTCCTGTTGGAGGGGTGTTGCTGCTTTTTAGAAAGTGTGCCTGCTTACAACACAGCTTGATAATACCATGGGTGGTGGAGGAGCTTCATTTGGTTTAGCCTTTTATCTGCAAAGCTGCCGATATTCCTCCGACAGACACCCGAAATCCTCTGAACTACAAGTACACCAGATGTATGGTAATCATCCTGCTGGTCACCCTAAATAATGTTAGAATCTTTCAGTCATTCAAACATTGTGTACACTTTTAGAAATCAGCAACGAGTGAGGTTCGAGTGAGGATCCAAGCACGAGTCGCTCCGTGTTTATGTTGTATTATTTTATGTGAATGCTTTATTTACTGGCCGAGCGTTCAGGTTACATATTTAATATCTGGATGCTTCATTTGGTTTTGAGCTGCAGTACAATCACATAATCACAATCACAGTAATTAACAACAACAACAATGTAATTATGGAGCAGCTTTTGCTAACTAACAGACATTGTTTGTATACTGCAATAATCTTATGGGAGCTGTTCAAAATGAAATGTGAAGTTATCTCACCTTTAATTGGTGAGAATGTGGTGTGAAAATATTACAATGAACCCTCGATGACAGAGCTTGTAACAACGTATTTTTTTATTTTTAGTGTGACTTTAAATTAGCTTGTTCTTGCAACTTTAAAGTCTTCCTGAAATATTATATCATTTTACTCTCATTCAATTATTACTTTATCCTCATATTAGTAAGAAATGATTCTCAGATTTCAAGCATACAACTTTATTTTCTGTTGTATTTCCAAATATTTTCCATTTATTAAGATATTTTGTGAAAAAAGATTCTCAAAATTATGAATTCATTTGTGTAATTTACGATTTAAAAAAAAAAAAAATTAATGCCTAAGACTTAATATTAAGAGTAATATTATGACTTTTTTTCGAGATTACAATTTAAAGGTCAATATATTATAGGTCTCAGATATATACAGAACCTGTCTCTGATTGGCTGAAACAGCAAACAGATCATTGCAGCATTACCCATAATCCCCTCTGTTTCAGCCCTGCTTAAAAAAGTGCTGATTCTCTGTCTGTTACTTTAGATGAAAATAAGGAGCCCCTCCCCATGCCCCTCTGAGAGAGATTTTGTTACAAAGAACACAATGGTGCTCTAGGAGGAGATTCAGGTGATAAGTGGGGGGGGGGGTTACCTTGGTTGCTGATTGGCTAATGGTTACTTAAGACAAAACATCGTTATGACATCACAAAGTGGCCAAAATCTGATCAGCTCATTTTCAGACAGGTTTTTATAGAAATGGATCAGGACAAAAAGTGAGAATCTTTGTTCCTGAAACTTTCAGAGTCTCTTTCCACAGAGGGGACACATGTTGATGTAGAAGAGACATGAAGAAGAGGGGACACATGTTGATGTAGAAGAGACATGAAGAAGAGGGGACACATGTTGATGTAGAAGAGACATGAAGAAGAGGGGACAGATGTTGATGTAGAAGAGACATGAAGAAGAGAGGACACATGTTGATGTAGAAGAGACATGAAGAAGAGGGGACACATGTTGATGTAGAAGAGACATGGAGAAGAGCGGACACATGTTGATGTAGAAGAGACATGAAGAAGAGGGGACACATGTTGATGTAGAAGAGACATGAAGAAGAGGGGACACATGGTGATGTAGAAGAGACATGGAGAAGAGGGGACACATGTTGATGTAGAAGAGACATGAAGAAGAGGGGACACATCAACTCCCTCTCCATCTTCACCCCAGCATCGGAATACACCATCTCAGATCTCATCCGTAAAGCTAAAACCACCACCTGTCAGCTTGATCCTCTTCCCACCACCCTGGTCAAGGCTTGCCTACCAGCCATATCACCCATGATCACTGACATAATTAACTCCTCCCTCACCTCTGGAATTGTACCCACCTCCCTCAAACTGGCTGCAATCACTCCCATCCTCAAAAAACCCGGTACTGACCCAGCCGATCTAAACCACTACAGGCCCATCTCCAACCTACCGTTCATTTCCAAGACCCTTGAGAGGGTGGTTGCCGCACAGCTTCAGTCCCATCTTGACACAAACAACCTCCATGATCCCTTCCAATCTGGTTTCCGCCAAAAACACAGTACGGAAACAGCCCTGGTTAAAATCACCAACGATCTCCTCCGTGCAGCTGACTCCGGACTTCTCACCATCCTCATCCTCCTTGACCTCAGCGCTGCATTCGATACCATCTCTCACCCACTATTCCAGGACCGCCTGGCTGGCATTGGGATCACTGGTGTTGCACTCTCCTGGTTCTCATCATACCTCACTGACAGACAACAGTTTGTACAACTCGGTAATCACAAGTCACAAGAAAGTGCTATTTCACTGGGTGTCCCCCAGGGGTCAGTACTGGGTCCACTCCTATTCATCATATATCTCTTCCCCCTGGGCAAAATCCTCCGTCACCATGAGGTTAATTTTCACTGCTACGCCGACGACACACAGGTCTACATTTCCTCCAAACCCACCACTGCCCTGCCCCCAACCTCCCTCACCACCTGCCTTGAGGACATCAGGAGCTGGATGAGCAGGAAACTCCTGAAGCTTAACGGTAGCAAAACTGAGGCCCTGCTCATCGGCTCCAAATCCACCCTCACCAAGTCACATAACACCCCAGCACCAAACATCACCATCGACGGCTTCCCCATACCATTCGCTGCCCAAGTGAAAAGCCTCGGTGTCATTCTGGACGGCTCCCTCTCATTCGCACCACACATACAAAACAACGCCCGCACCGCCTTCTTTCATCTTCGGAACATCTCCAGACTCCGCTCATCTCTGTGCCAACCCAGCACTGAAATCCTGGTCCACTCATTCATCACATCTCGGATTGATTACGGCAATGCACTTCTGACTGGCCTTCTCATCAAACTCCTCAATAGACTGCAAATAATCCAGAACTCTGCTGCCCAGATCATCACCCGCACCAACTCATCCGACCACATCACCCCCATTCTCACTCAGCTACACTGGCTTCCTGTACGCTACCGTATTAACTACAAAAACCTTCTACTCACTTATAAAGCTCCTTCAGGAGTACACCCCCTCCCGCACCCTCCGCTCTTTGTCCGTAGGACTTCTCACCGTCCCAAACTCCCGCCTCAAAACCATGGGTGTTCGAGCTTTCAGCTGCTCGGCTCCCAGACTCTGGAACTCCCTGCCACTACATATCCGACAGTCTGATTCCATAACAACATTCAAAACCCAACTCAAAACCCACCTGTTCAAACTGGCATTTTCTTTATAAACTATACCCTGTGTCCTTTTGTGTCCTTCTATAGTCCATTTCCGAACATTTGTGATATTGGGCTATATAAATAAACATTGATTGATTGATTGATTGATTGACTGATTGATTGATTGATTGATTGATTGATTGATTGTCTTGTCTTACCCCGGCTGATACTTCACTAAATCCACTGTTTTAATTGTTCCCTATATTACCCCTATGCCCTGTAAGGTGTCCTTGAGTGTTATGAAAGGCGCACCCCAAAATAAATGTATTATTGATATAATACATATTGATGTAGAAGAGACATGAAGAAGAGGGGACACATGTTGATGTAGAAGAGACATTAAGAAGAGGGGACACATGTTGATGTAGAAGAGACATGAAGAAGAGGGGACACATGTTGATGTAGAAGAGACATGAAGAAGAGGGGACACATGTTGATGTAGAAGAGACACGAAGAAGAGGGGACACATGTTGATGTAGAAGAGACATGAAGAAGAGGGGACACATGTTGATGTAGAAGAGACATGAAGAAGAGGGGACACATGTTAATGTAGAAGAGACATGAAGAAGAGGGGACACATGTTTATGTAGAAGAGACATGAAGAAGAGGGGACACATGTTGATGTAGAAGAGACACAAAGAAGAGGGGACACATGTTGATGTAGAAGAGACATGAAGAAGAGGGGACACATGTTGATGTAGAAGAGACATGAAGAAGAGAGGACACATGTTGATGTAGAAGAGACATGAAGAAGAGGGGACACATGTTGATGTAGAAGAGACATGAAGAAGAGGGGACACATGTTGATGTAGAAGAGACATGAAGAAGAGGGGACACATGTTGATGTAGAAGAGACACGAAGAAGAGGGGACACATGTTGATGTAGAAGAGACATGAAGAAGAGGGGACACATGTTGATGTAGAAGAGACATGAAGAAGAGGGGACACATGTTGATGTAGAAGAGACATGGAGAAGAGGGGACACATGTAGATGTAGAAGAGACATGAAGAAGAGGGGACACATGTTGATGTAGAAGAGACATGAAGAAGAGGGGACACATGGTGATGTAGAAGAGACATGAAGAAGAGGGGACACATGTTGATGTAGAAAGAGACATGAAGAAGAGGGGACACATGTTGATGTGCAGATGACCCCGAGCCATAAGAGACAACAACTGTGATTCAGTGTCCTCAGCTGTTTAGTCTATCTATTGAAGAATGTTGATTATTACACTCTGAACTAGTTCAAACCTGGAGCTGCAGGAGGGCTCTTCAGAATTGATTGTGGCATCTCAACCGTGTGGTCGATCGTGGCCCGTGACATGTTTTGTGAATTCTCCGGCCGAAGCTCCAAATAAACCGTCAGTGTTTGCCATCAAAGCTCCAGTTCTCCTCGTGTCTCTCTGAGTCCTGACTCCATCAAAGCTCCAGCTCTCCTCGTGTCTCTCTGAGTCCTGACTCCATCAAAGCTCCAGCTCTCCTCGTGTCTCTCTGAGTCCTGACTCCATCAAAGCTCCAGCTCTCCTCGTGTCTCTCTGAGTCCTGACTCCATCAAAGCTCCAGCTCTCCTCGTGTCTCTCTGAGTCCTGACTCCATCAAAGCTCCAGCTCTCCTCGTGTCTCTCTGAGTCCTGACTCCATCAAAGCTCCAGCTCTCCTCGTGTCTCTCTGAGTCCTGACTCCAATTGCTTCAGAAGTTTCCCCCACAAATACTACATGTCATGTTAACATCTTGATACATCAGGGAAGTGTGACATATTCTCTGTACGATGTCAGTATTGTAAGATGTATTTTTAAAGAGATCCTATTATGCTTTTTGGGATGTTCCCTTCCCGTGTGTTATATCTGGTCTGCAAAGGCTAATCTTATCTTATTAAAACTGAAAGCATCCTTACAATCTCCAAATGATGCAACTTGTCTACAGAAAACTACAATCGTGCTTTCTCGTTACACATCAAATTCAAAAGCTTGAAAGGAGAAACAAAGAGAGACTTTAAGAGACAAATCCTGACAAAGGAAACAAGGTTTTTAGACAAAAGAAAGGGGCAGGAACAGGAGAAAGAAAAGGACTCGAATGAAGACCAGACCAGCGTAGAAAAGAAAAGAATAGAGTAACCTCTCCTCCTCCTCTTTGTCAGTTTCCATGGCAACAAGCCCTGTTGGTGGGATAGTGGATGCAGAAGTCTCAGCAGGAGAGAGTTCAACAGAGGGTGTGTGTGTGTGTGTGTGTGTGTGTGTGTGTGTGTGTGTGTGTGTGTGTGTGTGTGTGTGTGTGTGTGTGTGTGTGTGTGTGTGTGTGTGTGTGTGTGTGTTGGCTTTCAAGGCATATGGACGTACAGTATATGACAAATGTTACATGCGTACAGGCAGCAGACGGGGCAGCTGGGAAATGGAGTCCAATACAAAAAAACAAGGTAGTGCTTGGGAAGAATATATAGAGAAAAGAATGGAGGGTGAGAAAAGACAGGATGCTTAGGATGCTTTGAAGTGGGGTTGAATGCGGTTATTATCCATCGTCAGTGAATGGAAACAGGAAGTGTGTCAGAGTATCAGCTGGAAGTTAATCACTGTGAGGCTGTGGACATGAGCAACAGCATAACATATTAAAGTCACCTGAAATAACGGTAAACAGTCATTTGAACTCACAGACAATGGATGTTGCTGGCCTAACGCTGCCACACAAAGCTTCGTTTCTTTGTGTGACTTGGTACATGAAACAGCTTTATCGCACCAACGCCACACAGAAACAATGAAAACCCAACTTATTGAGGAAGAGGATGATGAGAAACTCCATATTCTGCAAGGTTACATTTGTTGTGGAGTCTCGTAGCTTTGCAGAGAGCATAGAGACCGCCTCCGATACCTGACAGAAAGTCTGACGGCAATGTAGAGGGATGGAAATATTCTTATTATCGCTTACACTTAAACTGATATGGATTTTGTTTAGGTAGCAAGAATGCATTTTACTGCCCCGTCCACAGCAGTACGTAGCCTAGCATCCTTTCTGATACTTCTGCCTGTTTCTCCAAACTGGGGTTGTGCTGACTGCTATCTACTGTAAGCACTACACAGACTATGGATGTGCCTCACACAACTCCACTTTAAAACCTCTTCATTATTCTGATAAATGCTGATAGGTGGATGGATGCGGGTACCTTCTGGTATTGATCTTTGGAGGCCAACGCTTCCTCGAGGTGCTGCTTTGTTTCCACGTAGATGGCTGAGCGGTATCCCGTCCCTACGTCTTTCCCCTGTCTCATCCCTACACACACACACACACACACACACACACACACACACACACACACACACACACACACACACACACACACACACACACACACACACACACACACACACACACACACACACACACACACACACACACACACACACACACACACACACACACACACACACACACACACACACACACACACACACACACACGTTCAAATCAAGATTTCCAGGATTTCAGCTGACATGATGTGCCTTTGTCCTCCTCATATCTTATCTCAGGCAAAATAACATCATCTGAAAACAACAGCCGACAGCATTTTCCATGAAAAGGACTTGTCTATCTTGATGTAACCTGAATGCTGATTATTTTTATTATTTCAATGTCAGCTTATAGGTTGTAGCCACTCTCATTGATCTGGCTCTAGAGATATCAAACATGTGTCATATGTGTGTTACAGAGTATAAATCCTTATGAATGCTTGACTTTTGATCTTATGCACCTTTAGGTCTGTTGATCATGTGCAGCCTATGGGTCAAAATGTCACATAGCCTACATAGCTGACCTTAAGACACTAAATTAAGAAGAAAGGGGGGGAACTACGAATGTATGTGTTTGTTTTATTTCTTTTATTTTAATTTACTAGCTAGGACCGGAAGGGGGGGAAGGAAAAAAAAAAATATATATATTGACTGTATACATGTAAACTCATTGTGCCTGACTCAATAAAAAAAATGTCACATTTGAGTGTATGACACTAACGACAGGACAGTGCTGACAATCATTCTTATCAGCTTGCTTGCAGACATTTACCATTCAAAATGTTGTCGTTCTACATTTGATTTTAAATGTTAACTCTTACACTATTGTCAGAGAATATTTTAATCTGATCACTTGGTGTATTGAGTTTCTCAGCGTTCCTGAGAACCTGTCAAATTACAAACATATGCTTCTCGTTAAAGTCGCATTATGCTCTGGCTGCAACTTGAACTGGGTCACAGGTCAAAGGGTCCTCTTTCTTCCTGTGGGGAAAAGTTTGGCAGGGTAAGGATTGCAGACACTGAGGGGTCGTTGTTCCTGTGTCTGGCATTGATTAGGCAGGCATGCCATAGTCCCTCCTCTCAGAATATAACAGACCCATGATTCTCTTTGTTTCTCAGAGTTCCGCGTGGTTTGCTCACATGTAATGTGTGAATAGACTATGTTAAGCTCTCCGGCCGTATCTATGAACTTTCAATAAATCTCAGTTGTTTGACTAAACAAGGATTCCAGTTTCCATCTTTCCTGCACTGCTCCGAAGTTTCCGTAACAAATTGGCGTCACGAAACAGGATACCAAAAAGATCTTCAGAACTGGTAAGTGTAATTTCAAATCTATATTTGGACATTGCCTTACCAGAATCTGTGATTGACGGTATCATAAAATTACCTGTGAAACTGAGCGGCTGCAATTTTTTTTTGGTTTCTCTACTACATTTGAGGGTGTAATAAATAACCTAGGAATATTGATTTTGACTGATTTCCTCTGTGTGTGCTTTTTGGAATTAAATCACCAGGCAATTACACACAGCAAATATTCGGAGAGACCTTTTTTTTTTTTTTTTTTTTTTTTTTTTTTTATTTGATGAGGGACAATGCACATTAATGAACACTTTAGACAGGTTATGTTTCCAGTGTAAATATGCCGGATTATAGCTTTGAGCTAATTTCCATCCGTAGTCCCTGAGCAATGGGAGTGAGGGGGGGAAGGGGGATGTCCGGTGCCTTGCTCAAGGGCACCACGGCAGGGCAGGAGGTGAACTGGGACCTCTCCAAGTAGAAGTCCACACTCCATATTTTTAGGTCTGGTCGGGGACTTGAACCGGCGACCCTACAGTTCCCAGTCCAAGCCCCTACTGACTGAGCCACTGCCGGACAAGAGAGCATCACTAAAGTGGACTTCTGCATTAGAAAAATGTCATGCATCTGTATTGAAACAGATCGCCAAATTCTGGAGATTTCAGCGGTTAACTGGTTAATTTAACAGCAGGCATCTCCTTGGATCTGCACAGCTGCTAAAGTGTGTGTGTGAGATTTCACCTACCCTGCGGGGCTGAAAGCACAGAGAGGGTGGAGCACGGTATGACACAATATTCTCTTCCTCACACCATTTGTCGATTTTGGAACTAAACAAAAACGATGAGAAAATGGGAAGGGTGGTATGCGGGAGTGTGTGACATAGAGCTGTGTTTCATAACAGATGAGTTGTTGAATTTGGCTGTTGTTGGAAGACAGGGTAAATAAAATAAAAAAGCCTCCGCTCTCCGGTACGGAGAGAGCGTAGCACCACTAAATTCGCATAGTGGTTGTTGATTGAGAATAAATTAGTTATTGCTCTTCAACAGATTCCGTTCTTAGCACTTGTACAAGTATATATGGGCAGAAGGCACTCATATTAAACAGATATTTCCCTACCCGCTGAGATCTCCCTAATTCGGATTAAATTAAGCTGGATGAGTTTTTGCTGTCACGCTGGTGTTTATTGCGAGTTCATGTTTGTTTGTCTAATTGTTTCTATATTGGTTTGTCCCGCCGTCTTGTGTATGCTTTGTAACAACTAATAATGAATCAGTCCATAGCCAGGGTTAAATGAACTAAACTTTAGTTATCTCACCAAAAGTAAATGACTTGAGAAAATAAATAATGTGAAGATGTAAAGCAAAATTATATATTATAGTATAAATGTGCTGCAAAATGAAAATAAATAGCAAAAGACTGTTTTTATGTCCTGCATCTGTCTCACACCCTGAGACCATCAGAGGCATGACTGCTGGTGCATGGCCTGAGGAGATCAGGGTTAAAAAAAAAAATATATGTCTGCTCAAATGGGTTAATGTTGTATTATTTGTTTCAATTATTCTTAATCTATGTATTGTATGGTAATAATGAATACAAATGTAATGTATTGAACACATTCCGAAACAAAGCAGATAAGACAGAACTAGACTCAGACATAATACTAATTGTGGTTGAAACCTTTTTGCGCTGTTGCTGCTAAATGGAAACTTTGTTGATTGTCTGTTCCAACTGGCCACTGGAATCGGATAATTAATATAAGTGGAAGTTCAATTACAGTTTTAAATATAGTTTAACATTCTTTATTAAAACTGTTTCAAATTATTTCTAGTACAATTGGTCTACAGACATTACTACAATTCTAATAGTTGTTAAACTACTGAGCTTATGAACAATAGAGTAAAGGTCGCTGGTCAAGCCAGGATCATTATATTTGTTGAGGTTTTTATTGTGTGCATAATAAATGTGTTAAATGAATTGAGCAATTTTTAAAGGAGTATAATGTTGCAATCTTTTTAGGATAAGTAATTGCAGTTCCAAGATAGATGTTGTTTTCCCTGGGCCTCTCCTTCACAGGCCCATAAATCATGAGACTTCCAAATCCGAACAGACGGAGATCAGTATCACAAATCCATGAAGGGGTTCTACTTGGCCCAATTTAAATACCATAAAGAGAGTATTTACCCAGCTGTTTAGATTTCTTAAAAAATTCCAGTCTAGTTTCCTTCGAGTTCAGTCTAAGCTACGAATTGATTCTCATAAACATTCGCACTGCTGGTTTTAAACCTTGACCAGACAAGCTGCACACACACACACACACACACACACACACACACACACACACACACACACACACACACACACACACACACACACACACACACACACACACACACACACACACACACACACACACACACACACACACACACACACACACACACACACACACACACACACACACACACACACACACACACACACACACACACACACACACACACACACACACACACACACACACACACACACACTTTGGATGAGTATTTGCCTTATCCACTTTTTTTGCCTTCTTTAGAGTTATTAGTAATTCAGGATTAATTGTTGAATTGAATGTGCTACATAAGATAAAATACTGAAGCTTTGACTTGATCATTTCGTTCACAACATTAGACCTTGTCCTCTCATCTCTACTAAAATAAGATACGTGTGCATGTTGGGTGTTTTAATACTCCTGTAATGTACCTAGTCTTGTCAGGGATGCAGACTCATCAGGTATGAAAAAGGTGACAAGGATCCGAGCCCCCCGACCCCACGGAGTATCGGCTTTAAAATGAGGAATAACAGATGATTTTAGCAGTCAGAACAACTAAAGCAGCAGTGGTAATAATAATAACAGAAACGCTACAGAGTCACATTTAATAGAAATATATAAAACCATTCATTTTAATTGTGTAGCAGTCAGTTTATAATTTTGGCAGCACTGTTGAGCATTTTGAGAAAAAAATGTATTTTCATGCCTCTGTGCAAGGCTTAGTCTTTCTATCTGTATAACCAGTGCTGTTAAGTAACTAAGTTCATAAACTCAACTAGTACTATACTTGGGTACAATTTTGAGATACTTGTACTTTATTTAAGTATTTAAATGTTTTGCTACGTATTCTTCTACTCCACTACAGTTCAGAGGTAGCCTACATGGTGTATTTCTACTCCACTACATGTATTTAATACCTTTAGTTACTTTACAGATGTGGATGAATGATGTGGAATATAACCAAGTGTTAAATCAGACTTTAGTTCCACCTGGAGTAAATCCACAAGCTACCCTGCAGTATACAAAGTCATTCAGACTAGCTGCACCTTCACCAGCTTTGAGAACACTTTCATGATCAATCATTATAAAACGTATCTTATATATTATTCTGAAATGAACCAATCTGCACAATGATTTCTTTTATTGTCGCTATTTCCACTATATTTTGATGAGAATACTTTTATACTTTTACTTGAGTAACATTTTGAATGCAGTACTTTTACTGTAACATAGTATTCCTACGCTCTGGTACTTCTACTTTTACTCAAGTACAAGATCTGAGTACTAAAGCTAACGTTAGCAGATAGTGACAATGTATGCTAGTTAGCTAGCTCAACGATTCCTTAAATAATATTACTTTTAAGTTCACATCACGCTCTGCCGCTCCGACAGTGAGCTCTGCTCTGAACACCTGAACGCCCCGTTCTAACAGCTGTTCACCAGCGGTCCAGTCTGTGCCACAGTGACTCCGGACCACACAGCTAATATTAACGAACGCACCCGTAAGTAATGTGGCTGCTGAAGCTAGACCATCTTCGCGATAAAAGCAGAGCCTTATTATACATCCATGAGCAGAGCCGACAGGCAGGAGGACTCGAGCACACAGCTCGCGCTTCATTGTCATATATAAGAAGAGCACCGTGCGTGTCATGATGGCACATAACAGCTCGCGGCTGCAGATTACTCACAAACGACCTATTTTGGATTCAAAACGGCGAATTTCGCAGAAAGGTGACAAGTTTGCATCCCTGCTTGTTATCCTTTTCATTACAGAGCTGGGAAAATGGTGTATTGATTAGATTCTGATCCGTGCAAGTCCAATTTTAACTGACTTTATTTCTAATGTTAATGTTAATTTGATTTCAACCCATACGTAATTATTTAAATTAACTCAACATTTCACATGATGGATTAGTGTTCCACATTTTTCCCACTGATTTGTTTTATGATTAGGCCAATGGTAAAGAGAGACATTGATGGCCCTGTGTCCTTTTTGTTAGTACGTGGTTCCATTTTGTCTGTGGCCTTGGACGGTTTCACTGAGAGTCACCCAGTTCTGCCCTGCTACAGTCCGGCTGAGTGCAGTCACAGAGATGCTATGGCTGCTCTACATGACATTAATGGTCTGGTCCGAGAATGGACAACATTTCCTGCTCCCAGAGAGAATGACGCTCCTCAAACTGAACATTACAGCCGTTGATTGATACTGTCTCACATGGGTCTGCTCCCCCCCATGGAGCCATGAACTGAAAGCTTGACATCTGCTTTGAACACTTGGAAGCCTCATTGCCACGCCAGCACCAACCCTTGGGTCAGTCAGATGAGACTAACGGCTTCACTTAGGGCATTTGGGTCAGACACATGACTCTCGTTACCGCAGAGTGGGTTGTTTTAAGGCTATTCATACTGCTATGCAGAGGATGCCTGTAAGTTGGCAAGCTGTTAAAAACCCCTACTATGTTTAGTATAGGCCTCATGTCAAGGGCCTCTTACTGTCTACTTCTACATATATTCACATTATATGTACAGTGTTTCCACCTGGTGAAACTAGAGGCTGCACGGAACTCAGGCTACAATACAACCATTTTGTTCTGCTCTAACGATTCAATTTATATATTCTACATCACAACAATTCGTTTTTATTGTTTCCAATGATAACGTCACCTTAAGTGGAGGAATGCAAACCTGTTTTCAAACGTAAGGTTTTCAATTTGTTTGACATTTCTCAGTAATGACACCCTCGGACGCCCACTATCATTCATGGTATGCCTTCTGTGGTAACTCAGATGTTGAGGGGGTTGAAGCTTTTCCTCCCGAATCGGCTATGCTTTGTTTTTTCAACAACGGTGTGCATTTCCTGCATAATATATGCTTCTCACAATTGTTTTTTGTTAGCTGCGCACAGGTGATACTGAGTCTTCTCGAGTAATGGATTATGATCTCTACCATGCTTACATGGACTCGTATGTTTTATTTCATATCTAACAGAAGTGAGAGACGAAAGACGTGGAGAAGATGTAAGAGAGATGTGGAAGAGAGAATAGAGAGAAGAGGGACAAGAGGGATAGGAAAGAGAGAAGAGATATTTGCGAGTTGCATACTGATACTGAGTCTTATCGATTGATAGCTTATAGACAATACCATGTTTAAATAGACTCCTACTTGTTATTATACATGTGACATATGTAAGAAAAGGGAGGGGAGAGTCAATTATATTGAGTAATTGATTTCATATTGGAACATTTATTTCAAATGTATTTTTGATAAACTAATATTTTATCAAACGGTAAATGGTGAATTAATATAACATTTAGAATCATTGAGAAGGGGTTATATCCACAGGAACTAGCTCACATTTAACTTAAAATAACATTTCTCTGCTATGGACTGATGAGAATATGATTATTGCATGATAAATGACTAACACAAACCTTACATTTATACATGTGCATGTGTCAGGAAGGCTCCCAAATAATTCTGAGGGGCCTATCCTATTTTTGTAATTGAATGATAATGTGCTAATCCATTACCTTGAGTTGTCTTCACTCAGGAAAACATCCCTATCAAGTGTTAATAGTGACCAGAACAGCCCTGAGAGTACAAGGTAGGGCGGAGTGGATTCACGCTTCCAGATGTCGTCTCTCTCCTCTACTGGATGCTGGCGTGTGAAGGCAGTCATCATCATCGTCATTCTGGGTCGACTGTACCTGGCCAAGGACGCCCTGCTAGATGAAGCTGTGAAAATCCCAACGACAGGAGGCGAGGGCTCTCGCCCCTCTGAGGGAGAAAATAAGGTGCTCTTATCTAAGAACGCAGACGACTTGACTACTCAGGGTCCAGACCCTGAGGGCAAAACAACACCAACGGGCAAATCAGTGCCTAGCGACAAGGACAGGTTGTATCAGATCACCACACAGACATTCAGTATGGTGCGAGAGACACAAAGAGAGAGAAAAGGAGGAAGAATAAGGAGGATTGTCTCCCTCCCTGAACATAAATCAGAGACTATTTCTTTTAACTGTCCAATTTCAATATGTGACTCATCTAACTGTATTATTGTGTTTCCTGTGTTTTTAGTTTACTCAACGTGGGAGATGTATCCAAAGAACCAGTACCATTGGTTCAGGGAGTCGTCAGAGGTGGTAAGAATAGCTCTCAACACAATTGACAATATGCCCCCAGAACTGTGGTGTAGCACTATAGAACAGTTACAGACACTGATAAGGGATGAGGTAAAATGTACAATGAGGAAACCAGATTACCAGGTTCCCAATCCAGGTGTCACTGCATGCACATTTACTGGACCAAATAGCGAAACAAATGTTCTATCCACTCCACTTAAACAATCAGGAGGTGATGTAGATTCTTTAAAAAAGGCCTTAATCACTCCTTCTAAACGAACCAAATCTAATTCTGCAATACATTTTATGTTAGACTACGCGCATGAACGCAATGTTAGCAACTGTTGGCTGTGCCAAAATATGCCAGAATCCATGCATTCTCCAATGTTTAGCCCAGTTCCTTTCACGAAAGCTGACTACGGTCTAGTGAGCTGGAATGATATAGCATCCCGAATTAGCGATGAGGCAAATGATTGTTACACTCCTTCCTACCCCATAGACTCTGAGCAACATTTACAGTACGAGGGCTTAGTCTCTCTTATTGTTGATACAGTAAATAAAGATTACCTGCCAGATGGTTTCAAACGATTAATGATGCTAAGACTTATATATGTCAAGAAATACATCCACCTAGCTTTTGAATACAGATTCCAATTAGCTCTAGTCCAGACTAATTGCTCAGCTAATTCTACGAGTCCAACATGTACAATGCAACGCCACACACCATCTTTGTTGGTTGAAGCTTTGGTAACCGTTGTGCCCTGGTTTGGCTCCAGAACAGTGGACTCCGTTAAAGTTAAAATACATGACTGTACGCAGCCAATACCCTTAGGCAAGCCTCCTACACGTGATTGTTCAGTATATGTTCCCCCAGTTGTAGTGCATGAGTGGAAAAATGTGTCTATCTGTTTCCAGAATGAAGCAGGATCTCACACCTCTCCAGATGTGGGACACAGCGACTGTAATACCATAGTGAGGGTAAAATTAGCCAGAATTCCCCTCCCATAGAGAGTGTACTTAGTTTGCGACGACCGGGCATATGGCTGTGTGCCATATGACATTTTTATGGCACCTGTTATCTAGCCTACCTAATCCCTTTAATCCGTAAAGTAGAGGCTAATGAGATTGCAGCGATACTTCCCTCTTTACACAGGAACAGCAGGTCCATTACACAAGGACAACAGATAGCTAGCCTATTTTTGCCTTGGTACGGTATTTATGTTACTCAGCAGGAAATAGTGGCACTGTCCAAAGTAGTGGAACACCATCTAAATGTATCTAACACAGCGATGTTAGCTGAACACAAAGAATTGCAGGAAGTAAGGACAGTAGCATTACAGAAACGTATGGCGCTGGATCTTCTCCTCGCTGCTCAGGGGGGCACATGTAAGGTAATTGGGTCTGAGTGTTGTTCTTTCATCTCTGACGCTACACCGGAAGAAATGGACATGGCGCATGATACTGCCAGGGGAATAACAGAATTGCATGAAACTCATGGATTTACATTTGGGGATTTAAGTGGAACCATTGGATCCTGGGGAGCGGGGTTGGTTAAATTTGTTGTTACTGTTTCAGTGTTTATCTTGGTTGTGCTAATCCTAGTGATCTGTTTGATCACTGTAGTTAAATTAGCCATACGCAGGTTTGCCAAGACCGCCCTCCAAGCCCCACAGAGGCTAGTGGGGTATTCAACTGTAGATGACACAATGTTAATGTACGACGCCGAGCTTCCAGATCCATGGGTCTCCATTGCGGTTTCTGCCCCATGGGTACCCCCATTCAGCGATTGATAAAATGATTACAGTTGACACTCAAAATAAAGAACAGATGTTTGGATTTCTCTTTTTCAGGTTGTTATATAATAAATGTCTGACTTTTCCTTTTCAGATTTTGAACAAATGTATTTGAATGAAATATATGTACTACTAAGTGCCTTACTCTTGAATAAAGCGTAATGAAGTAAACGTAAAGTAATGTTAAAGATTGAGGACACTGCAACTTTGCAGGTTACAGATTGATCTATTCATCACTGTGAATTTATACTTTAACTGTGAATTTTAGCTGGATCTCTCATGATTCTGATTTTATACCTCAATTGGATTTCTTATAATCCTAAATTCTAATTGTGTTTTAATAAGTAATTGCCTTGAAGTGAATCTTTGAGATGTAAGCTGATTTAGAATTTGTGTTTGATGAATGAGATTAACTGAGTGATAAATGATAAAATATCTTATTTTTGAAACATATATTTTTGTATTTCATGTGTGTTTATTATTGTGCTTTTGACAAATGATGCCAAACACTGAGGAGAGATGATTTTTCTATTATGATTGACTGTGTTCAATCATTGTGATTGAAATGTTTTCAATCTTGTTCTACTTTTGATGTAATTGATGTATGTGGGCCCACACAACTCTGAAGACGCTTATTGATTTAAGTAGTGACTGAAATATTCTAATATTCTTAGACTAATGTTAATTGGTTATCAATAGATTGATAAAAAGAATGGAACTGTCAGAGAATATTTTAATCTGATCACTTGGTGTATTGAGTTTCTCAGCGTTCCTGAGAACCTGTCAAATTACAAACATATGCTTCTCATTAAGTCGCATTATGCTCTGGCTGCAACTTGAACTGGGTTACAGGTCAAAGGGTCCTCTTTCTTCCTGTGGGGAAAAGTTTGGCAGGGTAAGGATTGCAGACACTGAGGGGTCGTTGTTCCTGTGTCTGGCATTGATTAGGCAGGCATGCCATAGTCCCTCCTCTCAGAATATAACAGACCCATGATTTTCTTTGTTTCTCAGAGTTCCGCGTGGTTTGCTCACATGTGTGAATAGACTATGTTAAGCTCTCCGGCCGTATCTATGAACTTTCAATAAATCTCAGTTGTTTGACTAAACAAGGATTCCAGTTTCCATCTTTCCTGCACTGCTCCGAAGTTTCCGTAACAACTATAACGGCCCGTCCACATAGCGGCGTGCGTTGAAGCTTCCAACGCTTCTGCCCATTCACTTTGAATGGGGTGAAGTCACTTTAGCCGAACTGCATTTTGGGAAGCGACGTGGAGCGTTGCTCGCTTCAAAAGTTGAGCAATGTTCAACTTTTGGCGCCTCCGCAGAAGCGTCAGCCAATGAAATCCCGTGTATGCAAATCTGCCAGTACAAGCGCTAGCCAATCAAACCGCGTGTATGCTGGGAGAGACTACGCAGGTCATTTCCTCATATTCCAAAAAATGGAGGGAAAATTCATTATAGCGGTAGTGAATCACCCGGTGCTGAATGATCAGTCTCTGTTCATCTACCGGGATACAAACCGGAGGAGCGAGGCATGGAGGGAGGTGGCAGAGACAGTGGGTGAAACTGGTAGGTTTTCGCCTGTTTGGGGATTTTCTATCCAGTTTACTTCGTTTTAACATTGCTATTGCTTTGTATGTCGGGGGCGGGAGTTTCATGTGATTGGTTGTTGGTCGCGTTGCTCGCAAAAAATCCCCAAGCTTCAGATACGCCCACCTCCAAGCGTCAACGCACGCCGCTGTGTGGACGGGCCGTAAGCTATAGCTGCTTATCCAAAATGCTCCAAGAAGTAAGACTTGTTGTGGATATTTATTGGTGTTTACAGAAGAAAATATTGCTGGATATGAGGTCCTAAATAGTACGGGGACGAACGGGACAAAAAAGAACAAGTATGCATACAGTTTTTTCCAAGTCTTCTTTCTTTCAGGCACATTTCAAACTGTTTATCAATGAAATCTCCTAATCTTCTGTCAAGGTTTAGTTATGAGTGTATAAGTGTCTGAGTTCCTACCTTGAGTCGGGTTGTGGTTTTCCCAGAACACTTTGAGCAGGTTGGAGAAGCTGATCTTCTCTGGGTGGAAGACGACTCTCACCACCTCACTGTGACCCGTCTTGCCTGCAGAATATGAGCAGTATTATCCTGCAGTTGACAAAACTTAAGATCCACTTATAGTGCTTCTTTTTCCTCTCATGCTCACCTCCTCATTTGACAAGGTTTCTTTAATTGTCTTCAAACTGTCAAAGTTATGTAATGGTTAAATAAAGGGACAAAAGCTCCTAAAATAAGTGCAGCTTGAGTTGGAACCAGTCTACTGATTCCAAGGTCAGGAAGAATTTATGAAACTTTTGTCAAATTATGTTTCCGTGTTTTACTTAAAGGTCACCTATCATGCTATTTCTAGGCAATAGCATAGGTCTCAGATATATACAAATATATAAAAAACATGGCTATGAAGTGTTTTGCTCAAAATACCAAACAGATCACCCATTCTAGCCATGCCTCATATCCCTCTGTTTCACTTCCTGATTCTAAAGTGCTGATTTGGGGAATAAAGCTTTAAAAAAATAAAATTGATAAAAAATGAAAAAGCAGGGGTCTGAGATCATGCGGGACCCGGCAGCTACTGTCTAAACTAAATGCTGCCGTGATGAAACGCCATATCATGGATTATCAAGGATTCTCTCTGAAACAGTCTGGAGCTCAAAGGCTTTCTCTCTTGCCAGTTATACCACAAGGTGAGTTCCTTTTTATTTCCTGCTTCTTCACACACATGCTCTCCAGTACAGGTTAGCTCTGAGTGTTAGCGATGCTAATGTAAACACCGACCATATTACGTCCAAAACAGTCGGGCATTGTTTCTGATAGCAACGTTTCTGATTGGGCCGTGGGTCCACCTTTCAGATATTACGTCATATCGGACACAAATCTGGATCAGCTCCATTGTTCCCCCGTTTTTAGAGATTTGGATACGGAGGAAAAGAGAGAGGGTTTTATTTTCTGACGCTGCGTGAGTTCCCTGACACACCGGGGACACATGTTGATGTATAAAAGACATCACAAAGTGCATTTTGCATGATAGGAGACCTTTAACTATTTTTGGATTCATTAAAAAATGTAAGTAATACTTTTATTTGTAGACCTTCTTGGAAAATGCTGCTACGTTTTCCCCCTTGGTGTGTACTTGATTTTTAAATAATTCATGTGTGCTTTTCCCCTTTATGTAATATATAAGTCTCATACAGCCGACAGACAGCAGCTGATGGTAATGAGTGTGACCCATTACACTGCTCCTCATCTTCTTCCTGTCTCTCATTTCCCCTCCACTCCTCTCCTGTCTCTCTCTCTGTTTTATTACTTTTTTAATATCAGGAGTTATGGATTCCTACGGTAGATATTGGCGAACAGAGACAGAGCAACGGTCAATATTAAATGAATGCCTCTGCATAACAATCTCCCAGGAATAAATTCATCTCGGACAAGACGGGAAATAAAGTAATGGCTGGACCCAGAGTGGAGAGTTGTTGTCCACTAGAATGATCTCATATACTCATTATGTCACATATATAACTTAATATGTGTTTGAGAGTTGTGAGTTAAGACAATTATTTACAAACACACACATAAATGATATTACAGTGCTCGACTGTAAGTTTACTAACGCATATTTTTACATATTTGTACTGAATGTTATTATATTTTCATTTCATGCTAAATATATACATTTTACTACACATTTCAAAAGGGAAATATCGTACTTTTTACTGCATTTTTTTAATACTTATAATTATTTAATACAATAAAAACCTATGATAGGCTCATGCACTGTCAGAACATATTCAAAAGTTCAAATGTGGATCTTCCGGGAAGGCGTGATGATGAATTGAATACATGATTTAATGCTTGCAAAAAATGTTGATTTAAAAGCACACGAGGCCGTGTAGCTTGTTGAACAGTTCTGTGAGCCAACGCCAACACAATCATTGTCATTTTTAAGCTATTAACAGTAACAGGGTATATGCAGGGATCCTGAAGTCACATGTAAAACCTTTTAAGACCTTTTTTAAGACCCTTTCCGTACATTTTAAGACCTCATCGCCACTTTGAGTTGTAACCGGTTACCTTGGCGACACACTTTACCTCACATTGACTATATACAGTATTGATTGTGCTTCCTCCTTATCTTCCAACCATTTGGACGCAGACTTGCATTTCCCCATAACGATGTTGTTTAACAACCGGCGTAAACGGACCTCCGCGCGCTATCAAGCAGTGAGCGTGCGATGTCCTGTTCAGATGACGTCAAATCCAACGGGATGCCATCAATAAACTACACAGAATCACACTACACACCTACGCCATGATTACATTCAGGCAGACTGTAGAATACAACCTCTTTGGACCATTGATATACTTATTGGAAACAAGCTACAAAATGTAATACCTTGGAAAATGCCGTTTAATACTTTTTAATAGCTTTAATTTTCGCTAAATTGATTTATCATGTACTTTTTATTCATGTCTTTTTTCTTTTAATGTTTATTTTATTATCTTTTCTTTTTAATGACTGTTTTTAAATGCCTTTGTCTGAATGTCTTTCATTTCTGTAAAGCACCTTGAATTGCCTTGTGTTGAAAGGTGCTATATAAATAAACTTGCCTTGCCTTATCAACTTTTAACACTTTTTAAGACCCCGCGGACACCCTGAGTAATAATAAACATAATGTGACTGTAAACGGAGGTGGCTTTGAAACGACAACTGCAAATGAGAGGTGTTTGAAGAGCGTGAGTGTTTGTTTTTCATCTAATGAACACAGGTCGATTACTTTTATGCAAAAAGGAAAAAGACGCACATTTAATTAGCACATTCCAAACCTACAGTGATAAATATTGAATCAACAATGAATATTTTCTGTCTCTCCTGAAGTGTGAGGAGCTTTTCATTTAGCCAAGTGCATCTCCTAAACTCTGCCAAGATACAGGTTCAAAATCCAGTTGTTGTTGTTGCAGCATTTTTGTTTTTAGAATCCTTTATAAAGGCCTTCTCTTAATCAGCAGGCTAGTGTACAACAATGTCTAAACATTATATACAGATAGAGAGTTATAGGAATATAGAAATATGATGGTTGAGTGTGTAACCTACATTTTTACAGGGCATCTTTGAATACTCGATTCTGATTGGTCAAGTTAGGCACTGGTCTGTGTTTTCTGTAATAATCATGTTGTTCGATATAGATTTGAAAACTATGAAAAGAGCTTAGATAACGGCTTCAGTTCTCTGCAGGGAAGGAAAATATAGCGAACAATTAAACTAAAACCTTTTATTTTAGGCAGTAAAAACATAGTTTACTTCTGACTGAGTTTATATGGAATACGTGAACAGGAGGAAACTAAGTATGGAAGAAATAAAGAGACAGGTGACAATGCAGGTCTAATGAAGGATTCACTCTGAACTGGCTGGAGGAATCACTGGGAGGCCTGGACATGCAACACACACACACACACACACACACACACACACACACACACACACACACACACACACACACACACACACACACACACACACACACACACACACACACACACACACACACACACACACACACACACACACACACACACACACACACACACACACACACACACACACACACACACACACACACACACACACACACACACACACACACACACACACACACACACACACACACACACACACACACACACACACACACACACACACACACACACACACACACACACACACACACACACACACACACACACACACACACACACACACACACACACACACACACACACACACACACACACACACACACACACACACACAGTCTGCCCAGAGTGGTCAGGCTTCAGTAGCAGCCTTATCCATGCCCTGCTATAATAGGACCTGAGGGAGATGATTCTGTGTATGTGTGTCTTGTTTTCCACAGCCTTTTGACTCTCAACACACACTGCCCGGTACACTGTGTGTGTGTGTGTGTGTGTGTGTGTGTGTGTGTGTGTGTGTGTGTGTGTGTGTGTGTGTGTGTGTGTGTGTGTGTGTGTGTGTGTGTGTGTGTGTGTGTGTGTGTGTGTGTGTGTGTGTGTGTGTGTGTGTGCAGCAGTTACCTGTGCAGACCTCGTTGTAGGAGGGGTTAGCTGTGTACCCTCCTGCGTAGCCCACCTGGGTGGAATAAACCCCCTTCTGTTTCCAGAACATCCTCTCCGCTCCCCAGAAACAGCCCATCCCTTTATGAAAAGAAAACAATATTTTGAGAAATAACAGAATTCAACATCCTTTCAATTTTAACAGACAACCACGCAGAGAAAGTCCTATGTGTGAGATCTTACCACGACAATACAACTGGTACTATACTGTAAATCGATGAATGAGCATTTATTACAGATATTGAGTCATTGTTTGAATACAACATTGCAAAGTGACTTTGTTTCCATCTTGACATTTTGAAGATTACCTCTTCGTATGTGTCAATTATGATGATGATGTTGAAATCTTACTTTTAAAATGTAAAATGGGAAACATTACTGTGGACTCTGAGAAGAGGTGAAGATATGGTCAAGTATTTAACGTTAAAGGCCAGTAGTAGACAACAAATATTCAGTCTTGGAGCAAGTTAATATGTTTAATTTAAAACACGACTTCATATATGTAAATAAGCTTAACTAGCATAAAACTAGCTGATATAAAATGGTTACCACTTGAGAAAATCAACAGTAAACTACATTTCATGTTAGTCACTTTTATCCAAAGCGACATACATACGCTTTACACATACATTCAGTACTGTGGACAATCCCCACAGGAGCCATTTGGGGTGAAGTGTCTCAGGGACACAACGACATGCTGACTGCAGTGGGACTCGAACCTGCTACCCCCTGATTTGAAGTCCATCATACTAACCACTGAGCCACAGCCTCCTCCATGGTATCTTTTTGACACTCACCAAACATGGCCATCTCTGTCCCCTCTGGAAAAGGTGGAACAGTCTGGTTGCCGTTCACATCGTGTTTGGCTGCGGGAGAAAGACAGAAAGACAGAACATAAGAGTTTGAGCTTTAAAGGAACAGGAAAGATCGATGGCATTGTTAGCACCTAAGATGAAACATTTTAAATGTGAGAGAAATTCGTTTTTTCAATACATTGTCTGTACACAATAGCTCAGGAATCTTTGCAACATGACATTGTAGGCCACCATTTGTACTATAGTATACATTGTTGTTAAGCTCCACTGATTCTCATCAAGGTTATTTGAGTTTTTTTAAATGGATAAAAGTTCTGAAAAGACTGGACAAAGAAATCCTTCAATATCAGCTTGAAATTGGTTCCGAACAGCTCGCCACATGTACAACGAATGAGTTGACCTTTTTTACAACTCTTTGATGAAAGAGCTTAGAATATACATACAAAATAAAATAAAAATCCATACATGAAAGCGCATAATATAACATATAGCATTAGCATAATGAAAAAAGCAGCATTTGGGAAATCAATAAAGAAAAACAGTTGCAAGTAGGGAATATATTTTAAATGAAAGACTGATTTTCATTAGATTACACCACCAAAACTAACTGGTACTAGTGTAAGTATTTAATTCACACACACACACACACACACACACACACACACACACACACACACACACACACACACACACACACACACACACACACACACACACACACACACACACACACACACACACACACACACACACACACACACACACACACACACACACACACACACACACACACACACACACACACACACTATATGATATTAATCCCACACAAGCACACAAGGCTAAGACGAAGGATATAACATTTCCCGTACACAAGAAACACAGAGATATAAAATGAATACTTGTTTGAAAACATTCATTAAAATTCTACAGTTATCTCCTCCTTCTCACACACACTCACACACCCCCACTCACACACACACACACACTCACACACACTGTATACATTTTTCTGGAAAGTAATTATTCGGCACTCCTTTGAAATGCCTGTTCTCGTGGTCGCCTTTATCTCACTGAGACTGATAACGACACGTCTTGTTGATTAATTGAATTTATATTCTCGTGTGAAAGCTACATTATGTGTGTGTGTGTGTGTGTGTGTGTGTGTGTGTGTGTGTGTGTGTGTGTGTGTGTGTGTGTGTGTGTGTGTGTGTGTGTGTGTGTGTGTGTGTGTGTGTGTGTGTGTGTGTGTGAGGGGGCAGGTTGGTGCCAATTGCCCCAACTGCCAACTTGGTGCTGCTATCGGTCTGTTTGTATAAAAAAAACATCCCTATCTCACACAACACACTTTTCTTGTTAGAGTGACAATTACGGTAGAGGAAGAACAATGTTTTGGATTATTGAAAGCAAATACTGACGTTTAGGAAGTGAAACTGCGAAAATCTGACGTTTAATGCTTAAAGGATTCACTTCAGAATTCTAGCGCACTCGAGCCAGCCCCACGAGGCCTACAAATGAATAAATAAAATGTATTAAACATTGTCTCCTTTGGGGTGCAATAATTTCCAATTAAACACTCGTGTATGCTTGTTAACATTATGCTTAACTACCTTTACTTAATTACACTTCTGAGTAGCCTACTTCTTTCAGCACTGTGATAATGGGTAATAGTACAGATAAAGAGCAATAATTCAGTAGGAACATAACAAGTTGTATTGATTAGTATTAAATACACACGTGTTTGTAGTATTAATCATACTCATACAGTGCTTGCGCATGCGCAGTAGTAGAAGCAGGTGCTAACAACTAGATAGCTTCTACAGAAACAGTTATGGAAGTTATAGAGCATCTTTGCTAATAAGTAACTTATTAACGTCTCTATAACGGATAAATCCCGCCGTGACCAAGACAACAACGCAAACGTCTACCACAACACAAAATAAACCAGCAAAAATATCGCTTTATTTCACTAGAATAACGTCGAAGTTGCCGTAGAGTTACATCTGTTTTGCTAATGAAGCTAACATGCTAAGGCTAGGCTACCTTACCTGAGACTTTGATGCCTGCAGTACGGCCGGGCAGGGCTGATTCTGGGGTCGGCATCTGGGCTTTGGAGGACTTCTCTCCCATACCACTGTTCACAAAATGACGCAAAATGAGCCTTAGCCTGGAGGCAGTGGCGGAGCTGGGGGGTGGCTGGATCCTGGCCACCCTATTGGCCACCCCAAACACTCTCACCACGGGGGCCCAAACTATTTTAGAACATTAAGAAAAAAATGTTTAAGTAACCTTTCATCATTCATCAAGAATTAACATTATTAGGACATTATATCGATAATGTAAAGTACTCACTAAACTTACAATTCATTTAACTTATTTTCTTCCAAAAAGTTAATTATCCAAAGCCTCTGTACACCCCGTTCTATTTACATGTAATGGTTTGGTCCTGCCTCCAAACGCGGTGCAGCACCGCCGGCACTTTCTAGTAGACACTAGTGTGAGCATGTGAGGAGCAGGGATGCTAGTACTTACGTGTGTAGTACCATGTCTCAACGACTCACAAAGTCAGGCTTTCAAAAGAGAAAAGAAAGGAGAGAAAAACAAGAGAGAGAGACTAAAGGGCGACACCCAGTTTTTCAAAAGAAAAGGTGGGTGTGGTCCATGAGTGATGGAATTATGTCAGTTAGCTAAGCTTAGTCCATTGTAAATAATAATTGTTATGTTTTTTTTTACTAAGCTGACATTAAGTACTGTTAATATCTATACAGGTTTTTAATTGCACTGGTCTTTTAGCTGACATTTAACAAATGCAGGTAGATTATTAGCAGCTATTCATACTAAATCAGTTGTCCCTCCCCCTGGTGCCAGGACCAACAGATCCATCTCTAGGCTCAGCAGCCCTGTACCCCCATAAGGCTGAACCTGAACCAGCTTTTCTCCCAACTGAAGGAGGTGAGCAGCATTGTGATGAATGCCATGCCACTTAACATATCTGAAGGGAGACTAGAATACAAAATATATATATATATATATCAAAACAAAAAGCTAGCATCTAATTTCAATTACACATTTCAAACACAGTATTTTCTCACATATTTAAGTTATATTTATTTAGATTTATGTATTCATGTTGAGAATGTTCCATTCAAAAATGTTATTATTAAAAATGCATTTACACTGTCGCGCCACCTAACCATTCGCCAAAATGTTTTTTGTAAAAAACAATCTTCAAATAAAAGAAAGTCACCGGAGGAGTTAAAGGAGAGTGACAGAGAGCATGAGAAGAAGAGGGAGAGGAAGTTTGAGCCAGCTTGATCGATGGAGTTGGCTTGGTGCAGTGACGCGTCCTAAAACCCTTTTATAATCTATCGATTAGATTTATGATTCGAACATTATAAAAGTAGGGTAGACATGTGGAGATTATCCGGCTGAACAAAACGTGCATTTATCAAACAGGTTTGTTTTCCACAGACCTTATTTCCAGCTATTTTCCAAAACCCTGTGGAGAAATCCCGTTGCTTTTTGTGGAGGGAACCAGCAGCTTACTTCCTGGTTTTAGGACGCGTCACTGGCTGCACCTCTCAATATGATGCCAATACAAACAAGGTCTTCTGTCGGCTCTATACATCAATGCCGACCTATGCTGACAAGTAAGTGAAGAGTAGAGAATATAAAGGTATTAGCTATAAGGAAATGTCCCAGCAGTTTAGGATAATGAAGGTTCTAATCAAATCTATAGCCATTACATTTCTAACTCCTAATGACAGGAAGGCAGAAAGCGCATTATACAAATAATAATACTCATAATAATAGCAGACATTTTTTATCAATGACCACAATATCATTATTTTAATAAACCAAATATGAACAATTGAGGAAAATGAGGAAGACCTGATTATTCAAATGTTGTAGTACAAGTAGTAATGTAGTTAGTGCATAAATTACTATTGCAACAAATGTGTTAATTTTCTTCATTATTAGTCGATTTTTTTTGGACGAATGCTCCGGGCCAGCGGTTACAATGGTGGGGCCAGTGGTTACAATGGTGGGGCCAGAGGTTACAATGGTGGGGCCAGAGGTTACAATGGTGGGGCCAGTGGTTACAATGGTGGGGCCAGAGGTTACAATGGTGGGGCCAGAGGTTACAATGGTGGGGCCAGAGGTTACAATGGTGGGGCCAGAGGTTACAATGGTGGGGCCAGAGGTTACAATGGTGGGGCCAGAGGTTACAATGGTGGGGCCAGAGGTTACAATGGTGGGGCCAGAGGTTACAATGGTGGGGCCAGAGGTTACAATGGTGGGGCCAGTGGTTACAATGGTGGGGCCAGAGGTTACAATGGTGGGGCCAGTGACAATACAAGAGGTTACCACTCTTATTATTGTGGTCTTTAATTTTTGTATAGTCCTGCCTGAGTTTCTTTATTTTTACCCAGCATCCGTGTGCACTGTGCACGATTCCCAGCTCAAGTAGCTTTTGCGAACATCGCTCAAAACATTTGGAGTTGGGAACTGCTTTCTGTAGAAGCTGCTGCATCCCGTCCTCGGAGTAAATTGCCAGAAGCGCCGATACTTCCTCATCATTCCACCGCTCCGGTGTTGTAGTACGTGTGGTCATAACTGCTTTAACTTTATTTTACATTTCACACTTTTATTTAACTTCAATTTACATGCATACGACACACCTGGAACAGCGTGATGCCGTTATTGTTATGTCTTGACTGTGCAATAAAACAAACAAACTGGCGAAGCGTTATTTATTGTGTCCCACCCCACATTTGCAGAATAGAAGAATGTGAGAGCAGACAGGTGTCGGTGGTTGAATTGATCTACAATGTTGCAACCTTGTGCAGCAATGGCAGGGGCAGAAACACAAGTCTTACACACATAAACACAAGTAATTTATCATGTCATTTGTTTTAGATAAATAAGGGAAAAACACCAAACAAGGGTTAATGTCCTTTTCCAAAATCAGCCTGAGGGGGTAATATATAATAAATACATAAAGATAAAGTCCATTGTTATAATGGGGTATTTTATTTGTAAATTACCCTTATGAACTCCATCATGTCTGAGGTCGGAAAGTAAACAAACGCCTCATACAGCGGGTGGGCTTTATACCCCCTCCCCCGTGTAGTTCTTCTTTTCTCGTTTTTTTTGTACTCGCCGTGAAGTGGTTTTGCGGCCTGCCAGTAAACCCAGAGAAGAAGAAGACGAAGTGACGTCAGCGTAATCTTGCCTCAGGGAAAGTACTGCGGTGTGAATGCGATTGGCACTAGCCCCCTGGCGGATTCAGTGCCGTGGTACTTTAGTGCCGGCACTGAAGTACGGCAAGTCCTGCGGTGTGAAAGCGGCTATACGAAAAGTCAGCACACTCAGCACGGATAGTGCGCGCAACATGATTGCAGCGTCCAGGCAGCTCCCGTTGGAGCATATGCCTTCATATTATTATATATATTCAGTGTAATAGGGGAGATGGGGTTGAATCTTGAGTTGAAACCAACTTCCTTTGTAGGTGTTGTTAGTTTCTAGATGCGTGAGTGGAAAGCAGTAGGAGACGGCATGTTGTTTGGATATGTTGGAATTATATGCAAACTGGTGAGGGTCCATTCTGGCTGAGATGTTGTTTTTGAAAGCACTTCATGAAATGCGAATAAGTGCCAAAGGGCAGTAGTCTTTTATCACGTGTTCTTAGTACACAGCCAGGCATGGTATGGGATAGTATCAGGCCCGGCTGCTATCAGGAAAGATTATCTCACACATTATGTTGTTTGACATGGTTATGATTCTATCCGTTTACTTTATATGTAATTAGGCTGGGTAAAAAAAGTATCTTCTGCTTGTCCCGGGAAAAAAGGATTATAAGGCCACTTTGGGGGAGCAACGTTACATTGACTTATTATCAACTTTTTGAGAAAATATGGGAAACTTGTTGGCATATAGCTTACCTATTAACAAATGCATAAAGATAGGGAGCAACATTTGTTTGGAGACGTGTTTCTGGCCACCTAGTATACTCTAAAAATAAATGTAACTTTTTGAACATATTGAAATTTGCCTTTTTTTAATGCTGCAATCAAGTTAAACCTTGAATTCAGTGTCACATGTTCCCTAAATATTGACAGAGAACCATAGAGGGGAGCATTGCCCCTCTCTGTGTTTAATGTAAAGACGGTTAGATCAATATTTGAGGAGTACGTGGGGCTTTTACAGCTGCTGTTATTGCATGTCACCCAATCATGTGAAAACTGTATGTGAGATGGAGGATGGACCGAGGGTCAACCGAGTTGGTTTTCTATGAAGAATTTATACTCTATTTGGCAACATGTCTAGACTTGAATTTAGGTATCTAATCTTTATTTACATCAGCACAGTTGAAACCCTGTCATCCAATACAACAGTCTGTACTGTATATAGTCAAGTAACTAGAAAAATAGTACATTGAGTAAGATTTGTCTCTGAAGTTATTGTAATTGTTTTGTGGAAACACAGTATGGACATTGACCTGCTCACTGTAAGGTAAGATAAACTTAGACTAAAGGATAATAGGTTGCCATGTTACAACTATTTTCTTAAGTGCTTTCACATGCCAGTGAAAAATGTGGTTACAAAATGTAATTCCTGTACTCATAAAAGGGGTTAGGCTGTGTTCCAATCTTTCTCATTGTAAAATAATTATATGATTATAATCGCCCAAATTCAATTATAGACTTAGGTTATAAAACTAATTGTCATCAGGCCAAAAGGTGATTCTAAGTTTTTTATTTTTGTTTTACTTCACAGTAACAAGAACTTTGTCTCTTTTATTTACTCTGTGTGGTAAATAAATTAGCAGCATTAAACATATTCATGCCATGTTTTTGAATTGATTAATGATTATCATTTATAATTTATTTGAATTGATTAATGATTATCATTTATAATCTTTTAGTTTGCACAACAAAAATATCATTTTTAGATACAGTATATAAAAGCCTGTATTTGTGTGTATGTTGTTGTACTCGTGTTTATGTGTTTTAATTAGCGTAAACACATGTGCGAATACAAAAGTGATACTACTTGTGGGAACATATTGTCCCATTAAAACAAACAGCAAGGAGAAATTACACAACATGACACCACTACATCCAAATACAGAATACTCGTTAGTAATTGGCTAAAAGGGACTGTGCCTGTGAACACCCCTAAGTAGCAGACCTGTGTGTCCAATAAAGTTTCCCCATCAGCTGAGCTCAAGCTTTACAACAGACCTATCAACAACTCTACAGCAGAGTGGGGGCTGTCAGTGGCCTCTAGTGGATCATTATGTTTCTGCAGAACAGCACATCAATGTTCCCCCTCCATAAATGAATCCTACATAACTACACGTGCCCATTTTCAATCGGAGCAGTCATTATTTCCTGCTTTATTGTCCTTGAGAAAGACTTAAATGAAATCCTCACTCAATGTTAGCCTTTTTCCTGGATTATATCATCAACTTGCAAATGTATGTGATGTCAAAAGTCCTAGAATTCAGTCTATTTGTAAAAAATAAGAATTACTATTTGATTTAACATACGTTATGTGTTATTGGTCAACTATCCGTTATTCCAGCACTCTCGTGGTGAGCTTTTTAATAAGTAAAGGAGAAAATAAATTTGACAACGGTGTCTCTTTTTGAATAGTCTAAAAAAGTTTTTTAAAAAATGAAAAAACAATTAACTCAAGGTCCACTTATTAGTTTAAAGTTTAAACCGTCATGAGAGTTTGTTCAGCAGTGAGATGATTTTTGTCGATACTTAGTATGTTCAATTATCAAATGCGTATTACTAGTATTCAATGTTTTACATGATGGTTAATGGATGCCACTGGTTGTAATAATCATTGTTAATTAAAATGTATTCCATCTATTAGATTTTACAGAGATTTCAACTCTATTGTCATTCTTAAGAACAAAACTTAAAAGCTAGTTTTCATGGACCTTGAGTCAAGTTTTTTTTTTATATTGTAGGCTAATTACCTTATATTGGCCTTAATGTGGCTGTTGGGGAACCTTTTAAATGGTTTGTGATGTAGTGGCTGCGTGCTAAGCTATTTGTTCTATTTTTATTTGGCAAATTGACACTCAATGTATTAGAGAGAGATCCTTCTTTTTGAAGGATGTTGAAACAATGTTTTTCATCCGCTTTACTCCAGCAGCGACAGGCTTGTGACAGTGTTGAGTTACAAGTTGGCAATAGCAACAAAAGCAACCTCAGACTACTTTATCACTGCTTCAAACCCCCCACCTAGTCTGTATTGTACTCACTCTTAGGTAGAGATAAACACTCCATGTGCTAGAAATAGGTGTCAGGCTTCAGGAAGACACACACACACACACACACACACACACACACACACACACACACACACACACACACACACACACACACACACACACACACACACACACACACACACACACACACACACACACACACACACACACACACACACACACACACACACACACACACACACACACACACACACACACACACACACACACACACACACACACACACACACACACACACACACACACACACACACACAGGGGCGGACTGGGAGGAAAAAGTGGCCCGGGGATTGATTAACAGACAGGCCCACTTAATGCGCGGCATGTATCGGCCGGCTGGCGACGAAAGTATGTTACTTAACAAAAAACCCTATGCATTTTATGTTATTTTGGACAATTATTCATATAGTAATCACATTACCTGAGACCTTGAGTTGCCTAGAGTAAAATAGTTACATCATATATTTATTGATTTTAATTTTAAGATCATTGATGCAATAACATTTGGACCCAATTTGCCTGACTTGACGCATGGAATAAAACATGGGCGTAGGAAGCATCCTCAATGTGGGTGAGACAATTTAACAGGGGGTGTGGACAGGTGGTGTTAAATGCATCAATCTGGTGCACTTTGAGAGCAACATTAGGGACTAAATCTATGGATACATCTTTCAACACCCATATGAAACAGAACTGTAAACAGATTTACTTTTTCTTTCAACATTTATTTGAACAGCAAGTGGAGGCAAAAGTGACTGCACCCAAAACAATAAACCTGATAGCTAACTAGCCTAAACTCAGTAACAGAATGTGGGCAACACGTTCTGCTCCACAGCCGCGCGACCTCTGAGTCAGACGTCACTTCCCCCTTTTATATCGTACGGGTACAGCCACTCCCCCTGAACCCCTTTTCCCTGCCAACCCCCCCCTCCCCTCCCCTATGCAAGCCCCTCCCTCTGAACCCAGGGCTCGCTACAATACTGTATACTGTATACACAAACTATACAAAAACGCCTTCACGCTTTGGAGCTTGTTTATCCATCTGTAAGCAACTGCCAGCTAGGTCTCTCAGTCACTCACTCCTGATCGTTCACTGGCAGTGACAGCTGCTACGGGCCTGATGTGTGAAAGTGAAACCATCTGATGGATAGAACATAGGTAGCCTATCAAAACGGCCCAGCCCAGTGGGGGGTGGGCCAAACCCCTCCAGGGAGTGGCCGGAACACTTACAAATGTGAGCCGGTAGGATTTAGGTTGTCCCTCCGGCCCACGCACAGCACCGGCCCACCGGGAAAACTCCCGGTATTCCCAATGGCCAGTCCGCCCCTGCACACACACAAAGAAAACCTTTTGAATTCATATAGAGTTGTTTTTTCTATTTCTTCTGAATTGTAGAAATCCTTGGTGTTTCAATACCCTCGTAGCACATTGTTGCCCTGAGGCAACAAACCAACCCCTGGTTGAGGGGTGTGGGGGGGGTCACATTTTATAATTGATATACTATCAGGGACCCCTAAGCTCCTAAAACACATGGTGAAACATTTTCTTCCTCCCAAAATAAAAAGTCATGCCATAGAGGGTTAAATTAAATACAGTTTATCAGTGAATAAACGTCAACCGACGTCTCCTTCCTCAACGAGCTGAATAACTTCTATGCTCACTTCGACAGGGACAACCAGGAGACAGCCACCAAGGCTGTTCCCCCTGCAGACCACCAGCCCCTCACACTCTCAGCTTCTGATGTCTTCACCAAACTGAGCAGGATTAATGCACGCAAGGCTGCTGGACCCGATGGCATCCCAGGCCGCGTTCTCATGGCCTGTGCTGGGCAACTGACTGAGGTCATGACATTTTAAACCTGTCCCTGGCCCAAACTGTTGTCCCCACGTGCTTTAAAACCACGCCATAGTGCCAGTGCCCAAACACTCTGCTGCAGCAGGCCTGAATGACTTCCGTCCCGTTGCACTTACACCCATTCTCATGAAGTGCTTCGAGAAGTTGGTCCTAGCACAGCTTAAATCCCGCCTATCACCGACACTGGACCCCCATCAATTTGCATACTGGACTAATAGTAGCTCGGAAGATGCTGTTTCCATAACACTTCACACCGTCCTCTCACATATGGAAAAAAACAACTCCTATGCAAGACTGCTGTTCATCGACTTCAGTTCAGCCTTCAACACCGTCATCCCCTCTAAGCTAATCACAAAACTCAATGACCTGGGCATCGACGCCCCCCTTTGTAACTGGATCTAGACTTTCTAACCAACAGACCCCAGCATGTCAGGTTAGACAATCTCTTCTCCATGACCCTCAGCCTAAATACCGGTGTTCCACAAGGCTGCGTGCTGAGCCCCCTCCTCTCCTCCTCAGGGAGGAGGTTCAGCATCTGACTGAGTGGTGTGCTGACAATAAGCTAACCCTTAACACAACAAAAACAAAATAACTCATTGTGGACTTCAGGAAATCGAAAGGCAACACACACACTCCCATCCACATAAATGGAACGGCTGTGGAGCGTGTGTCTAGCTTCAAGTTCCTGGGGGTCCACATACCCGATGACCTCTCATGGTCCAACAACACCACTAGTAAAGAAGGCTCTCCAGCGTCTCTTCTTCTTGAGGAGTCTAAAGTAAGATCACCTCTCTACTCAGATTCTGTTGAACTTTTATCGCTGCACCATCGAGAACATCCTGACCAGCTGTATCACAGCCTGGTATGGGAACTGCTCAATGCTCAACAGGAAGGCATTGCAGAGGGTGTCAAAAATCGTCCAACGCATCATCGGTGTCCCACTCCCTGCCATCGAGGACATCCAGGGTATACGGTGTCTGCAGAGGGCGCACAACATCTTTAAAGACTCCTCTCATCCTGAAAACCATCTGTT
>JAPTMU010000379.1:0-5000 GCA_028583405.1 Pogonophryne albipinna | reverse complement strand
TCGCTCAGGTCCGTCTGCAAACATCCACAACATCACCGACATATAATCAACACTCCTCTGAAAATAAATGAATATTAGCAACAATTGTGAGTTAATATTCCCTCTAAATGTAATGCAAATGATAAGTTGTTTTGACTGAGTGCCATTTGATTATAACCTTTGTGGATGTTTTTTCTTTTCTTTGAGTCGTGTTGGTGAAATGTGATTAATAAAACCTTTCCATTATCCAAATAATCTTTTCCCACCAATTTTAATTGTAAAATCTCCCATATACTTAATGAAATGGTTCCCTGGATTCCTGACAGGTCGCAGATACAGTTTCTCTTTCAGAAATGAGCGGTAATTTAATCTCCCTCCTTAACTAATTTCCTAATATTACTGGACATTTGGGGTTTTATTCACAAATCAAGAAAGCCTTCGACCAATCAGACTCCTTACTTGACTAAATATATATTTCCTTGCAGATTCAGAAATGTTTTCTCTTATAAACACACAAATGTAGAAGAATGTGTGCAGTATTGGCACCATAAGTACTTTCTAAAGAGTAACCCTCAAACACAATACCCTGAGTCACCATCTGTTAGGAGAATCATTTTAATACTTTGTTATAACTTTAGCGTCATTAAAAGTGTTAGTAGCAGTAACTCAAATTAAATTAGAGCAGCAACTTTTGTTTTCCACATTAACCTTTGCATGAAGATGGAGGAGGAACAACTTTCCTCTCGTCCTCTGAATCTCAGATGAGCGATTCAGAGACAGAGTGAGAGATCGAGAGGCCGACTGCTCCATAACAAACATGCTGCTGACGCTGCATCACTAAACCACTGCACTCGGTCTCTGTGCGACCAAGAATCAGTAAATAATGTGGTATATTTCATGCATACGTTATTAAAACAACGTCTGGTATCACCATGAATGCTGTTTCCAGTGTTTACAGACAGTATTTATTTGCAGTGGGTCAAAGTACTTATAGTTCAAGTATAATCAAAGTATATTTCTTAGGTTTTTCCATGTTATGCTAAGTTCCACTTCTACTCCACAGCATTTTAAGATTACACAAAGTTAAGAAAGAAAATCCGATTACATGACATGACTCAATACTGTGGGCAATCCCCACAGGAGCAATTTGGGGTGAAGTGTCTCAGGGACACAACGACATGCTGACTGCAGTGGGGTTTGAACCTGTGCCCCCTGATCCCAACACCAACGCACTTCCACTGCGCCACACGTTTCCCAATACATGAATATTCAGTGAATCTTTGTTTTTTCTACACCAGACAAATTATGATTGATGCAGAAATATTAACAATATGAAAATACCACGACATAGAGAATCATTCATAGCTAAATTAGGCAAATGTCTTCTACTTTGACTTTAGGTAGTTAAAGAACGTTTTGCTGATAATCTTTATTCACTTTTACTTAAAGGTGGGTTAGGTAATTCACTTCAGATACACTTTTTGTTATATTCCATGGAATGCTCTTAACATCCCGATAGCAATGAATATCTTAAATGCTTTGACAATAAATACTTTAAAAAACGTCATCTGTGGAAGCCGTGGCGCTGTAAAAAGCACGACCAATCATCTGAGCCGGCTAAAGTAACTGGATGGCCTACCTGCCTGTCAGCCTTCCATCTGTGCACAAACTCATCTCGTGCCCTCATTGGTCATGAGCGCGTTCGTGTGTGTTGGAGGAGGGGCTCTGTGAGGAAGTCTGAAGGAAGGGGCAGATTTTTTTCGGCTGCGTATTTTCAAATCCTAGTGCACTCGAGCTGGTTTCTCCATTCTTACCAACCCCACCTTCAAGTTAGATTTTATATGCAGGATTTTTTAATATTCATGTATTAGAACAAATGGATACTTCTTCCACCACTGTTTATCTGCTTGCATTTGCACTGGGTGTAAGTCAAAGTGCACCCTAGGAAAGCATCACTAGATAGATAGATAGATAGATAGAATGGGAAGGATGAACCCCTCTTTAATGGTCACACATGCAGAGCACACACCACACACAGTGACATGTGTTCTCTGCTTTTAACCCATCCTAGAACCAGGAGTCTAGTTCTAGGAGCAGTGGGCAGCTAGTGTACAGCGCCCGGGGAGCAATGGGAGTGTCCGGTGCCTTGCTCAAGGGCACCACGGCAGGGCGAACTGGGACCTCTCCAAATAGCAGTCCACACTCCATATTTTAGGTCTGTTCGGGGACTTGAACCAGCGACCCTACAGCTCCCAGTCCAAGCCCCTACTGACTGAGCCACTGCCGGACTAAACCCCAGATAAAGGCCATCATCTGTTTTAGAAAGTCAAATAAACATCTAACAGTTTTTACACAACTTCGAAATGTAAGGTTAAAAGTTAAGGTTACTATTTTCATTCTTAAATACTGAATTGAAGTCATTTGGAGTGATATGATGAGACGTGGAGAACAAAGAGAAGCGTATTAAAGATTGTGAAGCTGTGAGTGACTGGTTACAAAATGACATGGCAATAAACCCTATTTAATTTAGTCTTAAATTACATTATTTAATTTCATATTCTGTTCTTGTATTGACATGTATATGGACTTTTTGCACTACTTTGTATGTTATTCTATATGTTGCATTGTTGGAGGAGCTCAGGTCAGAAGAATGTCATGGCCTTTTCTACTCTGCAGCTTTGAATCTTTTGAAACATGTAGCCATGATAAAAGCCTACCTTCTGCCTCAGGTAGACGCTGCTGAGCGGAGCCACGTCGCACGCTTTGTGTTTCCCGAACACTTTGCACATGGAGCAGGTGGGCGTCTCACAGGAGAGACAGTAGATGTTGATCCTCTCCTCTTCGTGATCCTCACACACGAGCTGCTGCTGCTGCTCAGGCTTCATGGGGACAGGCCTGGGACAGATACAAAGAGTAACAACAATAGACATAAATCATCTAACTTTCATGCATATTCTTTGTTTTGAAGTACATGTATATTGAATTAATACATTAGGTACAACAATCTAATACCGTAAATATATACACATGTAAAAAATCCAAGTATACCGTATATACATATATACATGGGTGAATAATACAAATAAATAAATACAATTAAAATATACCATTAATATCTACATATATATGCGAGTTGATAAATAAAACAAAATACAAAATAATATTAGAAATACAAAAAATATAAATGCATATATATACAAGAACAAATATGTATTAAAGCAAGATATCTATGTGAAGAAGACAACATTTAAAATACAAAGGTCATAACTTAGAAGACACATACCAAATACATACCAAACATAACCAGACATAACCAAACCAAACATAACCAGACATAACCAAACCAAACATAACCAGACATAACCAAACCAAACATAACCAGACATAACCAAACCAAACCAAACATAACCAGACATAACATAACCAAACCAAACATAACCAGACATAACATAACCAAACCAAACATAACCAGACATAACCAAACCAAACCAAACATAACCAGACATAACATAACCAAACCAAACATAACCAGACATAACATAACCAAACCAAACATAACCAGACATAACATAACCAAACCAAACATAACCAGACATAACCAAACCAAACATAACCAGACATAACCAAACCAAACATAACCAGACATAACATAACCAAACATACCAAACTATAGTAAAATATTAACTTAGGATACAACATACTTAAGCCAAGCGTGCATACTAGCTGCAGTCTTTCTTAATTGAAATGCAATGATAGAGTATGAGATTAACTAATAATGCAGGGTTTCTGTTGTTGCAGGAAATACTTCCTTTATTTGTTTTCTTGCGACAGCAGAAACTGGCTCACGACACCTCCTAAATCTCCCTCTAGTGACTTCACATGGACACAGAAGGATAGAAATAGAGGCTCCATTGTGCTCTGACGTCGGTGTCCCTGACAGAAAGGGTGATTAAGTCACGAGGAATCTTTTTACGCACAAAAACGATGAGAAACTACAAAACACTTGTGAACAATCACATCTATTTTAGCCCACACAGATAGTGAGGGGACTCCTGTCCTTCTGTTCTTGTGTCCTTCTGTCCTATATCCTTCTGTCCTTCTCTCTTTCTGTCCTATATCCTTCTGTCCTTCTGTCCTATATCCTTCTGTCCTTCTCTCTTTCTGTCCTTCTGTCCTATATCCTTCTGTCCTTCTCTCTTTCTGTCCTTCTCTCCTTCTGCCCTTCTGTCCTAGTTTAGTTTAGTTTATTTATTTATAGTGTCGTGGACAGTCCCCATCGATGAACTGTCACAAAAAAACAGTAGATGGTGCAGCTTTAGCCGACATGGCTAATTTCCAGCTGTTGTCCCCGGCCAGATGGTAATAGACACCCATATCCTTCTGTCTTTCTTCCTTCTGTCCTTCTTCCTTCTGTCCTTCTGCCCTTGTGTCCTTCTGTCCTCCTTTCATTGTGTCCTTCTATCATTATGTCCTCATGTCCTTATGACCTCCTGTCCTTCTTGCTCCTGTCCTTCTGTCCTCCTGTCCTTCTGTTCTTGTGTCCTTCTGTCCTATGTCCTTCTGTCCTATATCCTTCTGTCCTTCTCTCTTTCTGCCCTCCAGTCCTTCTTCCTTATGTCCTTCTCTCCTTCTGTCCTATATCCTTCTGTCTTTCTTCCTTCTGTCCTTCTTCCTTCTGTCCTTCTTCCTTCTGTGCTTCTGCCTTCTGTCCTTCTGTCCTTCTGTCCTCCTTTCCTTGTGTCCTTCTATCATTATGTCCTCATGTCCTTATGTCCTCTTGTCCTCCTGTCCTTCTTCCTTCTCATTCTGTCCTCCTGTCTTTCTGTCCTTCTTTCCTTCTGTCCTTCTATCCTTCTCTCCTTGTGTCCTCCTGTCCTCCTGTCCTTCTTCCAACTGTCCTTCTTCCTCCTGTCCTTCTGTCCTCCTGTCCTTCTTCCTCCTGTCCTTCTTCCTCCTGTCCTTCTGTCCTCCTTCCTCCTGTCCTTCTTACTTCTGTCCTCCTGTCCTCCTCTCCTTGTGTC